>JAGPYM010000002.1:3000000-3367764 GCA_020736575.1 Thelonectria olida | reverse complement strand
ACTTATTTCTATTAGCTTAAATACTATTAAATCTATTTAATTTATTTTTAAACTTTCTTTTTAGCTTAACCCTTTTAGCCCCTCCTATTTTTTAACTTTTATATCCACTTGCCTATTTAACTCACTTTTTATGTTTAAACTTTTCCTTTATAGCCTTTTAAATAACTATTTAAATTATTAATTTTATATATAATAGCTCTTAAAGCTATAACTTTAAGTTATACCCTTATATTTTTTTAAAAAATAGATAGTTATTTTAATTAAGCCTATTATTCCTTACCTAATTTAAAAAGCAATTAAATTAATTAACTTCCCTATTAAAAATTTTAAAATTATCTTCATATATATCTAGTATTTTTATTAGAATATAATAGCCTAAAAGGACTAAATTAATCTTTTATATTACTTTTAATAGTATATTTATATTAGCTAATATAAGGATATTATAGAGTTCTAACTATTTAAACACTTTTTAAGCTTTCTAATTAAATAAATATATTTAAAGAAATTTATATAATTTAATAGATATTAAGCTATTATATTATATTATCTTTTTAAATTATAATTTATTTAAAAATTCTTATATTTTTAGTAGGTATATTTAACTAGTTGTGGCTTTTTATATTATTTAGCTTATTTGGGTAAATTGGTTATTTAAGTAAATTAAGGTATTTAAATAAAAATATTAATCGAAGGCTTTTAAAAATTATTAGGAGTTGACATTATATTTATATATATTTATATATTTTAAAATTAAAATCCTTATATTTTTAGTAGTTATATTTAACTAGTTATAAATTTTTATATTATTTGGCTTATTTGGGTAAATTGGGTATTTAAGTAAATTAAGGTATTTAAATTAAAATATTAATAGAACGCTTTTAAAAATTATTAGGGGTTGAAATTATATGTATATATAGTTATATATTTTAAAATTAAAATCCTTATATTTTTAGTAGTTATATTTAATTAGGTATAATTCTTTATATTATTTAACTTATTTAAGTAAATTAGTTATTTAAATAAATTAAGGTATTTAAATAAAAATATTAATAGAAGGCTTTTAAAAATTATTAGAGGTTAATTTTAGAATTATATATAAATATATATTATACCATTAAAGCCCTTATATTTTTAATAGTTATATTCTATTAGTTATTATCTTTTATATTATGGACCTTATTAGAAAACATTAGTGTATTTTAAACAACAATCTAATTAAAAGGCTTTTAAAAATAAAATAAGGTTACATTTATATATATATATCTATAGATATATTATAAAATTAAAACCCTTGTATTTTCAGTAGTTATATATAATTAGTTATAACCTTTTAAAATATTACTTAAAATAAGCTTGAATTATTAATTTAATCTTGACTAAAAAAGTCTGACTTATTTAGTTAGTGAATTTAAATAAAAAAGTGAATCAATTCACCCTTATAACTGGACTAAAAGTTACTAGCATGACTGTGAATTAATTTACTAATTCCCAGTTACCTTGGTAACTAGATTTAAGTTAGACAAATCACAACCCTAAACTTAAAAATATAATTTTATATAATAATATATTATAAAATTAAAATCCTTATATTTTTAGTAGTTATATTAAACTAGTTATAATATTTTATATTATTTAGATTATTTATATTATTTAGTAAATTAGTTATTTAAGTAAATTAAAGTATTTAAATAAAAATCCTAATAGAGGGCTTTTAGAAATCATTAACAGTTAGCTTTATAATTATATATAGTTATATATTATAAAACTAAAGTTTTTATATTTTTAATAGTTATATTTAATTAGTTTTAATCTTTTAAATATAACTTAAAATAAGCTTAAATTATTCATTTAACCTTAACTAAAACAGTCTGACTTATTTAGTTAGTAAATTTAATTAAAAAAGTCTAAATTCTTTAATTAAATTTAACTAATTGACTATAATTAAAAAAGTGAATTAATTCGCCCTTATAACTGAACTAAAAGTCACTAGTGTGACTATAAATTAATTTACTAATTCCTAGTTACCTTAGTGACTAGACTTAAGTCAGACAAATTACAACCCTGCTTATAGCCATTCTATTAGCTTTTTTTATATTAATATTTACTAGTTTAAAGGGAAAGCTAGGGTTTATTATAATAAGGAAATAGCTATATTTTTTCATTTAATAATTAAGTTATATTAGTAGCCCGCTCTTATTAACTTTTAAATCTTCTAGTTTTTAAATAATATATAATAGTTATTTAATTTCTTTTAACCTAGTTATATAAATACATTTGAAAATATTCTATTATTTAAAATAGTCAAATTATTAGAATTATATAAAAAGAATACCTTATAAATACTGAAAAGAGTATATATATATTATTAAAAAGTAAGTATATATTCTTATTAAAACTTTAAATTATATTATATATTATTTCTTATAATATAAAAGATTTAAGTATTATAATAAAATAACTAATAATAATTGGCTTACTATCTATTAATTAAGTAAATATATTAAATACCTAGAGAGTTTTATATTTTACCTTCCTTCCTTTAAATGCAAATATAGCTAATTTATAATAAATTAATTTAAATTTTAATTATTTTATAAAGCTAAAAACGACCTATTATAATACATAGTTTATTATTTACTTTATTAATTATAATAACTATTCTTAGAAATTAGCTATTTTTAATAAAATAGCTAGTTATTTATTTTACTATAATAGCTTTCTTATTAGTTTAAGTAAATAATTAAAATATATAACTTGTATATTTTACTAAATACTTATTTTAATAGGTCTCTCATATAATTTACTATATTTTATCCTTCTATTTAAGTTGAAAAAGATAGCTAGACTTATAATTATATTATTATAACTTATATTTTCTTAAACTTATAAACTCTAATAAGGGCTAGCTAATTAAACCTTACTAGCTTATATTAACTTAGCCTTTTATTTATTAAAATAGGTACCATTTAACTTTTTAATTTTAATTTAATTAAGTTCTTTCTACTTTAATAAAACTCAATATTTATACCTATTAAATTAAATAGTTAATATGCTATTAAAAACCTAAATAAAAGAAATAATTAAATATAATAGTTTTTTATAATACTAGCTTTTAAAAAGATTAGTATTAATAATCTTTATATTTATAATAGTAAAAACCTTTATAATTAGTAATTTTTATTATTATATAAACTCTTAATATATTTTACTATTTAATTATTATATTTTTTTTCTATTAATTTTAATGCTTTTAAATCTATTTTAACCTTTTTTAAACTTTTCTTTTTTATTTAACCTTTTTAGCCCCTATTCTTTTAACTTTTATATTTATTTAACCCACTTTTTATTTTTAAACTTTCCTTCCCTTTTAAGTAACTATTTGCATTATTACTATTATAAATACTAGCTCCTAGAGCTATAGCTTTTAAATATTTAATTTGATTATTTTAATAAATTGCTTATTATTATTATTAAAATAGTTTTTCTTTTCCTTTTTTAAATATTATATAAAGTATTTAATTTTTTATTTAAAAAGGTTATAATAGTATTAATATATATTAGGTCTTTTAATTAAAATATTATCATTTAAAAAATTTAAATTAATTATTTAATTAATATTTAATAGTATATTTATATTAAATATTATAAAAATGCTAAAAAGTAATAAATTTTTTAAATGCCAATTAAAGTCTTTTATTAGCTTAATATATTTAAGTAAATTTATATATTTAAATATATAATAAATAGTTATATAGCTTTTATTATTTAATTAATAAAAAGTTAAATATTTTAACTATTATATATTATATTATTAGTCAAGTTATATAAACTAGAGTTAAATAGAAAGAATAAGTATGTTTTTATTAGAAACTTAAAATAAGATTTTTTAAGTAAGGTTTACTTAATAGGAACTTTCAAGTTAAATAGAAAGAATAAGTATGTTTTTATTAGAAACTTAAAATAAGATTTTTCAAATAAGGTTTACTTAATAGGAACTTTCATTTTAAGCCTAATAATAAGCCCTATTAAAAAGCTTATTATTTTAAATATAAAGCTAGGGTTTAGCTTATATTAACTTCTATTATATATTTAGATTATTAGCTTTTTTAATAATTATAGCTAACTTAAATATGCAAGTAAATATAAGGGTTAAAAGGTAGGGGGGGCTAAAAGAGTTAAGTAAAAAGAAAGTATAAAAATAAATTAAATGGGTTTAAAAGGAATTAAACTAATAGAAATAAGTAAAATAATTAAGTAAAAAAATATATAAAAGGGTTAATATAATAATAAAAATTACTAATTATAAAAAAATAAATTACTTATAACTATTAATAGTAAATAAGTAATAGTATAAACTATTAATAAAAAAGAATAGCTTAAAAATTAAGCTTTTTTAAAAGAAAAATAATTATATAAAGCTAAGTTATAAAAGCCCTCTTATAAGCCTAGCTTTAAGTTATAATTAAAAAATATACTAACTTATAAATTAATTAGCTTTAGTTTTAATATATAAAAGGGGTTTAGTAAGTATTAATAAAATGCTTATTAATTTATAATTTTATAATTTATAATACTTACCTTTTTTATTTTTTATTTTATTTAAATTAATAACTCTTTTATATTTATTTATTAATAAACTAATTTACTTATTATTATTATTATTTAAAAAGCTAATATTTTAAGCATATAATAAAAGTTAGTATAAGTTAAACCCTAGCCTTATATCTATTATAATAAGCTTTTTAAAAGGGCTTATAATTAGTTTTAAAGTAAAAGTCCCTATTAAGTAAACTTTACTTAAGAAACCTTATTCTAGACTTTTAATATAAAAGCACCTCTCTATCTGACCCTAGTTTATATAACTTAACTAATAATATAATATATAATAGCTAAAATGCCTAACTTCTTATTAATTAAATATAATATAACTAATTTACTTATAAAGTTAAAAAAAGTAATTAATTATTTTATATAAAAAAGTATATTATATATTAGTTTATAAAAAGCTATAAGCTTAATATATACTTTTTACATAGTAAGTTTTTATAATTATTTTCCTTTTTAAATAATATATTTTAAGTTATAATTATAAATTATATATTTTCTTATATTATAAGTTATAATTACCTTTTTTTCCTATTTTATAAAATATAATATAAAATATTATATTATTTTATAAAATATATTATTATTATTATTATTAAAAAAGCTAATAATTTAAGTATATAATAGAAGTTAATATAAGTTAAACTCTAGTCTTATATTTATTATAATAAGCTTTTTAATAGGGCTTATAATTATAAAATATATTATAAAATATATTAGACTTTAGTTAAGCTTTTATAAGCTTTAATTTAAATATTTATAAAAGGTAGCTTTTTTAATAAAGCTTTTAAAATATTATAACTAATATAAACTTTTAAAATATAATTAGTTTAATAGTTTAACTAATTAAATATACCCTTTTAAATTTTATTTTTATAAGCTTAATATAAGCTTATTATAATTATAAAAAAATTTTAAAACTTAAAGTTTAAATTTATAAGTTTTTAATAATATTTTGTATATAATTAAAAAAACTTATATAATAAAATAATAAATATAAAAGTAAATATAATATAGTTTACTTATTAATAAATTAATTTAATTATAAAATTAAAAAAATTAACTAATTATTTTATTATATAAAAGAATTATATTATATATTAACTTATAAAAGCTATAAGCTTAATATATATTTATAAATAGTAAGTTTTTATAAATTATATAAATATTATTTATAAAATAAGCCTAATATTAATATATAATAAAAGTTAATATAAATAAAATTTAATTTTATATTTATTATAATAAGCTTTTTAATAAAGCTTATAATTAGTTTTAAAATAAAAGTTTCTATTAAATAAACCTTATATAAAAAACCTTTTTTTAAACTTTTAATATATAAGTACCTTTCTATTTAACTCTAATTTATATAATTTAACTAATAATATTATATATAATAGTTAAAATACTTAACTTTTTACTAATTAAATATAATATAATTAAATTAAATAATAAAAACTATATAACTACTTATAATATATTAAAATAAATAAATTTTATTAAATATATTAAACTAATAAGAGATTTTAATAAATATTTAAAAGAATTATAACTATTAAATATTTTTATATTATTTAATATAAATATACTATTAAATATTAATTAAAAAATTAATTTAATTATTTTAAACTATTAAATTTTACTTAAAAGACCTAATATATATTAATACTATTATTATTTATAATATTTTATTTTTTTATAACTAGCTCTATTTTATATTATTTATAAAAAAAAACTTTTAGCTTTTAAATATATATAAAATTAAACGCTTTTATAAGCAATTAGCTATAATATATAATTATATAATTAACTAACTAATAGTTAATATAATATACCTTAGCTTTAAAAACTAGCTTTTAGCTCTTATAATATTAGGAAAATCTACTAATTATATCTAATTAATTATATATAAATATAATATAAGCTAATTAAAAAGCCCTTTTATATATAGCTTAAAAGTATTATAAAATTTACTTATATTTAACTAGCTACTAGCTGCTGGAATTAAACTAAATGCAATTTTATTTCTAACTTAAGTTTCTAATTTAAAAAGTTTAATTTAATTATAACTAGAAATATACTATTATATTTTAAGCTGGAATTAATACTATTATAACTTTTTTAAATAAAAAGTTAAAAACCTTATATAACTTTTTAAAAGGGAAAGAAAAAACTATTTAAATAATAATAATAAGCAATTTATTAAAATAATCTAATTAAATGCTTATAAGCTATAGCTCTAAAAGCTACTATATGTAGTAGTAATAATCCAAATGGTTGCTTAAAAGGAAAGGAAAATTTAAAAATATAAAGTAAGTTAAATAGATATAAGGGTTAAAAAGTAGGGGGGCTAAAAAGGTTAAATAAAAAAGGAAAGTTTAAAAAAGGTTAAAATAGGTCTAAGGGCATTTAAACTAATAGAAATAAAATAAGGCAATTAGGTAGTAAAATATATTAAAAGTTTATATAATAATAAAAATTACTAATTATAAAGAAATTATATTTTTATAATTTTATTTTAATTTAAAAAATTTAAAATTATTTTTTTATATATTTAATTTTAAATTAAAATATAATAATTAAAAAAGAAAAAACTTTTTATATCCTTTTAATAATATATTTATATTAATTAATATAAAAATATTAAAAAATTATAATTATTTAAAAAAAATTATATAATTTAATAAATATTAAATTATTAATATAAATATTATTTTTTAAATAATAATTTATTTAATTAATAAAAAGTTAATTATATTTAATTATATATTATATAATTAATTATATTATATAAATTAAAATTTAAAAAAGCTAATAATTTAAATATATAATAGAAATTAATATAAATTAAATTTTAATTTTATATTTATTATAATAAGCTTTTTAATAAGCCTTATAATTAGTTTTAAAATAAAAGTTTCTATTAAATAAACCTTATTTAAGGAATTAAAAAAAAAGTTTAATAAAAATTAAAATAAGTTTAAAAGTATTATATATTAAAAAGTTTATATAATAATAAAAATTACTAATTATAAATAATAATAAAATATATTAAAAAGTTTAAATAATAATATTAAAATTTTATTATTAATTTTTTTTATTAATATTTTTTATTTTAATTATTATATATTTATTTGCTTAATCTAGTTAATATAAAATAGGGGCGCGCAGAATGGCAAGTCGCTCCTCTAACCGAGTGGGTATCTGCCTAATTTAACTTATCTTGTCGGCCTAAATACGACAAATGCGAACACGACATGTACTCTATAATCATCTTAATTCTCTCTACCTCCTATCTACCACATCATCAAATCTTATGTAGAACTTTTCCCAATGGAGAAAGCACCGCCCGCTCCCACGAACACGAGTGTCGACTCTTACCAAGCGGTAGAGGAGTCAGAGCGGCAAGCAACGCCTCCTCCTTACTCAGGACCTTCGCAATCACTAAGTCCACCGGGCACCACAGCCCTTGACGGCGAGGTCTCAGCCAAAGGCCCAACTCGATATCCGGGCCTCCCAAAGCTCGACTATCGCCTCTATTCCCCGCCTCTCTTCAAGCTATCAAACGATTCCAAGACCTTATCTTCTCGAGCAGAGTATCTTTCCACAAACGCCAGCGCCTTGGTTTCCATGGTGAGAGCCCAGGCATCAGTACCGCCAAAGCCGCAGATCCATATTCGAGGTAGCCGCGGTCGCAAGGTTGATTTCGATGTCAAGTTGAATTTGATGAATTTGCTTGTGCCTGACGATGAAAAGCAACGCATCGACTACATCCGATGCGTCGGCGAGGGTGAATTGGCATACCGCGGCGGTGTGCGTCCAGACGTCCTCCCCGAAGTCGGCGATGCCGGATTAGAGGAATGGTGTCGCCGCTATGTTCAAGATTCATCAACAGTGAAGCTCTTTGCGCTGGACCGCGTTGTGGCAAATCTGGACACGGAGTGGATTGAGGGCCAGATTCGGAGCCTCGTTGCGTCACTCAACTATCGTGGAGTAGTAGATGTTACGTTCGTCGTTACCCACAGCCGCGTCTTGGTGCAGAATCCCGACAGGGTGAACCAGTTCTTCACGAGCGTGACGAGTTTGTTTTCGGGAAAGAACAAGTTCGAAGTTGTCAAGGCAGTCTGGCCATTTGCAACGACCAAGAACGGTGAGCGAGGCAGGCGCTGTGTCGTACAGAGCGAGGAGATTTGGTGGCGGGAATGGAAAGGCCCTATCAAGTACGCCATTTCTCAGAAGCGGAACGGATGGATCACAGTTGAAGACAAGCTCGAGGCTGTGATGGAGGGCAAGGGAGCGGGCACCGAGACGATTGACTGGGGCCCGGATGGCATGGGCAATTAAGGGTCTTTGAGCGACGATAATGCGAGGCAGCAGAGGGAGGAGCCGCAATAATGAAACCTTCTTCTCTAGGGATCAGAGGCACGTTGGTTTATTTGAGCCAAGACAAGGCCTGAATACAACACTCGATGGCTTGGATACTGATTGATCTTGGGGTCCCTCGAGCCTCACTAGATGTATATTTCTTGTTCAAGGGCTCTAGTACATACGAACCAGGCGTGAGACGTATCGCATGGCACCGCTCTGATTATGGATGGGCAATTTTTTTTTTTTTTACTTGGTTGTTGGTCGATTTGAGGGATGGCTCGAAGTATAAGTGTCTACCTAGGTACCTAATGGAACGACGCGAAGTCTACTGCTGCTGGCTTGCCCCCCAAGCTCTCTCTGCGAATCGTGAATGATACAGGTAATTTTCTGCTTGTCTCCCGATGTGGTAGTCTTGTGCTGTCCTGAATTCCTCTCGGAGAACTGGCTGTTGCAACATGACTCCTCTGGAGCAAATCCATCGCTTCATGGAGGCAATGCAAACTGGCGGCGTGAGTCACCTCACACACAACAATGACACAACGGGCGGGGAAGTCAGCCTAGCGTATGATTACTTCGCACGAGGCTCACAACCCAGACGATGCGAGTCACCAGAGAAAGACTCGGAGAAGGGCCAGAGAGTATAAACCGACATAGCTTGGCCCAATGGAGAGCATTAACTGGCTGCCCAGCTATCTCTTCCACTTTCTTGGTCTCCTCCAGCACATATCTAGGTATCTATCCCTGGACGTTTCGCGCTCGAGGTACTTACTCCAAATCCGGCAAGTACTTTTGATCACTCCATCTCCCCCACTTCCTTCTCCGTCTTCCTTGTACCACCTCCCCATTGCAGAAGTACCTAGAGGTAGGTAGTCATGGAGGTCCAAACCACCACGACAAAGCACTTCAGCTTTACATCCCATGAGACTGCTCTCTGTGCAATTCCGCCACGGCACCTCTGGGAACCGGCGGATCGGCTGCGAGAACTCTATGATAAGGCATACGGCGCATGGCCTCCTCACATCAACCTCATCTACCCTTTTGTCCAGCCTGAGCTCCTTGATGAGGCTGCCACCATCCTCGAGCAACTCCCGCTTCACCATCACCAGCACCAAGTCAAGCTGGAGGCGGCGGACGCATTCCTCAACAAGCACCACAACACCATCTTTCTCCGTCCAGCTCACGGCTCTGAAACAGATGTGCTCTCTAAGCTCGGAGACGACATTTGTAAGGCTCTTGGATCGTCAAGCCGTCGCAAGTTCCAACCGCACATGACCTTGGGCCAGAGCCAGGACGCTCTTGCAGCACCCCATCATTTCCTCTTCGAAAAGGCGCGCCTCGTCGCTCCTCTTACCTGGAATCTTTCCCACATTGCCATACTCGTTCGCGACACTGCTCCATCTCATGGGCAGGGATCACGGCCAATGAGACTATGGGCGACTTTGGATCTCTCATCGCAACATCTCCAGAGATGCCAACCCAGTCAAGACCTCTACCAAGAACCGAAATCAAACCCGAAGTCCAGTGATACCCTTGGCGCCCCAAGCCCAGCCGCCCAGCCGCCTTTTCACTACTCGGAGGATTCAAAGACCTGGCAAATAACATCGAGTTCTCCAACCGTGACCGAGCACCAAGACATCTTGGATCACCTCGTTGTAGCATCGTACAACGTCCTGGCCGAGTTTGAGTGGCCACCTCAATCTGATAGACACCCGGGCCTCGTGGAAAACATTCTTTCCAGTCGTGCCGCCGCCGATATCCTTGTTCTAGAGGAAGTGACCGACCACTTTCTCCCTTTCCTACTCGCCAACCATGACATTCGCCAGCGCTATCCATTCTCTACTCATGGCCCGCCCGATCAGTCAGGTGTTGGTCCTCTTCCTAGCCTGCTTAATGTCCTGGTTCTGAGCAAGTTTCCCTTCACATGGGAACATTTGCCCCTCCGGAGAAAGCACAAAGGGTGCACCGTAGTCCAATTTTCCACCATCGGGACCCGCGATGCGGAGGAACCGTTTCGCCCTTGGGTTCTCGCCGCGTGTCACCTTAGCCAAGGCCTAACTGATGGCGCCGTTGTCGCCAAGAAGAACGAGGTCCGGAGAATGCTTGATCATCTTTCCAACCACTATACGGGACAGCCTTGGATCCTTGCTGGTGATTTCAATCTATCCACATCATCCTACACGGTGGAAGCCGCAAGGAAGAAACAGGATATTTCCTCCGCAACTGTTCAGTACCTTCGGGATATTGACCACTCAATGTCAGATGCAGGCTTCCAGGATGTTTGGCTGACTACCCGCCTCGAGTCGGGCGAGTCCTCTGACGTCGTCAACGATTACCGGAGCGCTGCGGATGCCTACGAAGGAGAGCAGGGTGCTACATTCGACCCTTTCGCCAATGCCCTAGCTGCAAAGCTTGTTGGTACTGGTTTGAACAATCGCCCCCAAAGGTATGATCGCATTCTCGTCAAGACAAACGATCAGTACCGTCCTCTCGGATTCAACATGTTTGGGCAAGACCCAATACAGCTCCTTGGAGAGAGCGAACCAATTTATGCCAGCGACCATTGGGGAATTCGATGCCTACTGAAACGCTCCCCGACCACAGAGACGAAGCGAGTGATACGAATTAACCCTCAACAAGCATCCGTCGGCTTGGGTAGTCTCCAAGACCTCAAACAAGTCTTGGATAGCCATGGTTGCTTGCCCACTGAATCCGACAGAACTGAGAGAAAAGTCGCCCTTCATCTTCTCGAGAGGGTTCTCTTAAGCCCAGAGAGATCAGGCGCAGGAGCCGACGCTCGATCAGGTTTGGTCCTAAGGCTGGTAGCAGTCGGTTCCTATGGGCTTGGTGTTTGGACGTCGGCTTCTGATATTGACTGCCTATGCATTGGATCAATCAGCTCCAAGACGTTCTTCACCCTCGCCGTGCAGAGACTCAGAAGGGCCGCCCCGGAAGGCATCAAAATCTTGCGTCGAGTCAGAGCTAATTCAGGATATATGCTGGAGCTTGAGGTCTGCGGGATCAAAGTAGACCTCCAATACTGTGGTGCAGCGAGCGTTGCGGAAAGGTAAGAGCTAGATTGCCTCATTCCATGACTCAGTCCCGTTCTCACGTGTCACAGATGGCCAGAAACAATGAAGCGCCCATCATCCGATGCCGCGTTTGCTCTCCCATTTCAGGTCCTGTTAAAGTTGAAGCCAGCCAGGGACATGTACTATCTCCGCAGGTCCATCCCGGACATGGGGCAATACCGGATTGCCCATCTCTTCATCAAAGCTTGGGCAAAAACACGCGGGATATACTCATCCAAGTTTGGATTTCTAGGAGGCATTCACATATCTGTCATGCTTGTGCCGATCTGTAAGATGCTAGCTCTCGAAGGAGAAGCAGTCTCTTCCTCGGACGTCTTGACTACATTCTTCCACCATTACGCCAACATTGACTGGAAGACTGCCATGGTGTTTGACCCTTTCTTCCATAAGAACCTCAGGTACAATCGCAGCTTCCGGGAGCCCATTTGCCTACTTGGCTGGCATGCCCCGTCACTTAACACGGCTATGACGGCTTCTTTCCCGACTGTAAAGGCGATGAGCGCTGAGTTCATGCGCGCGCGGGATCTTCTAACGACCGAAGGCATGACCTGGGACAATCTGTTGGGCTCCAGCGCGGAGAGCAATCCAGATCAACTCGGCAGCTCGGGTGCTATCGAGTTCTTACAGGCATATCGGAGTTATATCAAGATCGATGTCCATTACTGGGGCCCATCTCCAGAAAGGGGAAGACGATTTATCGGCTGGTTGGAGTCACGATGCGTCATGCTTCTCGTGGGTAAGACTGCCCCAGCCTGCCGATCGATCTTGTAGAGCCAATGCTAACGTGAAGGCAGACATTGATAGGAAGATCAAGAACATTTCAGCCCGTATTTGGCCGGCGAGATTTGCAGATGGGTCTTCTACAGCCATGAATAGCGCGGGGGCAGAATATCACGGATGTTACCTGGTGGGCCTCGACTGGGATGGAGACGAGTTGACCAAAGACCAAGTGAAGAGCACGCAAAGTTCGCTGCGGACTGTACTGCAAGAATTCGAGGTCAAGATCCGAAGTGACGAGAAATACTTTGACGCACAATCCTCCTGGATGACCTCGACAGTCGTCCGAGCCCGTGACCTGGGAAGCTTGGAACCAGACCAGAGCCAGTGGGGAGAGGATGCCGGTGACAGCGAGGACGACGATGACTCAGAAGACGACATGGGCCTCGACGGTGACGAAGATGAAGATATCGAGGATGGTACGAATGAGGCCCGTCGCGAGGTGGGCAAGAAGACAGTGCTCCCTTCTCGGGCGGTCAACGTCGCCAAAGTGCCTGGCCTGGGCAAGTTTCGGACAGCAGGCGACGTCCTCAATCGGCTTCGGTGGGACGGCAACATGGACAGCAGTGCCTACGTTGTTGGTTATGAGGACAGATTCACTGGGGCCCAGGAGAAGGCGGTGGAGCAGTGGAAAAGTGAGCAGACGGACGAGGAATTCATCCCGCAGCACCGGATCCTCTATTTCAAACGCAAGAGTGACGGGGCGATTGTGTGGGAGCGAAGGAGTCGGATTGATGATATATTTGGTAGTGGGATCAAGATGGATGGATGAGAATGAGAATAATGATGAGCTGTCGTGGTGGCTGTGAGGAGTCCAAAGTTACTAGTTACTAGTTCGATGGCCTTTAGAATACGAACAGAAGCATGACACCCAACTACCTGCCTAGGTGCCTCATATCCATCCGAGGGAATAGAACTTAAACTGGCAGGAGAATAAGAAGAACGTGTGAAGTGCCTAGAAGGATCGAGAAGGCGGAAATGACAAGGGCGAGAATGAAACCAATCGTGCCCGAGGATGAAGGAGCTTATGCGTATGATGTGTGCCAGGCATTCTTTTGCTTACTCGGTCCGTCGCCCGAGGTACATATATCGTAATAACTTGCAACTTACCCAATACGCGGTTTGGCCTTGGAGCGAATGGGAAGACTGGATTCGATAGTGGCAGATTCCGTATAAAAGGGAAAGAATGAGAGGGTGTACCATTGACTGCTGCTGCCGATTGTACTGCTGCCGCTGATTGTTAGCACGGCACGGCATGGAACAGGGGAAGAAGGAAGGAATAGTCTACGGACGTCTGGGTGGGAACCTACCATGGATGCGCACGTTGCGCGGTTGACATGTGACGCATCCGGGCAGTTGGGTAGGTACCTAGTCTCCCTACGTACCTTGCTTCGTAGGAATCGGAGAAAATAGAAGTGGCACCCATCCAGTGAGAGGCTTCCACATGCGAAAAGGGGAGCCACATATTAATTAGCAATTAATTAACCCTGCGTTGGCGATCCTGAGTGTCTTGTCACAGAGATATCGAGGGCCAGGCCCCTGCCCGGTGTGAGACGATTGCATGCAAGGGCCAAGGTTCTGCAACAGCGAGTTGCCAGGTCACGCCCGTCCTGTTGGTACTGGAAACCCGACCCAATATAGTTCCGAAACTGAAGACTCTCGTTGACATCAACGACAATGACGATAAAATGACAACTACGATGACTCCGGCCAGTCGGCGGCAGCACACGACAGCCGTGGGGCATTGCCCTGTTTCACGTTTCATGCCAACCACAATGCCTGTCTGTCACTGCCACAGCCCATCTTGTAGCGACAGTACCGTTCGACCTAACCAGCCTACACGATGCATCCCTGCCCTTCTCACCAAAAAAAAAAAAAAAAAAAAAAAGGGCTCCAATGAGATGGCCTCAATCGTCTCATAGCCGTTAGGTCTCCCAATGCCTCCCCTTCCATCAAAGCTGGAGCCGCTGACTGGCGACTGACCATGATCAACCTCGCTCACACAAAAAAAAACCAGCCTCACTTTCCGGCCCCACTGCTGAGGATTAGACCGTCGTGTCACGGCTAACGGACGGTTTCGCTTGGGCATTGCTCGACTATAAATCTTGTCTAGATCCGACAATCATACTTCCCCAGGCGCGCCACCCTTCCACTTCCAGCTTAGATACCTCCTTCACTATTCTGACCTCTGCTTCTTTGTCCGAAGACCCCCAGCAAATCCACCGCGTCAACTACTTCTGTGCCTCCCCCCTCACCATCATCTATCAGCTCTTTCTTCTTCCTCTTCGCCCTCTTCATCCTCTTCTTCCACCACTCCTTGACCACCCCATTGCCACCCCTCACTACAACAATGGCCATCTGCGAGGCTGACGTCCAGATATTGGTCGATGACTGCTGCACCAGTTGTTGCAAAGCAAGTGACCTCGGCACCCACGACTACTGCGGAACTTGCCCCAAGTGTCCCGCATAAACGCTTGAAACCCACCCACAGTCCTGTCCGCCGTCTCCGAGATAAGGGCAGACGAAACCAAGGGTTCAACTCCCAGTCGCCAAGCCGTTCCCCTTGGTCGACTGGTTTCCCAAAAGAGGCAAAAAAATCACCCGACTTGGCGCCGGCTCGTCCTGTTGAGTATTCTCGTCCTCAATCAATCTTCGTCGATACCTCGTCTTCGGCCGCGTCATCAAGCCATCCTCACTGTTTCCAATATCCCCTGCTACCACCACCAACACCGTCACAACCATCGTCTCGTCGTCGTCGTCGTCGTCGTCGTCAAGAGTGTGGACTCTTGGGGAGGAACTGGTATTGGGGGGGAGATTGGGTTGAGTGGATGAGCAAAGTATGCCAGATGAATAGAGTGGTCAAGTTGTGTCACTAGTTTCCCGTTCAAAAGCGAAATTAATCCTCCTTGTTTGGCGGTAAATCGACTGCTCCAGGCTATCGTGAATATGAAGATGCAGGCGGGATGTGACATGTGCTGGAGGCTGCCGACCCTGAACAAAACACGTGCCCTCAGTCGTGACGGAGATTGGTGCCGCGCAATCCATTGGCTGATCACACGACAACACGACACCTCTGATGCTCTTGCAGATGCAGGCAGGCTGCGACAAATCATGAGGCGAGGCTCATGAAAACAGCAGCGATAGACGACTTGTCGTATTTAACGTACTTGCCCTTGCCCTTGTCGATCTCGTGATATCGGTCCCAAAATCGATCATACAGAGGTTGCAGCTTCTGTCGGATATCCTCTCCAAACATTTTGCGCACTTCGCGCTCCATGCTGTACGACTTGTGCCTTGACACCATTTCGTCAAAAGCATTATTGAACTGTGTAAATTTCTCCTTGATCTTGTCCTTGTCCTTGCTGCCCAGCCCTTTGATGACAGAAGCAGAGTCAGCCTGGCCCGAGGTGGGCCGATGAGACCGGCTCGTATGAATCGTGTCAAAGAGAAATACGGAGAGGTCCCTGCAGACATCAGTATATGCCGCAGTCGACTTCTTTCTCCATTGGTCGAGGCTATCGAGCCTCGATTTGAGGAGAGGCGCCAACTCAGAATCGTGCACCATGCGTTCAATAATGACAACACTGTTGGCCATAAACACTCCAGTCACTGCCTTGGTCTTCAACAGAAGGCGTGCCTTTTGATCAAGGGACGTGAGGAGAACGTCGATGGTATCAAGGCAATAATGGGCAAAGATGTCTCGACCATCTGCACCAATATCAAATGATGCAAGGCTGGGGATAACATCCGTTGATCGCCCGTTGGCTGCCGAGCTCGATTTCCACCCCCCGTCACCGATTGACACCATGATGCTTGAAATGGGGCGTAGGAACCCCACCATAGCTTGCAGCCTTTGCATCGTCTCGGATACAATCGGCATCGGGGCGCCATCTGAAGGCAAAACTTGCAGAGCGCCAGTCTTTCGTCTTGTCTCATCAAGGAGCTCAGACAATGACAACTTGGCTGTCTCTCGAACCGGCTTGAGTGCCGCTGCCAGAGCGCCTTTGAGCTCTCCAGTGCGGGTATCGAGCTTGCCAGACAACGAAGACATAATTTCCGTCACTTCGTAGGCCAGATAACAGTCGGTATGAAGGTGTGCTTTGATATGAGCATTGAGCTCACGCAGGGTTCGCGCCAACTCGGCCAAAGCAGCTTGACATGTTGACTGGAAGACAATGCCCCAGTCTTCCCGTGTGAAGATGCTGCAGACATTATCGTACTCGGCGAGGAAAAGACCTTCCATAGCCTGCGCATAGGTTCCGATGCCGTTCGTCCCAGCTCGGTAGATGGCTTCTGGATTCTTCCTCTTCGCAGTATTCACGCTAGCTGCTGCCAGGTTGGCCAGAGATGAAGATAAATACGGCCCACGAACCTCAGCATAAATGTGAGCAGCTGGTGAGTCCTGTCCCCCTTGCTGAGCCACGTATGAGTAGACCAGGCCCAACCGTGCAATCTTGTCCTGGGAAAGAACGGGAAAGGGCTTGTCCTTGGTCACGTAGTGTAGCGGCTCGATAGAGCGAGGAGTCTCAGCACGAAGAAGCTTCTCAAAGTGATTCTCGAGCTGCGTATTGCCCGACTTGATGAGACGAGCAAGATCGCTCATCGTCTGTTGGTTGGCACGCAAGTTGGACGCTTGCATATCCGTCAAAGACTTATTCAAGCGCTTAATAGATGCCAAGTAGTTGGGCAAGCCAGCTTTGTCAGGCCCGACACGGATGATCCGCTCTTCGTCATTCTTGCTATCGGCGGGTTGACGGAGACGGTCGATGGCGGCGAGTACTGCGTCGATATCTATTCTTATGTGAGCAAGACTGGCGTCATAGCATCATGACATGATGATGATACTTACTGTTCCCGAGCGTCTGAAGTCGTCGAGTTTCTCCATTCAAAGGACCGGTGACATCGTGTACGCTTTTGCCGGTGGCATCAAGTCGACCAAGACAAGACTGGATCTTCTTGGTCAACTGCGTCGTCTTCTCCAGGCGTGAGTTGAGCACATCGACCTCGGCTCGAGCCTCCTCGTCGAGCGTATTATGGCCAGTAGCGACCAGGCCGACAGCCATGGCTCATGAATAGGCGCAGTAGGAAGCGTAAGGATGATTAAAGGGTGGGCGCACAAGAAGAGGACGTCACTTTGTCGCCCCAGCTCAAGGAAGGACACCGTCAAAGGAAAAGGAAGCTTATTCGGGCTCTGGTCCCACATGCCGTTGTCCCAGCAGGGTGCGTCTCGTCTCTCAAGCCACATTGCCAGTTAAGCCACAGTCCCCCCCTCTAACATAGGTTCCACTCAGCCACTCCCACTTTACGCGAAAAAGACGCGTTCTACTCGGAACGCGGCGACACCCAATTTCCCGACACCGAGGACAAACAAAGCAGGGCCCATCGCTTTCACCCCACCCCTCGCATATCTTGTTCACCCTGTCATTGAGAGGCAAGATACCCCAACAAAACCGCCAAGATGGACTCATATATGCTTAATGACGATGGCGTCAAGGATCGCATTCGCCAGGCTCAAGAATTCCTAGATCCAGGTACGCCCCCTCCTCGATGCGATTCCTCCCCCTGGTGTGACCTTAAACCTAATAGTGATGTTAGAGAGCGCCGAGCAACGCAGTTACAGGCCAGACATCATTCTCATGCTTCAGAAGAACGAACGACGCCTCGTTGTGAGTCTCGATCATGTACGCAGCCACAGTACGGACCTTGCGCAAGGTCTCCTACAAGAACCGTTTGATTATACCCTGGCCTTCGACCAGGCCCTCAAGAAGATTGTCGAGACGATCCCTTCAGCTCGCCCCGATCAAACAGCTACGGATACCATCTACTCGTGTGCGTGGGCGGGAAGTTTCGGGCTCAATGCCTGCAACCCGCGAACCCTATCCTCGCACCTCCTCAACTATATGGTCTCCATTGAAGGAATCGTCACTCGGTGCTCCTTGATCCGACCTAAGGTTGTCAAGAGTGTACACTACAACGAGAAGAAGGACAAATTCCATTTTCGCGAATATCAGGATCAGACCATGACCAATGGTGTTACTACGTCGAGTGTCTACCCCCGCGAAGATGATGATGGCAACCCGCTCATCACAGAATATGGGTTTTGTACCTATCGTGACCACCAGACTATCTCCATTCAAGAAATGCCCGAACGTGCGCCTGCAGGCCAGCTCCCACGCGGCGTCGATGTCATTTTCGATGACGATCTTGTCGACAGTGTGAAACCCGGTGATCGGGTTCAGATCGTGGGCATCTACCGCACACTTGGTAACCGGAACACAAATCACAACAGTGCCTTGTTCAAGACAATTATCCTAGCAAACAATGTGGTCCTCCTCTCCTCCAAGTCTGGCGGAGGTATTGCAACTGCAACAATCACAGACACTGACATCCGCAACATCAACAAGGTCGCCAAAAAGAAGAACTTACTGGACTTGCTGTCACAGTCCTTGGCACCAAGTATCTACGGGCATGCCTACGTCAAAAAAGCAATTCTTCTCATGCTTCTTGGTGGCATGGAGAAAAACCTGGAGAACGGCACTCATCTTCGTGGAGACATCAACATCCTTATGGTTGGTGATCCGTCGACAGCCAAGTCACAGCTACTACGCTTTGTGCTCAACACAGCTCCACTTGCGATAGCAACAACCGGTCGAGGATCATCTGGTGTTGGTTTGACGGCTGCCGTCACATCTGACAAGGAAACCGGAGAAAGACGACTCGAAGCTGGTGCCATGGTTATGGCTGATCGAGGTGTTGTATGCATTGACGAGTTTGACAAAATGTCCGATGTAGACAGAGTCGCCATTCACGAAGTCATGGAGCAGCAGACGGTCACGATCGCCAAAGCCGGAATTCACACCTCTTTGAACGCTCGATGTAGTGTCATCGCTGCAGCTAACCCAATCTTCGGCCAATACGATCCTCACAAGGACCCGCACAAGAACATTGCGCTTCCTGACTCACTATTATCACGTTTCGATCTGCTATTCGTTGTCACTGATGACATTGAGGATACTCGAGATCGTCATGTTTCTGAGCACGTCTTGCGCATGCACCGATACCGCCAGCCGGGCACTGAGGAGGGTGCTCCGGTCAGAGAACAAGGCGCACAATCCCTAGGCGTTGCCGTCAGCAACCAAGCCGATTCGCAAGGACCAACCGACGTGTACGAAAAGTACGATGCCATGCTTCACTCCGGCGTGACAGTAACCTCTGGCAGAGGATCAAATAAGAAGCCCGAGATTCTCAGTATCCCCTTCATGAAGAAGTACATCCAGTACGCCAAGATGAGGATTAAGCCTATCCTCACGCAAGAGGCTTCAGACCGAATCGCTGAAATCTATGTGGGCTTACGTAATGATGAGATGGAGGGAAACCAACGACGCACAAGTCCCTTGACAGTGCGTACTCTCGAGACCATCATCCGTCTAGCGACCGCGCATGCCAAGTCCCGGTTGTGCAGCAGGGTAGAAGAGCGCGATGCTATCGCGGCAGAGGGTATTCTGAGATTTGCTTTGTTCAAGGAGGTCGTGGAAGATGAGTCCCGAAAGAAACGCAGAAAGATGCAACAGGTCGACTTTGCTTCTTCGAGTGAGGAGGACTCCGATAATGATGACGAGGACGGTGATGAGGCAAATGGTGCCACTCGCACTACCACGACATCATCACGAGGAACTCGATCCAGTGCGCGCTTGCAGACAACCGCATCGCGCTCCACACGTGGAGGCAGTGCCGCAGCGGGCCTCGGTGTGGATGAGGAAGATGACGAAGAGGCAGAAGAGCCCGAGCCTACACCGCGTCGATCCAGAAGATCCGGGACAAGATCATCTCAAACTCAGACTTCCTTCGCGTCGTCTATCCCTTCATCAGAGTTGCCTTCGCAGACTCAAGGAGAGTCTCAAGAAGATGATGACCTTGCGAGCGGCACTGCTGGCCTCGCCATTGACGATGTGCCTATCACGACTGAGCGTCTCTCTACGTTCAGGACTGCACTTGGCCAACTCCTCAATACTGACTTATTTGAAGACGACTCGGCGGGGCTAGATGCTGTCATTCAATCCGTCAATGGCAAGGTCGGAGGTCGCAACGGCGGCGCTTTCGCGAAGCCGGAGGCTATCAAAGCTCTCAAGAAAATGGAAGAATCAAACCAAATCATGTAAGTGATAACAGATTTCTACGTAGCTCCCTTTACTAACACATAATTTAGGTTCACGGATGGAGACCTCGTGTACAAGATCTAAATGACAAGGATGATGATATAAACTCGTTTGGCGTCGGGGAGGGATCGGCCAGTCTGGTTGCGGTTCTTGGGGGTATCAGCGGTTATATTCCATTTGGATGCTGGGAAAAGGCTATAGGAGTCACATGGTAAAACTCAAGGTGGACACAAAAGACATTTCATCATGTTATTTCTATATCCTAGCACCTGTTGCCAGGGTTTGACGGGTGGTTTTTTCGTGTCTAGGCTCATAAACCTTGCTTGAAATCGCGCAAACGAGCCTGGACGCTCTGTCCATTCCATGTTTCCTGACCATCCCCGTCTCTACCCAACACCGGAACACCGACCTGTTCAATGGCAAAGCTTGCCGCTACGGTCCCCCAGATAGCCGCATCCTCAACACTCTCGCCTCGGGCAAGGGCGACACCTAGCCCGCCAAGGAAGGTGTTGCCGCCTCCTGTAGGATCAACCACTTTGGAAGGGCCCTGGTGATAAGCTGGGATCCATTTCTCGATACCGGGGTCAACCTCAATCTCCTCGCGGGCAACGAAGCCATCTGCGTCTTGAAGAAGGCCAGCAAAAAGAGCCTCCATGTCGGTGTCTGGCTGAAGACCGCCCCGCACGTAGTCCTTTTTGCGACGCTTCGTTTTTGACGTAGGATCGCCATGTCGCTTCCTCCCGCCGTTCTTCGCGATATAGCAGCCCTTCTCTCCAGCGCGAACAACCAGGGTAAATGACTGAAGAGGCATACTGGCAAGTAGCTGCTCGCAGGCACGTTCAACAGCGACGGTTGAAATCTCACCCGTCTCTGAGTCGATTCCGTCATCGCCCATGAAACCTGCCAGTTCGGTGTGGTTAGGGCTACAGATGTCGACGAGGGGCAATGTGTTGGTGCAGTTGAGCAGCTCATCTGGTGTGCACAAGTCAGGGACGGGTTCCCAGATGAAGATGGGCTTCGAGTATGACTCTAGGGGGGCAGTCCTCTTCCGGAACCTGATGATTTCTGTGACAAGCTCCCGACAGCGTGATGGGGAACATATGAGATGGAACGAGCGGGACTGCAACAGGGTTGGGGTGAGGTCCTCGGCAGTGAGACGCTTCTTTGGGGTTAAGTACTTGAAAGCGCGCTTCTCGGCAGCGCCCTCGTAACCATTCCAGCCGCGGGTGGTGAGTCGAAGGCCATCGCGACGGAAGAGTGCTGACGTTGACCAGCTGTCAATGACGGTGGATAGGGCTGGCGGAAAGTCGGATCCTTGATCAACAATCCAGCCTACAGAGGAAGAGATGGGTGGTGGAGAGAAGAGTCGGGCGCCCAGGGCAGAGTAAGTACCGGCACCGCCAAGAATGTTCTTGACCGGGGGGGTTGGCGGAATGAAGTCGATGTCGTCTGTATGCCATGTCAGCAATTACTTCACCGATACCGTCACAAGGTGAGACAATGTGAGTCTGGGAGGACAAGACGAACCGATAATAAACATGCCCAAGGTGACGAAGTCAATTGGGGTATGGGTTTGGGGCTGCTTCTCGGGGGAGAGCAATAGTGTTTGTGGTTGTGATGATTCATCTTGTGGTGACTGGTCTAGCTCCGACTCTGGTTGATGCTGCTCTTGCTTGCTGTCCTCCTGCGGCTCCGGGGCTTCGGGACTGGGATCATGATCTTCTTCATTCTGGTGCCGATCGTCGGCGGCTTTCGTATCCATAGCGGCGCGGCCAGGGCTGTGTACGGATTAAATGGTGAAGCAAACGACGGGAGTCGAGTTGCAAAAGCTCTGTCTCTGTCTAGAGGCTCGCTCACGGCACCTCTAGTCTTCTGCCCCTGGACCTTGCGGGATGGGGCACTTAAGACGGGGGCTTGGAAGTGCACGGCGGTGGGAGCTGGAAGGTAACTGCATGCCCTATACAAAATCTACCGCGCTGGATAATATGAGGCGAGAGTGAGGTTGTGAATTCCACCCCGTGGTGAGAACAGGTCGATGGGATGTTGTGAGTGAGCGACCAGCAGCTGGTGTTGTTATTGCTGCTCTTAGGCGGTGTCTCAAGTTGGGCTGAGGTTGAGTGGGACTTCAACTGCATGTAGATCCGACCGATAGGCTTATTGGTCGCGCGTTGGTACCCGATGTTGAGGCTGCATGTAGCTTGTGGCGGGTGGATGGGTGTGGAGGCTACTTGAAGTTATGGGTGTCGGTACGGGAAAGATACTGGGCCGGCCGCCAGTGTCTGCAGGTGGTGCCAGCTGTTTGGCGGCGCTCTGGCAGGGGTGAAGATCAGAGCATTCATTCAGCCAGCATTTCAAAAAGAGAGCGCTCAGTTCGACTGATTTTCAGTTTGTCCATCACGTCCGGGAAATTTCCTGTCCATGACTAAGGCTTTCTATTAGTATGGAAGCAGCTATGTTCGAGTATTTGCAATGTTGACTCTTTACATGCCTGTCATCGACTAAGTAACCCTACACAAGCAGGAAGATTGCAAAATCTATTTGTATAACTACGTCACTTCAGCCACATGGTCGCAACAACCTATCTAGATTCTTAAAGTCAATTTCAACTCTAGAGGTAGTCACGCGTTTATCCGACCGACGGTTTCTATATAGACAAGCCAGAAAGTGAATAACAGATATAAACCTGCGCCAATGCGCCATCTGCCAGGTCCGACTCGCACGATTGCTTCTCACCAAACTCCAGGGTAGGGGATACAAGCAGGCCAACGGGGTTACGTAAGGTGCTGCTAACAGCGGCCACCGGACCCGCGGGCCCTGAATTCCGCGCCGTTGCAAGCTGGCGTCTTCCACATCCAGGGGCTCAGGCAGGTACACCGCGCCATGAGAGGTAAGTACTCCGTGCACGTACTTCGCACTGGGCTGGTATTTCCTGAGGTACCCAACGCGGAGAGCACCAGCACTACTAACATACCTTGCCTCACAGGACCCGAGGAAGCTATCCTGACCTCCCTAATATCGATTGATTCCCCGTCTTCGACTCTCGCTCTTCTCCCTTATTCGCATTCTGTTCACTTTCAAACGTCGATATCACTGGTCGCGTCCGCACGGCATTTCACTTGCGCATCCCCTACATCGTGCACTGGACAGCTAATCCTACATCGCTGCCTGGATCAGTCGCTCCGTCATCCTCCCGTGCCCCCTTGCGAGCCATTCTCCATCGCACCATCTCGAGCTCTAACTCAACTCCAACTCAACTGCAACTCCTCCTTCACCCTGTTCAATAACCACCTGCATATAATTCGAAAAGTCTGACATACTCACCATGGCGGCCACGAGTCACATGCATAATCTGACGACGCTTATCAAACGGTACAGTTGCTCTCTTTCTCTCCTAGATCAATGGCCCGCTGACCTCTTCTTCAGCTTGGAAGCTGCAACTTCTCGACTCGAAGACATTGCCACTTCTACCGAGCTTCCCAACGATGGTACCGCCCCGAACCCTCCGATCGCCACTCCCAAAGCTCTACCTGCGGTATCGAGCCCTCCCGTGGCACCCCCAAAGCCTGTCGCCGAGCCCCTGCCAGAGTCGATTGAAGAATTCGATGCTTTCTTAAACTCCGCGGTCGACAAATATGTCAAGCTCAGCAACACCCTCGGCGGCCTTGTCGCTCAACAGGTTCGTTCACCCGCATCTCCGGCTTCAGCAGGCCACGCGAGAGAATCGATCTGGCCTCTTTCCAAGTCTAACCCCAGCATGGTATAGGCCGCCCTGGTACGCAAAGGTTTTCAAGAACAGCGGAGGTTCCTGCTCATCTCGACCAAAGCCAAGAAGCCTGGCCTTTCAGGTCCCGATGTGTCAGTGCATCACGACCTCATCAAGCCAATTAACGATGCGCTTATGGCTGTCACCGATCTGAAGGACCAGAACCGCCCCGACGCCATGTATTCACAGCTCAGCACTGTGGCCGACGGAATCATGGTCTTGGCCTGGGTGACTTTGGACAATCGTCCTTACAAGCACGTGGAGGAGACACTTGGATCTGCGCAATTCTTTGGCAACAGGGTCCTCAAGGAACAGAAGGACAAGTGAGGCATCAAACTGTTTTCCCACATTCTTTTGCTGACAGTACGCAGGGATGCAAAGCAGGTTGAATGGGTTCAAGCGTTTTACCAAATCTTCCGCGATCTGGCCGAATACGTTAAACAGTACTTCCCCAACGGTATCGTTTGGAATCCCCAGGGTGATTCAGCCCAGGAAGTCGCCAAGTCGCTCGCTTCCGGTTCAAGCTCACCTGCTGCTCCTGCAGCACCTGCTGGAGGTGCGCCTCCGCCTCCACCACCTCCGCCTCCGCCAGGTCCACCACCGGTTCTAGAGATCAAGGCTGAACCAGCCCCCGCGACACAATCCAGTGGTTTCGGCGCTGTCTTCTCCGAGCTGAACAAGGGCGAGTCAGTCACGAAGAGTCTCCGGAAGGTGGACAAGTCCGAAATGACGCACAAGAACCCGTCTCTCCGTACAAGCTCTACCGTTTCGGACGGGGTCAGCTCAGGCCGAGGCAAGAGCCCGGCACCGGGCAAGAAGCCCAAGCCCGAAAGCATGCGCGTCAAGAAGCCACCAAAGAAGGAGCTCGAAGGAAATAAATGGATAATTGTTAGTCGACCCCGTGCTGTGTCCTCCATATTCATTTCGTCTCGCTGACCTGCGAAATAGGAAAACTACGAAAAGGAACAACAGCCCATCGAGATTGAGGCATCCCTGACACACTCGATTCTCATCAGCCGATGCAACAACACGACCATAATCGTCAAGGGCAAGGCCAACCAGGTGACTATCGAGAACTCGACTCGACTTTCCCTTATCGTTGACACTCTGGTCTCAACCGTCGACGTCGTCAAGGCACAGAACTTTGCTCTTCAGGTCATGGGTACTATCCCGACGGTGATGCTGGATCAAGTCGACGGTGCTCAAATCTATTTTAGCAAGGAGAGTACTGGTGCCAAGCTCTACACCAGCAAGTCTACTGGTGTCAACTTGAACGTCATATCTGGACCCGACGACGATTACAAGGAGGTGCCATTGCCATCGCAGATTTGCTCCTACTTTGACGAGAGCAAGGGGGACCTGGTGAACGAGATTGTGGCCCACGCCGGTTAGATTGATTAGACCCCTTGTTTGAAGTTTGTACGCACGTCCTTGGATATTTGCCCTGTAGAACTAGGATACTGCGAGTCTTAACCACTTTCACACCTAGAAGTTTAATCATGTACAGCTAGGGATTTTGGAAACACCCCAACAGTGACAGATGGCATACGATTTTCTTCTTTTCTTTCGACAATGATGTGTCGCCCTCTTCCCCTTGCCCCTGCCCTCCTAGTAAAAGAAGGGGGTTGGTGACGTATCAATATAGAAAAACGCTAAAATACAATCAGATGGCAATGTGGAAACCCATCAATCCTACCATCCCAAATGGTCTGTCTAGATAACTCCTTTCACATAGAATGTGAGTACGCCCCAGGCATCGATCTATCCACAATGACGACTCTATAGTTTTATAGCTTGGCCTTGGGCGACTCAAGAGTGGGCATAAGAAGGTCACGCATATCGCCCGCGGCTTCGTTTAGGTAGTGGCTCATTCGGTCGCTCCCCAAGCCCTTGGAAACGACGTTGAAGTTGAGGCTATTCGAATGTCAGTACCACGATCATGATAGTGGAGAAGAGAAGAAAAAGGTTATGCCTTGAGTTCTTACCTGTTCTCGTTGATCATATAAGCAATGCCAAATCCGGCATCAATGACCTGGCTCCAGCCGTAACCATTGAAGAATTCGGAGCTCAATTGTGAAGTGGATAGGTGCCATGAGGCGGAATACGAGAAGGCAGGGTCCTTGTAAATGGCGGGGACATCCTCGCCGGGTTCGAGGAGACGCTTGAGGCCAAAGAGATGTCGATCGACACCCTTGCCATCGGAGGCGGCGCTAATGTATTCAACGTGAGCATTAATAGCTTTTCGGAAGAGGTCGACGCGGGTCTTGTCATCGGTCGTGGCATCTGACATGGACTGGCACCAAGCAACGGAGTCGTCGGAGACGGTTCGGCATGTCTCAGTACGGCCGAGCTGGAAGCGTCGAGTGGCAGCCGATTCGTACGTGGGTCGGTTCTTGCCGTACATCTTGTAATAAGCCAACTGGATGATCATCTGAATATAGGCATCGGGCGAGCACTTGAACTTTTTGATGAGACCTTTTCCGTATCCTTGATAGGCCTGGACGGCGAGCTGGTGCTTGGAGATGACATCATTGAAGTCCTTGGTCGCACGGTCAATCTCAGCCTGGACATCCTGGCTGATGTCAAACTTAACAAGCTGAGGCTCTGGAAGAGTGGAGCGGACAGTGGGGTCAGAAAAGTCGAGCTTGTTGCCAAAGATGAGGTCGTTGACGTAGTCATTCAGCCGGTGAGTGGGAGTACCGTCCATCATGGAGTGCTCGCCCATGAAACCAGATGTGCCGTTATCGTTGACAATGAACTGCAAAGGCTTGTCGTACCATCGGTTGGCACCATCACCGTGCCAGTACTGGCGGGCGCGCTCCTCCAGAGTGACAGGGGCGGCATCATCGAGGCAGACTACGAAAGAGGCAGATTCAATGGCTTCAAGAGCGTGCTTGTTATTGGGGCTGGCCTGCAGAAGGAGCTCCCTGGCGTTGGCCCACACGTCACGGTTCTCCGAGGTCAGAGCACCAACAGGAGAGACTCGCTCAGCTAGTTTGTAGACGGTGTTGAATTGGCGCTCAAGCTCAGTGGTGTTCAGTTGCTTGCCGTCGGCCTCGTGGAGAATCTTGAAGAATTGGTTCTTGCGGATGACAATAATGTGTTTGTTGGCCTCATGTGAAAATTTCACAGGATGGTCGGCAGGCTTGGCGGCGACGCGGGAGGCATTGAACATCCATTTGTAACTGTCCATGCAGATGGGCAACTTCTTCATGTATTCGGGCTCGAGGGTTCCGGCATCGACCTGTTTCTTGAACTCAAGGGTCGCCGTGGTGATTGCGGCGGCGCGCTTGGCGGGGTCTCGCCGACGACGGTCATCTCGGTGGGAGTAGAAGTAGCTGACATAGGGAACGACGGGGTCGCGGTAGGCCAGATACGCAGCGTCATTCCACCACTCGTAGATCCAGTTCCGAGTGCTGGGTTCCTCGCGACGGGCAACGAGCTTGTCCTGAAGCTTGGAGCCAACACCACCGGGCCGGATGAAGTCCTCGACGGCCTTCTTGCTGGCTTCGTACTCAGTCGGGGTGAGAAGAGGATGGAGACTCTTGAGATAGCGCTTGGCCGTCTCTTCAAGGGCTGGAACGGGCAACCGAGGCAATGAATCCTGGAATCTCAGCATAGGACCCTTTGACTTGTCCTCGACGTAGCCTGGGGATGTGTCAGCTGCATTGATGTTGCGTGACTGATGACATCGCATAGGGGTATTTGTCACATGTGAACTGGAAGGCTTACCCGAAGGGACAGAGCTGCTAGCGCGTTTGGCAGGGGCCATGATGATAGACTGGGCCTGAGAGAGAGTCAGTACGACGGCTGGCAAGGGTCTTTTCGGATGGATTGCCAGTTAGGAAGTAAGAATGAAAAGATCAAAACAGCGAGAATATAGTGAGCATTCTTAGTCATGTGCAAGCCAGTGGCTGATAATGGCAATGGATGGCTCGGTCGATATCCGTGCCGCCAGAGGCGGACCACACATGACTGAATCGCCGGTGGCCCGGTGGTTATCTCTTGGATCGGAGACGGAAGTGCAGGCCAGGTTGGACGCGGAAGGACCAGCAGCCGCAAGAGATAGACAGCGAGACGACGGACAAGCATGGATGAAGCTGAGGTATTGTGTGTAAGGCAGGGGGTAGAGGGCATACTGACGGCACGTGTTGTGTTGATGTGGCGGAAGCTGTTCCTCAAAGCAGGCGAGCGGGCTAAAGTCAACATGGCCGGCGCAGAGCGAGGGATGGAGCTGAAGAGGAGAGACAGAGAGGAACAGAGGTCCAAGAGGCCGGTCGCGGCGGTGGTCTTCTTTAAACGGAATCCGTGATAGATGGAGGCACCACAACACAAGAAATAGGCCTCGGCTCAATGACGGGAAGCTGGCGGAGCTCGGTGGAGTCTGGAGTAACAGCCTAGAGATTGAGGCTACCAGGTCCAGATGGTGGTACGTCTTTCGTGAGTAGAGAACTGGAGACGTGCTTGTGGAAAAGGAGAACCTCGAGCAATTCAACAACAGTGTGTGTGTGGAAGAGCGAGAGATGGAGCCACTTCCAAGGGTAGGCGCGAACGAGCTTGTGTCTTACCTAGGTAGGTTCGGCACAGTTTACCTTGGTGCTGCATTATTCCTTCCTGCTTGTGAGGGGCGGTTTGCCACTATTTGCCAACCTCAGTTACGTGCATGGTGCGAATATGAAGCATTTGCATCTTAATTGAAGTTACATGAAGACGTTGATACAAGGCTAATTGCGATACGGGAGTTGCAAGGCTGTAGATTGATAAATCCATCCCAGCTCTTCCCTTTCTTCTTTGATCGACAATTCTTTTCCCTGATGACCATTTCGCATACACATGAAGTCACACGCCAAAAAAAAAAAAGGAGACCAGGGGCACACCATCTCCGTGGCCCGAAAAACGTCACCGCCCCGCGTCAGCCTTGGGCCGAGGTTCACTTTAGGCTGGGGCCGGTGCGGGTTGCAGATGCGGGTGCTGCACCGCGCTGGGATTTCAGGGATCCTAGAATGGTGGGGGTTGAGTCTGGGAAGGAGCCGCCTTGTCAGACAACGAAAGAGAAGCTTCCATTTTCTCGGTGACCAATGAAGAGAGACTCTGGGGTTATCACATACCTACCTAGTTGGTTTGCTCTATTGCCTGCCACTGCATCTGTTCTCCTGCAACGTCCCTTACCACATAGGTACCTAGGTAGTTAACTATAAGGTACCTTAAGTAGGTAGGTAGTACGTACATAGGTAGTTAAGTACCTACCCATCTGGCATCGCGACAAGCTCCTTTTTTGCACGGATGATTCTCATGCCAATATATCATTACTTACCCAACTTACTTGCCTCAGAGTCAACCCAGCTAACTCCCACTGTTCATCCAGCATCCCAAATGCCGGCTCTTCACCGAACCTCAACTCTCCTGCCCGTTGGGCGACGTGACCCATTTCTTTGAGCGGATCATCGTCCGCCAACCCCGGCCAACTGCCGTTCCTCGAACGTCCTCGATTCCGTTGATGCGATTCGGCCGGTCCGCCTCGAATTCAGAACCCGGCACTTGTCCCCGTAGTGCCATCCATCCCGCGTCAATCGTCGCGTTCTCCCCCGCTGGCCCGGTGTCTCTCCCCCGGAATGTGCCCGAAGCCTCCAGGACATGGACAACTCCCACTTCTCCGTCTGGTTATGCCCACTCACACATATAACCATCTCTGCTGATGCAGTCACAATATCACACAGGAATTCTCTAGTGCCACACGTTCTCGTCCAGCCTGCACTGTTGGAATGATTTGTCTCTCCTCCTATCCCAACATCACCTCTACGACTCATGTGCCCCTGACCAACTCTGATGTCTGGACCGGAACCGGGACCGGTAACAACATTAGTGCAAGCATCTCTGCGATTGAAGTCATGTCCCTTTGCTGTGGTGCGATACTTCGTGTCCATATTACTACATGCCGTCTTCTCCCGGTGGAACTCACAGACAATTCTGCAGAAAGACCAAACCATACCCGGAAATAAAACAAATCAACCAGAAAAAAATTAATGGCATCTATACGTAATAGTACACCCACACACAGAAGACCAATTCTGGCGTGCAGACCCATTCCTTTGGTAAAGACGCCCGCCTTGGGTTGTTGAACTGGATGTGCCCAAACCATGGCAACTCGCAAATAGCTTCCGTGAGACAACACCAACCGCGTTGAGTCTTCGAGTTGCAAGCCCTCATCTCAATCGCGCCGATTTCCCTGCCCTGTCGGTGTCTGCCTAATCCAATCAATACATGTGCCTCCCTACGCGCCGTCCGGACGCCGTCCCAGACTTGATCCCAATCTGCCTCTCACTTCTTCCCGTACCCCGCCAATGGGGTTTATGCCTCGAAGCTCTTCACCTGACCATCGCTGCTTGGAGGAGGCACAGCTTGTGCTCCGACTGCTTGCTGGAAGCTTAGTCGCTCTCCGTCAACCATGACCTCCTGTGCTAAGCGAGCACCTTGCTCACCTCCGACCGTAACTGCTGCCTTGAGACCATCCTGCACTTCCCGCACCCGCCGTCGGAAGGTAAGTCTGTCTAGGAAGAGTTGTTGTCTTGCTCGTTCTAGTTCTCGTCGCTCTGCCCGCAACACGGCCTCCATCTCGTCAAAGTACTTGAGCTTCATCTCCAGCTTCTGTAGCGTCACATTGGCTGCTGCAGAGACTAATCGTGTCATCTCTCGCTCCTCGTGCGAGGCAAATCCTGCGGCTCTGGCACCAATCGAAGCGAGAGGAATCGACGCTAAGGTGGCTGTCTTGGTCGTCGTGGTAGTTGTGGTAGTAGTCGTCACTTCCTGTCGTACATCCACATCCATGGAATCAGCCTTGTCCTTACCATCGCCATTGGCTTCTCCATCATCCTGTCCTCCATCTAATTGCTTGCGAAGGTTCCGCTTGAGCTCAGCTGCAGATTTGTTGGCAGCCGCAGCCGTGCTAACTGGATCCGCGAGGCTGGCAAGGAACCCGACCACGGACATGACAGGATTGTCCACCTGACTGAAAGGAAGCTGCCCTTGCTGGGGACCGAGCATCGAGAGCCCTGTTGGCGCGTTGATGGGTGCTTCCGAGTCCAGATACTTTTCCTCAATATCCAACTGAAGGAATTGAAGAACACACTCCTCTCGCGTACGCGTGCCGACATGCTCAGCAATCTCACCCCAGTCATCATCGAACCTCTCAAGGCCTTCGAGGAGGCGAAGAATCTCCGCGTCGGTCCACGGGGCATCTCGGTCAAGGATGGAGGTGTATGTGGGGTTCTCCATCTTGACATACATGTTGCTGGTGTGGTTCGCAGGAAGACGACCCTCGGTGTAACAGTTGGGGCAAAGGTCGTATCTAGCCTTAGGGTTGGCATCAGTATGGTTGCTGTGGTAGTAAATCCGGGTGCAGTCATTGCCGCACTGGTGGCAGTGGACTTTGGCAATGGGCGTCTTGGTCGCATCATCAGTCCCGGGAACTCCATTGGTCGCAGGCACTTCGCCATTGGCCTTGCCCTCTGTCTTTGTGATGGGTGTGCCCTTGGCACTAGCTTCGTAGATGTTTCGTCCGATCTCAAGATTGTGTTCCGCCTTGGCTCCTGGGGTAGCGAGGGCCTTTTGGTCAGTGTCCTGGCTCTTCTTTCCCTCTAGAACGACAGGATCGGCCGAAGGCTGCCAAGCCTGCAAGCCTCGAGGGGTATCGCAAATAATCTTGAAGTGACCCGTAAAAGGAGGGCCAACATGGGAAGGGCGTTGATCGGCATCAACCTAGGTCAAGTCAGAATTACATTCAATTTCGAGGGGTTGGACCATACCTGGTAGTTGATCAAGCCCCATTGCTCGAGGAAGGCGTGGACACGCATGATGGCGCAGACATCACCAGCCAGGTTTCTGCGGCAAGCCGTCACAGTAAGGTACTCGACGGGATTGAGTCGGTAAGTGTTGATCATGAAATCACGATAGTCCTTGTAGACGGCTGGAGTTTTGCTTCGGTTGCGGTTGTTGAAGAACTCGGCCATGGCCTTGCGCTCGATATCATGAATGGTGTTCATATCGAACCAAGTGCTGTAGCTGGGGAGAATGATGGCGTGGGTCTGGGCGATAAGATGCTCGCGAGCGGCCGACTCGATCGTTTCTTTCGACTTCGCATCCTGGCCGTCAGCACCGGCCGGTGCATTGGTCTTGCCGTCGGGCGCGTCATTCATATCCTCGTCACCACGGACTGAGTTGTTAGCGTTAAGGTCGATAAGCGCACAAGTTATTGAAATTGAATAGGAATCGTACCTGGTGCGGGAGTTGTACTGCCCTGCTTGATGTTGGCGTCATTCACAAGGCCCTCGGACATTTGGACATCTAGACATCGCGTCAGAGTCATGGCCTCCATTGGGGAGCTGGTCAGAGGTCGGGAGCGCGCTTACCTTCACCATCGCCAGTACCACCTTCGGGCTGTAGGGGGGGTTGCGCAAGGATGGGATTGCTATTGGGGGATGCGCCATTGCCAGGCGAGCCATAGGTCGTGGAATCATCCATCTTGGTGATGACAAGCGCGCTGTGGACTCTCAAACGCCAGCCGAACGAGATGAGCTAGGTCAATCGGGCGCGCGAGAGGCGGGAAGCGTCGCGCGACTTCTGCCGAGGCTGGAGATTCCGCAGAAACGTATGTATAAGCCGGTCGTTGATGGGTCGTCGTGGATTCGATACACCTAGCGTCGTGATCTTGATGGAGTCTGGTAATGATAGGTCGCGTTTGGAGAAATTTTGGCGCGACGAACATCGGGGACTGGGTACTGCGACCTCAGTGCATACCAGCGAGCTGCACTAGGGGGCTGGTTATGGTCACGTGGGATCAGAGTCAGATCACATTAAAAATCACGTGATGCACGCCTGGACCTGCTTCCCACTGGCCTTCGCTCGCACATGCCTTTTCCCGAGTCGGCGACTCGGCAGTTGCCAGCGAGGCCGTACAATCCCGGCGAGTGGCCGATGACGGCCGAGTCCAACGCCAGTAATTCGGTGGGCTACCTCGGGCCGTCACCAACCGTCGCCGTCTTGAATTGCCCTCTTCTATCGATTGCGACCCTCTACTCCGGTTCCCAAACTCCCTTTCTCTTGAGCAAGAAGCTGGCAATTCCTTCTCACTCAACGACAATATGCTTCCGACCGCAAGACGAGTACTGTCGACTCAGGTCACTGGCCTCATTGGCCGTGCGCCAGCTCCTAATGTCAGCACAATGACCCGCCAAAGGCTGCTTTCGACCTTGGCTATTCTGGAGCAGAAGGACGGACAGCTCAACCCCGGTTCGTTGAGTGCCTTTACGGCGGCTCAGAAGCTTGGCGGCACGATTCACGGATTTGTCGCCGGTAGTAGTATTAAGGGTGCTGCTACAGAGGCCGCAAAGGTTGACGGCGTTGAGAAGATCATCGTCGTGGAGAATGGTGCATATGAGAAGGTACCGTGCTTGAACAAAACCCCCCCCCCCCCCCCCAACCAATGCTCTATACTAACAATCAATTAGGGCCTTCCCGAGACCTTCGCTCCCCTGCTTGTTGAGAACATCAAGAAGGGCGGTTATACACATGTCGTCGTCAGCCACACTGCCTTTGGCAAGAACCTGCTTCCTCGTGTAGCTGCTCTCCTCGACTCGCAACAGATTTCCGACATTACAGCCATTGAGAGCGAGAACACCTTTGTCCGACCTATCTATGCTGGCAATGCCATCGCTACAGTCGAGTCATCAGACCCCATCAAGTTCATCACCGTCCGAGGCACTGCTTTCGCTCCCGCCGAGCTCGCGTCTGGTTCCGCCGTTGCTGAGGACGGAGTTGACCCCAAGGCCGAATCATCCACCGAGTGGGTTTCGGAGGATCTCGCCAAGTCCGATCGTCCTGACTTGGCTACTGCTGGCAGGGTCGTTTCGGGTGGCCGCGGTCTCAAGTCTAAGGAGGAATTTGACAAGGTCATGCTTCCTTTGGCTGACGCTCTGGGCGCTGCTGTCGGCGCCTCTCGTGCCGCGGTCGACAGTGGATACGCAGACAACAGCCTTCAAGTTGGACAGACTGGCAAGGTCGTTGCCCCTCAGCTGTATGTGGCCGTGGGTATCTCGGGTGCTATCCAGCATTTGGCTGGTATGAAGGACAGCAAGGTGATTGCTGCCATCAACAAGGATGCCGACGCGCCCATCTTCCAGGTTGCGGATGTTGGTCTCGTCGGCGATCTGTTCGAAAAGGTGCCCGAGTTGACAGAAAAGGTCAAGAGCGCGTAATGTCTATCTATGGTACATATATATGGAGTGAGGTGTTACACATTGAGTTCGAGTTCTTTGCATACATGTTCATCTAAGCACGGCCAGCATGTCAGCCGTTTTCGTGAACTTTTCTCTTTCCTTTCCATTGCTTTGCCCGCGCTCTCGCTCGGCCTGATCGATCTTTCGCCAGTCATTCCATGCAACGGCATTTGCTCTCGAAGAACCAGCTTCTTCCCTAACTGCCTCCCATCCACCCAGATTTGGATCACCTGAGCCACTCTGGAAGGGAGCCCCCGACAACCAATCTGCTGCAATTGCGTCTGCTGTGATGAAGGCATCAGACATGGTTGTTGCAATGACTCCGGTTGGGCCCCTTTTGACCCAGCCCGCGCAATATACACCGGGTAGGGGTCGGCTGGGTGCATCGTCGGTCTTGAGACGCATCGCTCTTCCCAATCCGTCGTTGGATATGACACCGCGACGATGGTCAAACTGGATACCGGCATCCTCGAAACCGGGCAGAGCGACCGACTTGTACCCAACAGACCGGAACACAATGTCGGAAGGCAAGGTGACGGTCTCCCCTGTCGACTTGACGGGGGACTGAGGGTCAAAAGGGGATGCCAACTCTGTGACGTCAAACTCAGTGCTCCCCACGCTTGAAGGGGACTCTGGGTTTTCTAAGAAGCGCTTCGGGGAAAGACAGCTATCTAATGACCAGGATTTAAGGACTGTCTCGGCTTGAGTCTGTGACCCTTTGGTAAGGACCTCCATTAGCCGTCGCGTGGCACGAGGTAGGCTTTTCAGATCCTCGGGTACCAGAGACCGATTGAAGGGGAGAAACTCGACTTGCGATAACTTCATGAGTTCGCGAAGCTCCTTAATAGTGAAGGCCGCCTAGTAGTCTGTTAGTAGATGAACGCCTAGTCTGAATGGCGGACAAGCCAGTCACCTGCATTGGTCCTCGTCTGCCGACAAGGTGGACTCTTTTGACTCGGCTCTCAGCCAACTTTGCAAGAGCATGCTCAGTAATATCCGTCTTTCTAAGGACATCGATATCTTCAAGGAGCATCCTTGCAACGTCAAGAGCGACATTTCCCTGTCCAATAACGACGGCCTCGTCGCCCCGAGTCAGATCTAAATCGAGATCGGCGCAGTCAGGGAGGCCATTGTACCAGCCGACAACTTGACGCGCAGAGTAGATGTTGCTCAGAGTCGACTCTCCGGGAACTCCCAGCTTCTTGTCCTCCGGGGCTCCATACGAGAAGAGCACAGCATCATAGTGATTCATCAGCGATTGAAGCTCGATGGTGCAATGCTCGGCGGAATGGCCCGGTCGGCCAATCGACACATTGCCGATGAAGGTGAAGTTGGGCGAGGAAGCAATCTCTTCAAACTTTTCCTGGCAGTTCTACTCCCATGTGTCAACAACTTATACCGAAATGACTACGGGCGTGTCATTTCACACCTTGACCTCGGGATGATCAGGAGCAACACCATGTCGAACCAATCCAAAGGGAACGGGAAGGCTTTCGTACATGTCAACTTTGACGCTTGGGATCTTGCTCATGACCCGGTACGAGGTGTAGAAGCCGGCGGGGCCGGAACCGACGACGGCGAGACGGAATGGCATATCGGGGGAGCGAGGAGGCTGGCGGGGAACGGCAGAAGACAGAGCCCGGACATTGCGGATCGAGTTGTGGAACTGGCGGACGAGGCCGGGCTGCGGCGCGAGTCTCAACGGCATCTTCCTCGGTGGTGATGAGGAGCAACCCGGACTCCTCTCGGCCGTGGTATCTTCCGTTGCCGTCGGATCGACAGGCCCCCTCCAGTCTCTAGTTAAATAAGTGGAGGTTCGCGCCTTCTCGTTCAGCTACCCCTGTCGCTGGCTCGCTGCCAAAGCGTTGCTGTGGGAACCGGGCCCGCCCGCATGGATGATGCGCCCAACACAAACGACCAAGCTGTTCTGGATGAGACACACCCATTGTTCTTGCACCCACCACCACTAGATTTGGGATCGTTGCATTCCGTCAACCTGCTCATCTCGGCCCTCTAGTAACGTCAGCCTCGTTCACTCTTTCTTTCGCCTCTCGTCAAGTATCCCGTCGAGGTGCACCCAGCTCAGAGCCGTGGTATTCACCATGGCTGGCGTCCAACAGCCCTACATGTATGCGTACAGCGCTGTCGAGCGCAACGATTCTCGATTCCCAGAGACTACCTTCGACCCAAAGGCCGTGACTCGGGCGAGCTGGCAGCCAAAGCCACCCAGACCCAAGTCGGATGGACCGCTCATCACCTTTAACCGGCACCCGGAGTGAGTATTTTGGCAATACCTCGCGCGAAAAACGACCATGCCACATTCTGACACTGACTTCCTAGTGCCCATATGGTCCTTTCGCATCGATCCAACAACTATTCTTCCCTGAGCCCCCGCTTCAAGAGCTATGTCAAATGGTTACGATTCTTGCAGCTGTTCCTTCGCCTGCTGGAACTCGTCGCTTCCGCCGGACTCCTGGTCCTAATGATCTTGGTCACCAAGGTCGATGCGGTGAACAAGTGGATTATGAGAATTACCGTGAGCTTGCGCATTATGTGTTAACGTATAATCGTCCACTGACCACGTTTAGCCTGGTGTCGTCACCCTTCACTGCATCTATGCCATCTATCACCTCAGTAGCGATCCCGGCAGACGTCCTCCAGCTTCATCTTCCGCGTACCACCTGTTTTCTGCCGTTACAGATGTGGCCGCTGCTCCCATCTATGGATTCTGTGTGTACATGGTAGACAAACAGGCGGACAGTTGGAAGACGCTTCTCGCAGACCAGGAACTCATGGATGACTTTGTACCAGCCATCTACTACGGTTATATTGCTGCGGGGAGTCTTCTTCTGGCCTCTTTCTCGGTCTCATGCTGGTTGGGACTCATGTTCCGCAAGATCTCGCTTTTGCCCCCGGACATGAACCCGCTTGAAGACAATCTGACGGCCCGGCCTCGGCACAAGAAGTCCAAGTCATCTGTCACTACCTTCTCCAGCTGCGAAACGGATAGCAGACTCGGGACTCCCCGCCAGTCTCGTCGACAGTCTATCCTACATGATGCGATCGAGCCCCCACCTGCGATTCCATTCATGCACACCCGAACCGGTTCCAGCACCACGGTTGGAAGCAGAGGCTCTCGCCAGTACCAGAGGACACCCATGCACTCATCTCGCGACTCAATTGCTTCTAGGGATACTAAACGCACCTCTGCCCGCTCGACCCACCGTGAATCCTACGCCGAGGTTCCTCTCAACGACCTGGACTCGTCTCGACCCCCTACTAGCAGCTCGAACAGAAACAATCCGTCGTCCCGGCCAGCCAAGTTCACGGAAACTTGGGCTCCCACAGATTCACTCATCTCTCGAACCAACCAACGGCATCGCGAAATGGCGGCAGCTAAGACGAGTGCACAGAACCGCAGCTCTAAAACTTACGAGGCCTTGGCCCCGCGATACAACGACGAGTCATCTGATGATGAGTTTGGCGACGAGAACTTTGAAATCCTTGGATACGACGAGGAGGACTTGGGTGGCGACGGCAAACCACACCCCTTGCGCTCTAATCCCACCGAAGTTGAACGAGCTACGCCTCCACGAATCAAGACACCCTTCTTTGCCCTTGGTCCCTCGCTTTCCGAAGTCAGCCCCAACGCGAGACGTGTCAGCGCGAGCCGGGATATTGCAGACGAGAAGCCGGGTCTGTCACCTGGGAAGCCTTCATCGCGAAACAGACAAAGCTCCATCCAGCCCGAAACCGATTTCTACTCAAGGCCATATGGCGAACTTACGAGCCGTACCCCACCGGTTATGGTCGGTAGCAACCGAAAGATTTCCTCTGGTAACGACTTCGACTCAAAGCTTAAGTCTCCGGCTTATGAACGACGAAATGTTAGTGGTAAGATAGTTGAGGAAGGCCGAGGCGGCCTCGTTGGTAATCGAATCTCACTGTATGAGTCTCGTTTTGGACGAGACGAGTAGAGAAGGAGGAAGTGTGCGAAGTAAAAGGTTTGAAATGAGAAAAGCTCATACGACTCTGTGTTTTTTTTTTGACGAATTTTATGTAAGATGGGTTTCGGTTGTTTATGGGCTGCTTTTGATGATGCGCTTTGGATGGATGTCACTTGGGGGGAATGGCGCGAATTTGGTTGATGTTGTTGGAATTACTGTTTAGGTACGCCAAAACTACCCACCTCGGTACTGGATCTAGTCTCCAGGTGTCTGCTTCCGTCGTGCTCTTATGTCCATGTGCTATAATGCCTCCGAATATAACAAGGCAGAGGAGAATCATCATTACCTATAAACTATCCGCCCTGGGCGAACGAGCGCCACGAGATCTCCGGCCCCTGTTGCATGTCTCCTTTCCATCTCTTCCCGTCCTGTAATTGCAACTTACATAAATGTCTCATCGTAGGACGGCCATGTGGACAGTTCCATGGGTTGTCAAGCTCCTCCATATGCCTTACCAGTGACTCCATCTGGCCCTGTGTAAGGGGCTTTCCGATCATGATGCTGCTTCGACAAGCCCTCATAGCAAACATTTTCTTCACTTTCGAAGGCCGCGGAATGTGCTTAGATTCCGATGACTCCTCTCCAAGGAGGAAAATGAGTTCCTCCAAGTCTTTGAGAGTAAATGTTGTCTCGCGACTGAGAGGTAAGGCCAGAACTTGGCACCTCGAGCCGACGGGTTGGTCCCCGCTTGTGTCGATATGGACTTTGAACCCGTTGGCCTCAATGGCTTCGATGTTTTCCATTACGACCTCTTCCTCAAGAGCCGCCAGCTCGAGCCGTTTGGGGTGAACAAGCCGCTGAGACTGAACAATCGTAGTGGCCTGCAGCCTCTCATAGTTATACTTTTCATCGGTCGCGTGCTGGTCAATGATGAATAGCTCATCATCCTTGACCGACTCTGAGTCATCCTCGCCATGGGTCTTGGATGGGCGAACTGCAATTATAAAGCCGAGATTGAATTGCCCCGCGACTCGCATTCTCCCAAAGTCTCCCTTGGAGATTGTCAACGACAACTTCTCTTCTGCATCCGTAGCGCTCAGATCTATGACGTCGCTTTCGCTTTCACCTGTCGTCTGGGAAGCGGGATCTGAGAGACTGGTGATCCAGCTTGCGAACCGTGACTGCAAGTCGTGCTCTTTGATGCGTAGGTGTTGCACTGTCTGAAATGTGGCGTCTTTTCTCCGTACGCCAGATCTGAGGGCCTGTTCTCTCTGCTCCATCGTATTCGAGTCACCTGCAGCTTGAAATTCCCCAAGGGTTGCAATTTCTTCTTGGGCTGACGCATCATCGGGTCCTGGTTGAAGGGGCTCCGAAACAGCGTTTGGTCGACCGCCAGTAGCCACATCCTCGGTGGTGACATTGAACGGAGAGCTGGGTTTGACAGTTCCCGTATTGGCCTTTGACGAACGGCTCCGCACCTGAGGCCCTTTCTCTGTATCTTGACTGACAAAGAGACTTGACTCCCCATCAGACTGCTCCTCTTTCTCATTCTCGCCAGCTGAGAGCAGACCATCTGCTGCAGTCTTGGTCTGATCTTCCTTTCCAGATGCTGAGAAGAGTTGAGTGAGGCGATCCCCAAATGATGATCTTGGTTGATTATCCGCGACAGACTTTTGCCCTGGTCTAATTGACTCGGCTTCACTGTCTGGGCTCTCTGACGAACCCGCGCCACTGCCTACGGTTTGATCGCCGATCACGATGGTTGCAGATTCCCGCACAACTCGTTTATGCGACACCGGTGTGTGCTGTTTTGCAAGATGGTCCGCTTGGCTTTGCCTCGGGGGTTGAATAGCCGAAACCTGAGCTTCACCATGGCCAGGGTCTTCATCAGACGAGGAGGATGAGGGGATGATGGCTTTTTTAGCTACCCTTGTGCTTGTAGTACTGAATTCTGCCAATCGTTTATTGAAGTCTTTGACCGGCCTGGGCTTACCGTCATCCTCGCTCTCTGATGTAGACAACTCTTCCACGTTGGTCACATCCACCTTCTCGATAGGATAGGCTCCTGACTCCCTCACTCGGGCTGTGGTCGTTTCACAAAGAGGAGGCGGTGATTCATGGCGATTTGTTGTTTTCCGCTCAACCCATCGGCTGATCAAGTTTTGACCGCGGTCGTCCTTTGCAAGTGACTTTGACCGACCCATGGTCCTTGCCCTGCCGGGGGGACTTTGCCAATTGGCGATTCGACGTCGCTTTCTCCCTCACTTCCTGACCGTGATTCTGCCCTGGAACCCTCGCCGGGCGCCACAGGCCGAGTCGCCGCCTTTGAGGTTGATGGCGTAGCCTTCTTCGATCCCACTTCTGGTTGACAGTGTTTCAGGAGCTGAGAGGTGGGAAGCGAATAGTCATGAGAGTCGAACAAGGCCATCAATGAATCACGAAGTGTATCGAGAAGATCGTTTTGATCATGGAGTAAGATGCTTCGTTTATCAGGGCTGATGTTGACATCGTACATGTCGGTGTCAAGTTGAATATTTGCTAAAATGAAGGGGTTTTGAGACGAGTTGAACGACTTGTATACCTCATTGAAGACCTTGGCGAACTGTGGTAGGCCGCAGGGACGTCCATTGACAAAAAACATTTGTCTATCTGGTGTCTGTCGGCCTTCGCCATGGGCTGGTCGTGAGACATGGCCAACAATTTGCACGTCTTTGGAATCCCGGGCCGCGCTTGGGCCCATTTGGAGTCCCCTATTGCTGGTAGATGGCTGCATTTCTAGCTTTAGATCCAGGGGCACCAAGGCAACCATGGTTTTCGCGCCGAAGATGTTGATGATGTTCTCACGAGTAGATGGGTTGCCTCTGGTCGAAAAGAGATGAATGCGCTTGCCTTTGGTGGGTTGCTGAGACACGCTGAACTTGAGGTTTGTTTGAATGCATGCATACTGGTTGAGCAGGGCAATGACCTTGTGCCATTCTCTCTTGACATTCCGTTCCAGCTCCCGACGACGAACGGGTAAGTTATGGAATATGTTTTCAACAGAGACAGTCGTTCCCTTCTGAGCAGCTACGATTGATGTCCCTTTCAGCTGGCCAGAAGGCTCAAAGCTGAGCCTGGCACCCTTGGGGACTTCAGAGGCTTGACAAGTTGTCACAGAGAGGGTAGACAGGGCACAAAGAGAGGCGAGGGCTTCACCACGGAAGCCAAAAGTTCGAAGTGAGGCAATGTCTGAATAGGACGAAAGCTTGGAGGTGTGGTGCTTCAGTGCAACCGAGGGGTAGTTGGATGGGGATATGCCACTGCCATTATCCTGCACCTCGATCGAGTCAAGGCCTTGATTTTTGAAGCGGACATCTGAGGTTATGAGTTAGCAAGTTTTGGATAGGGGGAGCCAAGAACGCATACCAATGCTCGTTGCCTCTGCATCAATGCTGTTCTCAACGAGCTCTTTCACGACGGAGCAAAGATCAACAATGACCTGGCCGGATTGGATTTGATGAATCTGTGTAGCAAATTTAGCTTCATCACGTGAGATATTGATACGAAGATGTTTACAGTTCTGCCATCGATCTGCTTGATAGTAGCCATGGCTACGACAGAAGAATGCCGTTTTGCACGACGGGTTGATGACCAAGTCAACTATAATGGCCAATGAGAGCTAGGGAGTTGCTGATACTTTGATTTTAGATAAATGAAGATTTGAATTTGAGTCTCTCGGGGAGAAATTGGCAATTCGATACGAAGTTGATGGTTTTCGAACGTGATGATTGCTTTAGTCTGTTGAACGAATGACAGCGGAGCTTGACGCTTGGAGCCCAGGGCAGGTTCCAGCGCGGTCGTTCGCACGCGTTAAGTGATGCATTAAAGCGGACGTGGACATGCCAGTGACGCGCTATTATGGCATTAAGCCATATAATGAGCATTGGACAGTACCTTATGTAACTAAAAAGGTACCCACGTATTCGTACCTGAGTACCTACCTAAGGTAGGTATCTGATAGAGCTGCCAGGATTGGAGGCGGCTCACACAATGGCTGTTCGTGACGTGTTATCTGCACCAGAAGAAGCCAGATTAACGTCTCCCTGTACCTTGCCATCCGCATTTCTTGAGTTAAACGAAATAATTTGCGGAGAACCATAGCTGATAATGGATGAAAACGGCTGTGGCCGACCACCTAAAAGCTTATTGCGTACCTTAATCCAAGAAGCTATGAACAACGGCCGACCTGTTCTAACAATGGATGGAATGTATCTCTAGAAACGTTCCAGCGACCAGAGATCTCGAGCTGCAATATCCCAGGGGTTCTTCGCCATCGCCGCATTGCTCTCCTGATCAGCCGACGCATATCTATCAACTGAATGATGCTTTGCTCTGGTCTATGTACATTTCTAGACCAGGTTTTATCAATCGTCCAGCAATGACGACAAGACTATAAGTCGACCGCCTAGAGCTCCGGTTGTCCGCTGGTTCAATATCTCGGCGGGCTACTTGAGACTACGATACCTACTATCAAGCGCTTGAGGCGACCAGTCAAGGATGCAAGCTTCGTACTTGGCCAAGCAAATACTAGCGAAGAACTCGAGGCTGCAACCCGGTTTCGATCGATGGGGTCGATTTGAAGCTTGGCTGGAGGCTTGGCCGATTCGAGTGACCCCTCCAAGGCAGGCTCCAACCCTCACAAACTCAGCATTGACAGGTCACAGGCTGGAGAAGCTGGTTTGGGCGGCAGGGGCGGGAGAAGGTTCACCAGGGCGTCTGCATGGATACGAGGTCGGAGCCGGGAGTTGACGACGCCTCTCATCACAGACGCTGCGGTTGGTTGGCTGCCGGTGAGTGAATACGACAGTTGGCAGCGGAACATTTTGATGGGGAACGGTATGTGGTCAATGGGACGGAAACAAACCGCCAAGGTTGCTTTGTTGGTAATTCATTGTAATTCCAGCCCGTAGACATGGTGGCCACCCTGACGTTGCCCGCATCGTTGCAGGGTTCTACAGGCGACAGGTGCACCGGCATCGTCCGTTAATTGACCAGGAAAGTCCGTTTTGGGCGCATGCTTGATTTCTCGAGGTTCACGGACGATTGCTGGCCATGGAGATATTCCCACAGGTGGTGGATACCTTCAAGGTGCAAACTCCACTCTGTTGAAACCAGGGCCACGTAGGACGAGGCACGCCATCGATACTCACAGGGGGCTATGTTTCTGATCTTATTCTTGATGATTTGTTCTCGCGTTGGCTGCGAGGTAACAAAAGAGGCAGACAAAGGAAAAAAAGAACGAACATGATCCCCCAATACTGTTGACGACCTATGCACTTCGTATGAGTGCATATGCACCAGATATTGCAGTGGGTTCAGATCCCAATGCCCTTCGGTAGGACCTTCTTTGCTTCCTTGGCCCTGACTTGAATCAAGATGGTGCATGAGATAAGCTCACTCAGATAAATGGCCATACCAATGCGAAATTGTTCGTTCGTACGGATAACCAGGTACTTGAGTGTCTAACCAGATCCTGTGCATTACTAATGCAATTTCGCAAAGTCCCTTTAATCGCTTCGGGGCTGTGTAAGACATACTACGTACCGTAGAGAGAGAGTGATAGAATGAAGCATTTAAGCTACAGGAGAACTTACGAGGTATCCAATCATTAACTAGGTAGGTAGTTGATAAAACGAGCACATGGCGCGCATGTGCGATAACATGGCCTTCTCGGGGGCATTGCCCAGCACAGAAGAAATAAAACAAAAAAAAAAAAAAGCCCTGGAAAAAAGGGGAGACGCGACGCTCACTGGCCAACTCGGATGACAGAGAAGCCATTAACAGCCAATTTCCCACCCGGGCCTCCACAGCCACACGGGCGGCCACACCTTCAGCCATACAGATTAGCTGGAGGTAGGAGCCCACCCACTACCAAGCGACCCCAACCGCACACGCAACGCACGCAAACTGGATCGACAGAACGAGGCTAAACCCAGCGAGGACGGCATGCATCGTTTCTTGCTCGTGGGTGGTTGTCGTCGTCCTCGTCGCCGCTGCCGTCGTTCGTTCGTTCGTCGTTCGTCGTCTACAACACCTACCTGCAGCTTCTTGGCCTCCTTCTCTTCCTCCTCCATGGCCTTGACGACTTGACCTCTGGCTCTCTGCCTTGTCCTCCTCCCCTCCCTCGCATCTACGGTCGCTCTCTGTCCTCCACCTCGCCAGATCCCTGCGCAACGGGATAGTTCATTCGTTTGATTTTATTAATATTTTCACGACTCGGTCCGGCTCCATCACCCTCGACCTGGTTTGTCGCTTTGCTGCTCGGCGGTTGTTGCTTCTGGGTCAAAGTGGGTTGCGCCTTTGCCAGCCCCCCTGCTGCTTCCCGTCTTCTATTGCTACTATACTTGCTAATAAGCACCTACTACAACTGCTACGACTACCATTGCGCTTGCCGCTGTCGTGCTGGTGCTGGTGTTGGTGCTGCTTTTGCCCCAGCCTGAATGAAGCCCGCCACAACCACGGTCAACCATCCAACACCTCGTCCCTGTCCGCCGTCACCCCGTCGCCTTCGATCCCAAACCTGTTCACCATTCGCCGACCGTGTTACTCTCTTGCTCTCCCCTCTGGTGTCTGCGCGATTTGGACCGCCGGTTTGATTTCCTTCGCCCTTTTGCTCTCAGGCTCCTGGAGAGTCTCGACGCGCCGTCTCCATGAAGAGAAGGTCTTCAGGGTCGGCCGATGACGGTGACGAATCCTCTCTCGACTCCGACATTCCCGACCCCGATCCCAGCCCCAAGTCATGTCCTTCTGGCTTGAGCTCTCGTCCGTCCTCTGCCAGGAGTAGACGACCTAGCAGCCTCAATTGGAAGCAATCAAATGGCCGCAACGGCCGCAACGGCCATGCCCGCGACGACCCGTTATCGAACACCTTGACACGAACTTCACTCGCTGCTCCCTCCACTCCTAATATGACTCTCGCCAGGACGCCGCCCCAATCACCTGCACCAGACCGCCGATTTCGCCGCTCCTCGCCCTTCTCTATTCTCGTCCTCCTAATCTCAGCGTTGGGAATTGCTCTTCTCTTCGGCATCCTACGGTCTTTGGTTACCCGTCAGCTTGACCCCAAAGGCTGTCGCATGTCGTATATGCGACCTTCATATGTGCGCTTCACCGAGTTCGATACTGAGCATACTCGATTTGCAACAAAATACTCCTTGTACCTTTATCGGGAACAAGGAGTTGACGAGGAGGAGAAGGTATACACATCTTGCTCAGAGCTTGACCACTCTCCCCTATAATTCAGCTAACACCCAGCGTAGTTGCGCGGAATTCCCGTTCTCTTCATTCCTGGAAATGCCGGTAGCTACAAGCAAGTTCGCCCGATTGCGGCCGAGGCAGCCAACTACTTTCACCATAACCTCCAACACGATGGTGCGGCACTTGATGCTGGAATTCGAGGGCTCGACTTCTTTACTGTTGACTTCAACGAAGACATTACCGCCTTCCATGGTCAAACGTTGCTCGATCAAGCCGAGTATCTCAACGAAGCTGTCCGCTACATTCTTTCTCTCTATTCGGATCCCCAGCGCAAGGCTCGAGATGGCCATCTTCCCGACCCAACATCTGTTATTGTCCTCGGCCACTCCATGGGCGGTGTAGTTGCAAGAGCCATGCTCGTTCGAGCTAACTATCAGGCAAACTCCATCAACACAATAATCACAATGTCGGCCCCTCACGCTCGTCCACCGGTTACCTTCGACGGCCAAATTGTGCAACTCTACGACCAAATCAACGACTATTGGAGACGTGCCTACTCACAGCAGTGGGCAAACAACAACCCACTCTGGCATGTCACGCTCGTCTCAATTGCAGGCGGTGGACTCGATACCGTTGTACCCTCCGATTACACGAGCCTCGAGTCGCTTGTACCGCCTACACACGGCTTCACCGTATTCACGACTGGAATCCCGACAGTTTGGACAAGTATGGATCACCAAGCTATTCTCTGGTGCGACCAGTTCAGAAAAGTTGTTGCACGCACCCTGTACGACATTGTCGACGTCCACCGCGCATCGCAGACAAAGCCACGGGCGGACAGGATGCAGGTGTTTAAGAAACGGTTTTTAACCGGCATGGAACCTACGACAGAGAAGGATCTTGGCCGAAAGGAAGCGACAACTCTTCTCACCTTGGATGACGATTCGAACTCGATTCTCCCCGATGGGAAACAGCTTGCTCTGACAGACCTTGGGCATCATTCTCGACCGAAGGCACACCTGCTCCCCATTCCTCCACAAGGCTCTCTTGAGCCCAAGCGTTTTAGTCTTCTTACAGACGCTCACCTCGAAGGAGCTAGGGAGACTGGTAAATTGGATGTCCTCTTTTGTAGTGTCCTATCTTCTCACTCAGGCACGGCCAACTCTCTTTATCCTGTACACATTGACCTTTCTGGGGACAAGACCAGCTCCGCAACTAGATTTGCCTGTAAGAATGCTGCATCCGACCTAATCCTTCTTCCCGCCTCGACCACGAAGACACGATTCCCATTCTACCTCGACCGCGAGCGAGAAGTGACGCCGTTTTCTTACCTCCAGTATGACCTGGACCAAATTGCGGACCATCAATTTGTCGCCATCGTGGACAAGGCTACATCAGGCACCCGCAATTTCCTAATCGCAGGATTCAGCGATCAGTCGACTTTCTACAAAAAGCAAGACATCAGCCTTCCACGTCTCCTTGTGTCTGGGGTGTCTCTGGAGCTTCCTGCGGACCGCTCACTGAGCGTGGAGGTTAATATCCCTTCTCTCCAATCTGCCTTACTCGCATACAACTTGAAGGTGACGAGCCCTCATTGCAAGGTGGACCACGAAGCCTTCCGCCCGTTGGTCCGTCAGTACTTGGATAGGCCGTATGAATCCAAGTACTACGTCAATGCACAAGACGTGGGTGTCAGCCTTCATGGCGTTGCTCCTTACGTACCTCCACCCCTGGACTGGCGATCGGAAAATAGGGGTCTCACATTCCAGATATGGACCGACCCATCCTGTAGGGCCAGCCTTCAACTCGAAATCAAACCGGATCTGTGGGGAAGCTTGGGGAAGCTGTACATGCGATATCGAACCGTCTTCGCTGCATTCCCGTTGCTTACGGTCACGTTGGTGCTGCGGAAACAGTTTCGAGTCTATGACTCTACTGGTGTTTTCATCTCGTTCTCGGAGAGCTTGGACTTGTGCTTGCGACAGTCGATTCCCCTCTTACTTCTTTCCCTGACTCTCCTTTCATTCTCTCTAAGCGGAAGTTCCCTTACCGGGCTGGGGTTGCTTGTGGACAGGACCAAGATATCCATCTCTGGCATTGATTTTCACCAACACGAAAGCCTGATAGGGACTGAGGACGCCTTCTTTTGGTTCCTGGTTCCTTTGATTGGCGTCGTTTGCATCGGCGTCTGCACTGTCCTCCACTACGTTGTGCTCATTTTCACACACAGCTTTCGTCTGTTGTATAGTTTGGTCATGTCTTTTCCCTATTCGTCGACCTCGGAGGACCAAGGACGCGCTAGATCTCCTGCATTTGTACCATCTACTCCAAGGCGACGCATGATCACAACTGCTATCCTTTTGTTCCTGGTATCAACCTTCATACCTTACCAGTTCGCCTATCTGGTAGCATGCATCGTTCAACTTTTTACCGTCGTTCGAGCCCTCCGAATCAACGCCACCATTTCGTCCACCGCCAACACGAACTACTACCATTACGCCCATTCTATTCTCCTCCTAATGCTCTGGATTCTTCCGATTAATTTACCAATCTTGGCGGTCTGGATTCGAAACTTGGCAGTCCACTGGCTCACACCCTTCTCATCTCATCACAATGTTCTCTCTATTATGCCGTTCATTCTTCTTGTGGAGAATTTGACAACGGGGAGAATGGTCCCTCAGCTGAACAGCGGACTGCGACATGTCACGAGTGTGCTCCTCTTTGGAACTGCGCTATATGCTGCCCTGTTTGGTGTCTCTCATGCTTATATGCTTCACTATCTCGTGAACATTATTGCACTTTGGTTGGTGATTGTGCATTCGACCAGCGACTCGTGGTCCCTCAGTGGACTGGGGGCCATGTTTGATGGCAACACCAGCGAATCGGAAAAGAGTGGAAAGACTCCTTGACAATCGTCAACACCCCATCCGAAAGACGTCTTCTTTTTCAATATTTTACTGTTTGCACTTCTACCGGCCACGATATTGGTGCACTTCAGACCTTCCATCGGCAAAAACTAGAAAAGCCGTGTTTATTTCAACGAAAGGATACCATCATTTTCTCACATATACATTGTTTGTCCATCATGCACACAGCCCGACTCAGCAGGGCCCCGTGTGTTGGCACCATTTTCCTCACTTGTTTTCTCATAGCTGAGCGCGAACCTTTGCGTTAATACTTCTTTTCATGTTTTTGCATTGGCCGGGGAGTCAGCGTCTTACGGCCTCACAAGAGGGCACATGGGTGGCGCGCTTCCATCCATGCTATTTGGGCATTATAGCATTTTTTCGGCGTTTAACAGGTAGACGGGGAAAGTAGAAGGAGAAAAGGCCAGGGAGGAAGCCTTGCGATTTTTCCCAAGACCTGGATTTTGTTCATCTAATTGGTCTTGAATACGCGGCTGTTGTTTTGCCCGGCATCATGGACCAATTCCATGTCATAGCGAAGTGGATGAGCGTTTCAGGCCTCTTGATCATCTGGGCCGTGTTTGAAGGCTTGGGGGCTGTTGGTGTTGATCAAGAGAGGCGGGCGTGTAGCTAGATACCACAGGCAGCACGAGAAGCGACGGACTGCTCGACAGTCGAACGGAGTTTTAATGTTGAATGGGGACACTCGAGAGCAGTCAAAGCTGTATATAGACACCCCTTTGAAACAAGATAATCCAAAGAAGTTTGAACACATTGGTCGAGTTGTGATAAATGCAATTAATTGTGGAACTGGATATTTGGTGTTGACGCAGTCTTCTCGTCCTGACCGTGGTTCTCATGCATAAAAACAGAACGCCAACCAATATTTTCTAAGCTCAATTTGAAATTTATGTGACACCGCCTTGATAAAATGTGAAGAGATTAATCCTCCTCCTCGCCTTTGTTCACCTCGTGCAGATGCTCTTGGTGCTGGCGGCGAATGACAAAGAGAGTGACGGCCAGACCAGCTACGCAAGCAACCAAGGTGACACTGTATGCTGAACGGTAGCATTCAAGACCTTCGAGACAGGAGCGTTCACCATTCTCTTGGACAACGCTGTGCTTATCGTAGATTTTGCCATACATAATGTTGAAGATGTTGGATGAGATGATGGGCGACATGGTCATGAAGCCCCAGTTCTGGCTCAGACCGTTGATGCCAAAGGTTTCGGCGACGACGGACGGATAGACGCCGAAGAGGAAACCGTACGCTAGGCCAGATAGACTGGAAACAACGCCGAGGAAGTGCGGACTGACAATGTTCAAGGCGGCGAGCTGGGCGGAGAAGAGAACGACGCTAGAAACAACGAGACACCAGATCCGACTAGCATGAAGGCGTTTGACCAGGAAGTCGGAGCCAACCCCTATGAAGAATGTGAGCCTTGAGAAAAACGCCGCCTTGAAGAAGAACAGAGAGGGGAGAACTCACCGCTGAATAGTCGACCAATGAAACTGCAGAGGGAGAGAGTCGACACGTGCATTTGCTGTCGCTTGATGAGGAATTCGTTGGTGACGGTTTTGTCGTAGTGAATCCAAAGGGCCTTGGCGTCGTTGCCGATGTTGCTGAGGGGGGTAATCAGTATGAACAGGCGGTTCAGGTGCGACGAAGAATGGGAGACACACTTGATGGTCATGATGCCAACACCAGACAAAATTGCCATGATGGCAAAGAGCTGCCAAAACTCCAAGGAACGAAGCAGCCTGAGGCCACGGATGTCTGCACGGTGAGAAAGGTCTAGGTCAATATGGTTTCCAACGAACGAAGCATCGCCAACCAGCGACGTCGGGCGGGACATCAGTGACGATGTCTCACTCGCCTCGGGGTCCTCGGGGTTCTCATCAGCGACCACACGGCCACTGCCAGGCTCGGATGGGATTCCAGGAACGGCCGTTGGATCAGGAGGATAATCGGGGGCTCTTGAGGGAGAGGCGGAGGCGGATTCAAGGTCGGAGGAGAAGAGTAGAGGTGGAGAATTGGAGCTGGTGCTGTTTCGATTGGAATTAGACGACATACCGGGTTCAACAATCGCGTTGGCAGAGCGATAGGGTTTGGGTTCGTCCGAAGAGTTGTTACGAGTATGCTGCGACGAGATGCGACCTTGGTGAAGACCGTCGGAGCCAGGAACGGCGTGATAGTTGGTGGGGGAGGGAGAGTGAGGATGGACCTTGAGGAAGAAGAAGCCGCCAAAGGTGAGTCCGCAAGTGCCCCAGGCGAGGAGCTCGAGGAATGCACTCGGGTCACCGGGGAAGAGCAATGATCCGACGGTCGAGAAGAAGAAGGCGCTGAGGCCGAAGGCGGCCAGGGGGAAGGCTGTGGCGGTTCCTCGCCGTTGAGGCCAGTTGAGAGCCGACGTCTTGACGGCAGCGGAAAATGCCATACAGCCTCCGAGGCCGGAAAGATAGGAAAAGAGACATAGCACCGGGACCGAGCCAGATGCCCTATCGTAAGCCTGATGAAGCGGAAAATAGCCGACGGCCAGCAGGACAGAACCCCCTAGAACAGCAGGTCTTGAGCCGCGAGAGTCGACAAACATGCCAATGGGCACTCCCAACGTGTATTGGCCGAGGTTGCCAGCCAAGCCGATGAGGTTGCTCTCGGTGGAGGAGAGCCGAAGACGTTCGGCGAACTGCGGAGCCCAAGCCGAGTAGACGTACTTTGGTGAAGAGGGAGAGTCAGCATCGGCGTGTCCTTTCAGCTACGAATCGAGATATAGAGCAGATGTGTATGGAGGGAGGTTTCGCACGTTGGTGCCACAGGCCAGCGCGATGAGCGTCGCGGCGACGCTGGCGACGATGCGCGCATGGTGCAGCTTTTGGAGGCTTTCCTGGTGCATTATGGCGGGGGGAGAGGGAGGGCGAGGACCATCTGGAGAATTAGCTTGGGGGGAGGAAAGAGAGAGAGAAATAGAAGAAGAAGGAGGAGGATGAGGATGCCGATAAGTAGAATGGAGCCGGTCGCGAATAATGTCGTGGATGCGTCCGACGATTAGAAGAGTAGACGTGGCGTATCTATCACGGGGGGGGGAGGCCGAAGGGAGAAGCTGAGACACGGGGACACGGGAGAGGCACAGGAGAAGATAAACCGGAAAACGAATGAAGAAGAGGTGATGACTAGCAGAGGAGGAGAGTGTGAGGTGTGAGGTGTGAGAGATGCTGTTATCTCAGACCCGCTTCATCGAGTTCCATCCATGACGATTGTTTGGTGCTAAATTGTTGGATTGGTGACGATGGAAATACGTGTATGCACACGCGTGCTCCTACTTGCCGTTGCTGATAGATGCCGAGAGCGGAACTCAGATCAGTTAGTTCCTCGGTACTAACTCAGCCTGGAGCTAAACAGCGGAGAGGTAGAGGACCCTTGAGCTCGAAAGCGCCTGTTCATACAGACATTTCTGACGGGCGAACTCTGGATACGCTCAGGGGAGAAGGAGGGGTGGACCCTTGCTTTGGACCCGAGTGCCAGGAGGCCGGACAGAAGCTTGACTCCACGCTTCGAGCTGAGCCTGCAAAGCACTTTGGAAACGCTCATGGTTGTCTCTTCCCTGAGGCCTTGTGATGGCCCTTTTCATTCGCGGGGAGAGTACCCTCTAGGCTCTTTTCAGGTAGCATGCACACTTGGCCCCCCAAGTACTGTACATGTAGGTAGCCAGCGACTGTGTCAGCGGGTATAAGCCACCAAGCCCGTTGGTGACCAGGACGGTTTGACCGCTATTGACGGATGCCACATGACTCTTACGTAAGACACCCAGATTGCCGCAACTGTCCCCAAACCCCCCGTTAAAAACGGCCAACCTGACGCCGCAATCTCACGTGAAGTGCCTGCTTTGCGGCCTGCTCAATTCCAGCCTCGCCAGGTCCGCATTCGGCTCCGGCCCCGGCCCCCAAGGAAGCGCCTCCAGCCTCATCGTCGATTCGTCGTCCCATGCGCCATCACCATCGCCAACTCCGCCTTGGCCTCCACCCAACTTAGGCAACGTCATATTCTCCCAACACAACCGCCTCTATCCGTTCCTCTTAAACAAATCAATCAATCGCATCGCATCGCACCGTGCTCTGCTTCGTCTGCATTCAACTCTTCTTTCTTTCTCTCTCTCCCTCTCTCTCTCTCCCTCTCTGCGCAAAGCGCCTGCGCCTACTCGCCACCTTCGCAATGGGTGCGCTCTTGTCGTTACCGCTGCTCGCCATCCCGAGTATGGGCACTGTAAGTCCCTCCTGCGCATACACGCCCTTATACCCAGAACAAGACTAACATGCAATCCCTTGACACAGATCATGTCCGTAGGAGCCAGTTGCTGCGGTGCCGCGACCTGTTCCATGGTCTGCAGTGCTTGTGGCAAGTGCGGCAACAGGTAGGACAACCATCACCAGCCTCACCCGTCCCCGACTCGACCCGACTGACTCCTCTACCAATAGTGTCGCGACTCGTATCGGATACGCTCTCCTTCTCCTCGTCAATTCCATCCTCGCTTGGATAATGCTCACGCCCTGGGCTATTGAGAAACTGCAACACCTCATGCTCGACTACGTCAAGATCAACTGTCCCAATGGCAGCTGTTACGGCTGGCTTGCTGTCCATCGAATCAACTTTGCTCTCGGTCTCTTCCACATCATTCTTGCTGGCCTCCTCTTTGGCGTCTCTTCCTCGAAACACCCCCGAGCTGCTATTCAAAATGGTTATTGGGGACCCAAGGTCATTGCCTGGCTCGTCTTCGTTGTCCTCTCCTTCTTGATCCCCAATCCGTTCTTCGTCTTTTGGGGAAACTACATCGCTTTTGCTGGCGCCATGCTCTTCTTGATGCTGGGCCTTATCCTGTTGGTCGACTTGGCGCACAACTGGGCAGAGTACTGTCTGGCTCAAATCGAAGAGACGGATTCCAAGGTCTGGAGGTTCGTGCTCATTGGGTCTACCTTGGGTATGTACCTGGGCTCCATCGCCATGACCGTCGTTCAGTACGTCTTCTTCGCACGTGACAAGTGCCATCTGAACCAGGCCGTTATCACTATCAACCTCATTCTCTGGCTCATTGTCTCCGTCATCTCCGTCAACCCCACCATCCAGGAATATAACCCCAAGGCTGGCTTGGCCCAGGCGGCCATGGTTGCCGTCTACTGCACTTACCTCACCATGTCTGCTGTGTCCATGGAGCCCGACGACCAACAGTGCAACCCTCTCATTCGCGCCAACGGCACCAGAACGACTTCAATCGTCATTGGTGCCATTGTCACCATGTTGACGGTAGCTTACACGACAACCCGCGCGGCCACTCAGAGCCTTGGCTTGGGCAACTCGAACGGCATCCGTCTCCCTGAGGAAGATGAACATGACCTCGTCACACAACAGCCCAACTCCCGCCGTGAGATGCGCGCCGAGGCTCTTCGCCGAGCCGTCGAGGAGGGCAGTCTTCCTGCCGACGCCATGCTTTCCGACGACGATGACAGCGACTTCGGCGACCACCCGTCCCACGATGATGAGCGATCTGGAACCCAGTACAGCTATAGCGTTTTCCACGTCATCTTCTTCTTGGCCACAGCCTGGGTGGCTACTCTGCTGACCATGAACTTTGACGAGGCCACCCAAGGCGGAAGCTTTGCTCCTGTCGGCCGTACTTACGCTGCAAGCTACGTCAAGATTGCCAGTGCCTGGGTCTGCTACGGCATGTACACCTGGACCCTTGTAGCACCCATCGTTTTGCCCGATCGCTTCGACTTTTCTTAAAAGATCTTTTCTGTCTAACATACATCAGGAGTTGGGAGGTGAGCGTTCGTCTGTTTGTTTGCTTGCTTGCTTGCTTGCATCAACATGCTGTCGCATTTGTTGTTCCAGATTGGTAGATAGCATCTGTATCTTCATGCAAATACATTTCGTTTCCATTTTGTCAATGACCCGATGTCACAGCAGTTCATATGATCAGATGCTGCGTCATTATTGTCCAGGTGTCATGTCATTACACACCGGCAACAGCTTACATGCATCCCCGATGCAGGTCTCGGACACCAAGCTCGTCAATTTCAAGGAGCAAACACCACGCCACATTCAACTCCTGGCTCCTTCGTTTACTGTTGCGAGCCGACGAGCCACTGGATCTATGGCCTCCGGAGGCGTGGAAACAAGCTGGAACATACTTTATGAAGTTCCATACCCGCTGCACCTGCCGTGCCTGCTCGGGCAGTATGTAGTCGGCCGTGCTCGGTGGAGATGCACCTCGCCCGGCAGGTGGTGCATCAGGTTGGAGGTTGGAGGTGAGTTTCAGGACATCTCGCCTTCCTCCGAAGTAGCGTTAGAAACGGTGAGAGAATAATGATTTTGGGCATGAAGCATAAAGAGTTGCCAAGAAGGGCTGTAATAAGACTGATATTATGTGTAAATTTGCCCGTCGTCACTGTTGAGATGAGACCTGTAGCATTGGACGTCTACGGTCCGCTCTGGCGGTTAGATACCCAACCTGCTCTGCTCTTTGTTCCCTCTTCTCTCTAGAAATATCCCCTCGTCGATCGCCAGCCTTTCAATAGTCAGTCACCGACTGCATCCGTTGTACAACCCTCCCCCGACTTCTCAGTTGCCAAGGTGAGAAGGAGATGTTACACCGAAGTCCGGGCTCTCCATCACGCTCGTCCAGCCAATTGAAGGGCCAATTATCAAGATCAAGCTATGCACTCATCTATCCTCGATGAAATGTCGTCACACCACAGAAGGATGCCTTGCGATCGAGCTTCAATTAATGCGAAGGCTCGCTTAAATTCGGCCAACCGGACCACGAGCTGCATCTTGGTCACGATGGCTAACGAGCAGGCTGATCAAGATGCTATCGTGAGGAGCAATGGCTTCGGGGTTTCCGCTTAGACACATACGAGGGGATAATGAGCACGCAAGAGTGAGCTAATATATATAAACATATACACATACATAAACATACACATATGGCCGTATCCAAACGTGTATCGTTCACTTGACAAGGGTCACTTCATCTTCTCGACCATTATTAGTGCCCTTTAAAGCAGAAAGACGCAATGCCTCGCAAAGTCGAAACCGCCGACTCCAATGTCAGGGTGTACGTTGTTTCTCCATTTCGTCATCTTGCTGAGACCCAAGAGCTGATCTCATGATAAGGAACGACTCCGCTTCGCCAGCGACAACCCTGTCCTTGGGTACCACATCTAAGATAGAACTGGACATGAAGGCGCCAATGCTAGACGCATGGGCTCACGAGACGAGACGTCAACACTTGACCATCAGCGAGCGTCTTCATCGGCGCAGTGAGACCATGTTCGTATTCCCTCAAACACTTATTTCCCTGTATTAGGGTCTGTCTCCAACAAACTGCAGGTCACTTTCGAGGCTCTAATTCCATTGCTTTTTCGCCGACGCCAAATCCAGATGATGTTACAGGTATTGGAAACGCCAATTGTGCAGTGCCGGTGGCTTCAGGTTCATTGACCCCGTCTCCTCGCACGGCGAGAACTGCGTGTCCGGCTTGTCCAGCATCGCCAAATACCACACTGTAGGGAATAGAATGATGGTCAAGGTGCTGAAGGACTGGGCCACGTATCCAAATGTCCAATGCTTAGGACCATTCACTTTGCACTCTTTAACCAGCAAGGGGCGTCTCTCCCAGCTCCTTGGCTGCTCCAGTGGCGTGGAAACCATCCAGAGTAACGGTTACGGCACCGGCTTGGACAAGCTGAAACAGATTAATACAAACATCTTTGCATTGGGATGAAAGAGAAACTTACAGCTCGAGAGAGATCATCAATAAGATCAGTCACATCCTCGATACCGACGCACAGGCGAATAATATCTTCGGGCATCTGTCGCTCTCTCCGCGTCTTGGCATCAATGCTGGCATGGCTCATCTGGCAAGGCATGCTGATCAAGCTGTTGACACATCCAAAGCTGACGCTAATTCCCCAAAGTCGGGCAGCCTCTACAATGCGCTGAGAAACGGCCGAGTCGCCTGTCTCAAAGGAAAGAACAGCACCAGCACCGCGGGCCATAGACCAGTGCAAGTCGTACTGGGGGTGAGACTTGAGACCAGGGTATCGAACACGGAACCCCTTGGACTCAAGGAACTCGGCAATAGCCTGCGCACTTGCTTGCTGCTTCTCCATGCGAATGGCAAGCGTCTTGATACCCCGCATGAGGAGGAAGGAATCGTTGGGGGACAGACCACAGCCGGTAGAGTTGATGACGAAGAATAGCCTGTCGGCGACCGCGTTGTCGTTGCAGGCCATAACACCAGCCATGATATCGTGGTGGCCAGAAAGATACTTAGTGCCAGACTCATAAGTGATGTCGGCGCCCATGTCGAGAGGGTTTGCGAGCATGGGCGACAGCATGGTGTTGTCGACAACGACCAGCGCCTTGGGGTTGATATCGTGGACGAGGGCTGCGATAGAGGGGATATCCACAATCTTGATCAATGGGTTGGTTGGCGTCTCAAGCAACACCATGGCAGTCTTTTCCGAGACGCGCGCCTGCACGCTCTCAACAGTGGTGGTGTCAACATGGTGGACGACAATGCCTTGGTTCGCGGCAAGGTAAGTGAGCAGACGATGGCTGCCACCGTACAAGTCGTCACCGGTGATGACCTCGTCACCAGGTCGAAGGAGACGAGTGATAACATCGAGAGCGCCCATGCCGGAGCTCACGGCAAGGGCCCGGTTGGCGTTCATAATCTTGGCGACATGGCGCTCGAGGTGAGTGCGGGTAGGGTTGCCGGACCGGGTGTAATCGTACTCCTGCTGGCCACCGCTGGCCGAGGACTGCTTGAAAGTTGCAGACTGATAAATTGGGATGCTGGAGGCACCATACTGGTCCTTGCTGTCGGTATAGACCAGTTCAGTGGCAAGGGCATATTTCCGGCGGCCGTTGCGAGGGCTGGACGGAGCTGGTGATGGAGGAAGGTCGTGGCCGTCGAGATCGACTCGCTTCAGGGGGTTGCTGGACTTCTCGGAGGGGGTCGACATGATGGAGGAGGCTGTCTGATGGTATGAGAGGAGAAGGGAGGAGAAAGAAAAGCTAGGAGTTGGGGTATCGCAATCAGGTTGTTTGGGCAGAGGTCGAGAAGAGCCCCGCGGCGCTCGGGACTTGTACTATGTAAGTGGGGGAGAGAATGAAAGGTCGGGTCACTCGAGGACTTTGTAAGTAGGTATGACACGACAATTGAGAATTGGCTGGAGGCGACACGAAGCCACGAAACTAAGATCTAAAGATGCTCTTGCGACAGGTGGCGATGAAGATGAAGATGGAAAAGGGAAGAAGCATCAGGTTAAAGAATGAGCCAGAGTCTGGGGGAGAGTACGGGAGTCGGGAGTCGGGGAGTCAGGACCGGGACCGCACATCGGCGGTCTGGGGAATGGAGGATTTTTATCCAGGGCCTTTTCAGTGGCTGAGAGCAGGTCTGTTGGCTGCCCTTGCAGCGGACTGCAGCACTGAGCGCAGAACCTCGCAGCAGCGCTGTTGGGGCGCTGATGCGAGCCCCTGCCGCCCACCTTCAGCCGCCAACCGTCCCACGCCGCCCACCGCCATTCAGATGGGTCACTTGCCCGATGTACGGAGGACTCTGACGATAGCGGGGTACTTGCTGGCCTGGAAGCACCATCTAGGGATCAAGGTACACCCTTACCATAACCCCAGAAAGCTCGGTGGGTCATCTCGAATGACGTGATCCAGCGCCATTCATGACCATTTCTCTTCAAATCGTCGTCCCAGATGCCGCGAATACTGTGCTGATGAGGAATAATTAGTCGCCCGGCGAGAACCAGAGCGCTAATGCTCGGCTCTCCTTTAACAGTTGGAGATGATCCAAACAGTGCCACGCGTACAGTACGACCTAATTCCGGTAAGAAGGGTTCCGACCCGTCCCCTCCAAAGAGGAAATCATCGAGTCGCTGATTGGACCTTGGTGCGGTGATGCCATGACGGGGGTTGTTTTCTCTATTCATTAAAAAAAAAAAGTCGTTTGCATGCGTCTAATCCTGTTCCTCTGCGACCAGCTCATCAACATCGGTGGTCTCACCTCCTGACCGCCGGGACGGCGCTGTCACGCTGGCCCTGATCTGTCCTCCTTCTCTTCCCAAGAAATCCTGGTTCCGGATACCTCGAAACTGCGTAGGATCCACTGTCGACATAGGTAGACCACCCTGTCTATGTTGTCGCATATATTCCCGTACCGGAACCATGGCGGCGTCCCGGCATGCCTCTTTAATGTCACTGCCTGAAAGACCTGCAGTAATACCGGCAATGAAGTCCAGGCTGAAGTAGTCGGGATCTGTCTTGGTGTCTTGCAGGACAAGCTGCAATATCCTACGACGTTGCTCCTTGCCTGGGAGTGTCACGGGGAATTTCTTGGGCATTCGACGTAGGATGGCCTCGTCAATATCGTTGATACGGTTCGTGGCACCTAGGACCATGATACGTGCGGGCATGCCTGACGAGTTCGAGGATGTAAGACCGTCCCATAAAGTCATGAACCTGTCCCTGGTTAGCTCACGTGGTCATGTCACTTGTAGGAAGTCTTACTCCGCCTTGACCATACCGCTGGCCTCATGCTCTCCACTTCTTCGAGTTCCCAGAACCGCATCAATTTCGTCGATGAAGATGATGGCAGGCTGCAACTTGCGAGCCAAAGAAAAGACAGCCCTGACGATCTTGTTGGAGTCACCATACCACTTCTCTGTCAAAGTGGAAATGTGCAGATTGATAAAGGATGCTCCGCTCTCGTGAGCGACAGCCTTGGCCAACATAGTCTTGCCGCATCCAGGTGGTCCATATAGTAAGACACCAGAGGGTGCTGAGAGAAGGGGCGCAGCGTGTGAATAGAGATGAGGCATTGTCAAAGGATAAATAACAGACTCCTTGAGCTCCTCTATAATTGTATCCAGGCCACCGATATCTGCAGAGTCTCGTTAGCTCATTCTGTAGCAATCGGCCGACATGTTAATATTGTAAAAACAGAGATAGCAGAACTCACCATCAAACCCGACGGATATATCCTGAGGCGGGACCATCTCTAGTGCCACCAGGTTCTCGTACTCGTTGAGGACCAAGTCCTCCACTCGAGGGCCCCTCCTTGAGCTGCTGCTGTCATCGTCGTACTCGTCATCGCCTTGCCGTCGGCGATTCATGCGCTCAAGATGGGCCTTGGCCCTCTGTCTAGCCTGTTCGTGCTTCTCCTTGTCGGGATCTGCCAAATTGCTGAGGATCGGGTTGAGGAACGTTCGCGCGACATAGAGGCCGGCCGTCATCTGTTGTCACAGTTCTCAGCGTCTCGTTCTGAAATCATTGTGGAAAATTGAAGGAATGGCTTACCATGCCGGCGAACAGCAGTAGATCCATGGCGACATCGCCAAGTTTGCGTCGCTCCCCCATCCCGGCGATCCAGCGCAGCCACGGGGTTGATTTCTCGCTCATAGGGAGGCGGTTTGCCGAGGGAAGACGAAGGTGAATGCAAGAATCAGCGTAGGGTCGATAGAGAGGAGCAAGACAGTGCCGGATGTCTCAGAAAGCAAAACATGCAGGTCGTTAACGCATGTCTTTAAAAACAAAAACCAGATCGGCCCATAGACTGTGACCGTGTTGATGTGACAATTGATAAGGCTAGCACATGTAAGTTGATTGATTTTGTCGGATACTTGGCCTCCATGCGCGGTCGGCGTTGGCCCCTTACCTTCGAGGCGGAAACATTTGGCGGCAAACCGGGTGCACGGGCCACATCAGCCAGGCAGCCAAGCGCGGACTGGGCTGGGGGCGACCGATGCGCCGGCCTTTGTTTACATTGGACTTTACTTGAGGACGCGGACAAACATGTACCTCATCAATGACAACTTTTCCCCTCGGCTGCTCCCCTCATTATCTCCCACGTCCTCATCATAATCCCACATCTCGAAACAAAAAAAGTTTTTAACATCTAATCAACCTGTGCAACACTAAAGAATCGCACAATCGTTTTATTTCCACATGTTCGATCGCGTTGGCAGTACGTACTAAACCCATTGCGCAAATCATTGATCCCATCGCCGTATTCCTGTTCGCCTCGACAATCGCAAATGCCACGCGGAAAAGCGACTGCGCCTATAGCAGGCCTCGTCGGATCTGACTCGGAGCCCGATCTCGATGATTTCGATGTCTCCGAAATTCAAGCCGCGCGATCAAGACAGTCCATGAATGTCACCAAAAAGCCCCGTGGTCGACCGCTTGCATTGAACAGGGTCACCAAGCCAACGCCCACGACAGGTCGACCGAGGGGAAGACCCGCGATGAAAGCAATTCTAGAAACTCCAAGAGAATCCTTAGCCAACAGTCGCATTTCTACGGCATCTCGAAACGTTAGACAGGCTCGTCAACAGGCCCAAGATGACACAATCGAACCTGAAGAAGTCGCGGAACCACCTGTTGCCGCATCCACGGAAGCAAGAAAGACGCGCGGCCGACCAAAGGTTGTTGGAAGTGCCGTGAAGAAGAGTGTTGTTAGTAAGGGTACAGACAGCGTCCCCGCCAGTGCGATCAGGCCGCGAGGCCGCCCTGCCCGAATGCGCCAAGCTGCAACACCTCCCGAGGAGATACCAGAAACCCAGTACGAGGAACCAGAAGGACCCCAGGAGCCCGAATCTATGGACATTGATGTCTCTACGCATGATGCAGAACCATCCGATATGACCACAGATCGAATTGAGAACGCGGGCATGTATGACACAAGTGATGTGTCTCTTCGAAGACGGCTAGGAGATATGACAAAGAAGTACGAAAGCCTCGAGGCACGTCATCGGGATCTCCGAGAGGTTGGCGTTAAGGAAGCTGAACGAAACTTCGATCGTCTACGAAAGCAAGCTGAGGAGCGCACAGCTGGTAAGAACCAAGAAAGTTGTGCCCAAGATGATAAATCGCTAACGGCTACGTAGCGGCAAACAAGCTTATTGCTGAGCTCAAGAAAGAGCTCGCTGAACAGACTGCCTTGGCGAGACAAGGGGAAGAATTACAAAAGGAACTCGAAGGAAGCGAGGCCAGAGTGACCAGCCTAGAAAACGAAGTGGATACGCTCAATGGCTCTCTTTCCCAAGCAAAGGCCGAAGCCAAGGCGCTTGCAACGAAACTGAGTGTCTTCCGCTCGGGTGAGGCCAATGCGAGAGTTCCTGGGAGCGCGTTGAAGGCAAACACGGCGGCAAGCCGGACGGCACAGGCCGAGGCCGCTCATGCAGCACAAAGCGCGGCGCAAGCTAAGGAGGACCTGTATGGTGATCTAACAGGTCTCATCTTGCGAGGGCTCAAACAGGAAGAAACGGAAGACGTCTTTGACTGCATTCAGACTGGACGTAATGGCAGTAAGTTTTCTTGTGCTCGGTTAGCAACGACCAGCAAGCTAATCCCTTGCACAGCTCTTCATTTCAAGCTCGCAGTTGAGAATGCCGACCAGGCAGACGGCTACGACGATGTACGGTTTACATACAATCCTCAACTCGACCCGAGTCGCGACGAGGAATTGATGGACATGCTGCCGGACTACCTCACAGAGGAAATTACGTTCCCACGACCTCAAGCTGCCAACTTTTACGCAAGAGTTATCAAGTCGTTAACGGAATGATCCATCAGAGGAGTGGGCATGAAGAGGTGGACGGGAGGCTGGGGCATCTGGATGCAGGAGGCGTATTTTTATGCTTTTGGTTCGAACTGATACCCTTGGAATTGTATTAGCTTGGTTTCATTTCACATGGTTGGTCTGAGAAGAAAGGATTTGATGTCTCCTGGTGACGTGACGTTTATCTGGCACCCATCAAGGTTGCAATTGTTCATGGCCTGGAGGTCAGTAGTTAGCCCTCCAGGTTCTTGTGACGACTAGACTTGTCGATGTTTGGGAGGCGAAATTTATTGGAGATATATGACTTGTTGAGAGATGCAGGTGATGGTTCTAACATTCGTAAAGGAGCTTTTAAGAAAAGGAACCCTTTTGGTCAGTCCTAGGTAGGCAGCTAATCTCTGAGTACGAAGTATGAAAAGGGACCTACGTAGCCACCTCAGTCACCACTCAACTTGAGCTGCTCCAGTGGAGGGGGGCTAGCGCCACCAAGTCCCCGGTAGCGCATCGGGTTTGCTAAAAGCAGCCGCGACCTTTTCTGCAAGGTACCTCAACGCGACTGGACCTAACACAATCGCGTCCCATTTAAATTATTCAGGCCACGGTTTTCCTCACAAGCCGACGAACATTGTAATTGCACATAGGCTCTTGTCCCCTGCCCACTTACAAGGGACTCGCAATCATCGTCCTTCTTTTCTCCAGGCTCGCTTCCCTCCTCCGAGAGCTCAATCCTTGAATTGCGCCATGGACCTCCTTCTTTCTTCTTGATTGCCGTCTCGAAACATTTCTTCTCCACCAGACGATCCCCCTCCACCACCCCTGACTTATAAACGTCCACACTCCTTTCATGCGAATCCCCCATCACACTGCGCTCCCTCCCGTCACCTTCTCGACGTCCGATTCGGCCTCTTTCAGGAATCAGAGCTACTCTCCCACGAACTGGGCCACCCCGAGTCGCCATGGCCGGCTTTAATCGCTTTGGCTTCTTAGCCATTGCCGTCGTCTTCCACTTGGTCTACATCTTCTCCATTTTCGACATCTACTTTGTCAGTCCCATTGTCTCGGGCATGCGACTCCATGGCGTCCAGCGCCCCGAAACTTCCAAGCCTCCAGCCGACCGTCTAGTCCTCTTTGTTGGTAATTCATCCTAGAATCAAGTCCTCTGTAGCAAGTCTCCTCGCTAAACCTTTCGCGACTTTAGGTGACGGACTGCGCGCCGACAAGGCTTTTCAATCCTTCCCCAACCCGTTTCCCAAGACCGAGGAAGACCTCGTCCCTCGGCCGCTTGCTCCCTTCCTCCGTTCTCGAATTCTCGAACATGGTACCTTTGGTGTTTCCCATACTCGCGTACCAACGGAATCTCGACCGGGCCACGTCGCTCTGATCGCCGGCCTCTATGAAGATGTTTCGGCTGTCGCTACAGGCTGGAAGATGAACCCCGTCAACTTTGATAGCGTCTTCAACCGCAGTCGTCACACTTGGAGCTGGGGAAGCCCTGACATACTGCCTATGTTCGAGCATGGCGCAGTTCCAGGTCGAGTCGACTCTTTTACCTATGATGCCGAATTCGAAGACTTCTCCAAGGACGCTACCCACCTCGACTATTGGGTTTTCGATCATGTCAAGGACTTCTTCGCCGCCGCCGCTACGAACGAGACCCTGAGTACCGCCTTGCGCCAGAACAAGGTTGTCTTCTTTCTTCACCTTCTGGGTCTCGATACTACTGGCCATTCCTACCGACCTTATTCCCAGGAGTATCTACACAACATCAAGGTAGTGGATCAAGGTGTCAAGGAGGTGACAGAGCTTATTCAAAATTTCTATGATGATGATCGCACTGCTTTCGTCTTCACCGCTGACCATGGCATGAGCGATTGGGGAAGCCATGGCGATGGACATCCAGACAACACAAGGACTCCTCTCATCTCCTGGGGCTCAGGTGTCGCCCCTCCACAGCTATATCCCGACTCTGTGGCTCCTGGTCATGATGAGTACTCAGCGGATTGGCACTTGGATCATGTGAGGAGGCACGATGTTGCTCAGGCAGATATTGCTGCTCTGATGGCGTATCTTGTTGGTACCGAGTTTCCTGCCAACTCGGTTGGCCAGCTCCCATTGACTTTCCTCTCCGCCAGTATCCAGGAGAAGGCCGAGGCATCTTTGGTCAATGCTCAGGTTATTCTCGAGATGTATCGGGTAAAGGAAGAAAAGAAGAAAGCCACAGAGCTTCGATACAAGGCGTACGAGCCCCTTAGCGAGCAGTCCCTGACCCCGGAACAACACGTTGCGCGTATCCGCGCATTATTAGGCAGTGGTCGCTACGAGGAGGCCATTGAGGAATCCGATGCTCTAATTGCCATTGGATTGCAGGGTCTCCGTTACCTCCAGACCTATGACTGGTTGTTTCTGAGGGCGCTGATCACCACTGGGTACCTTGGGTGGATGGCATACGCCGTGACCACAGTCCTCAACTTGTACGTTGTGCAGGAGAGCATCCCCCCGCAGCGCACAATTCTAGGCGCCGTCTTCTTCTTGTCTGTGCTTATTGCCTTGTATGCCTCTTTCATTATCTCCCACTCCCCTGCACAATACTATATCTATGCATTCTTCCCCGCTATGTTCTGGGAAGAGGTCTATGCTCGCCGAGGAACACTCGCCCAAGGGTCCAAAGCCCTGTTTGGACACATTCAGTCCGCAGGAGCATATGCAACGTTGACTCTCAACACTGTTCTCTACATCGGTGTCATTCAATCTTTAGTAGGTGCTCCCAAGACAACCCTGCTCCTCCACTCATTAACAGATTGATAGGCAATTAGCTACATTCACCGGGAAATCTTGACGGGACTATACATTCTAGGAGCATTCTGGCCCATTATCAATGGTGTCTCATTCCTTCAGTCTAATTTGTTGCTCAGCTTGACATGGTTCGTGTCTTGCCTAGCAATGAGTACTTTCACTTTACTTCCAGCGATGAAGGTGGAGAACATTCCACTCATGTAAGTATTCAATATCTCATTTCTTTCGAAGCCAGATGCTAATGGAATCAGCTTGGTCGGTGGCGCTTTAATGGTGCTTGTCGGCCTTGGATACTTGGTGTTTGAGGACCACGTTCTTTCCGACTTTTCGTCGCCCAAAACGAAAAGGGAACGACTGCACACCAGCAGAGCTTTGCTTGGAGTGCAGGTAAGTCTTGAATGCAAGTTTTCCATTCAAAGAGAGACTACTGACATAAAACTTGATAGATTGGACTTACAATCCTCTCGATATTCGTCACTCGCACCAGTGCCATGTCGCTCCAGGCGAAGCAGGGACTGCCTCGTGGTAGCCAGATTGTTGGATGGATTGTTCTTGGTAAGATGAACGGCCTTCTTGGTGATGTTGATAACTGACAACGGCGTATTAGTTGTGTCGCTCTTGATGCCTACGGCGTATCGCCTACAACCCAACAAGCATTACATGCATCGCTTGGTCATCATGTTCCTCACCTGTGCTCCTACTTTTGTCATTCTGACCATCTCCTACGAAGGACTTTTCTACATCGCTTTCAGCATCACTCTGCTTGCGTGGATTCGACTGGAGTCCAGTATCGCGGCGGCACGAACAGGGGTAGTTCAGAGCGAGCAGTATTCGTTCCGGCCCCTTCAGTTGTCGGACGCCCGTGTTGCTCTCTTCTTCATGGTGTTTCTCCAGTCTGCATTCTTCAGCACGGGCAACATGGCCTCGATTTCGTCCTTCAGCCTGGAGAGCGTATCCCGGCTCATCCCCATTTTCGACCCCTTTTCGCAGGGAGCTCTCCTCATTCTCAAGCTGATGATCCCTTTCGCTCTGATTTCGGCAAATCTCGGCGTCTTAAACAAGATGCTTGCAGTGGCCCCTTCGGCGTTGTTCATGGTGGTGTTGGCGGGTAGCGACATCTTGACTCTGTATTTCTTCTGGGTGGTGAAGGATGAGGGATCATGGCTGGAGATTGGGTCGACCATCAGCCACTTCGTCATTGCTAGTCTCCTATGCGTCTTTGTAGCAGTGCTGGAGTTGGTGAGCGCTTTCTTCATTTCTGGCATCGAAGTGGGCAGTGGAATCGAGTCAGGGGAGAAGAAGGCAAACGGCGCCACAGTGGCCAAGGCCGAGAAGCCTGCGATGGCCAAGAAGGCGAACGGCAAGGCGAACGGCAAGGCATCAAAGAAGAAAAACTAGTGGTCTGGGCGAGGATGAAAGAGCAAAAATAATGTATATACAAGACAGCTTCCCATTAGGTATGGCTAAAATGGGAGCTCAGCCATGTAATAGACGAATAATTTTGACTTCAATGCCAACGGAAAGCCAAGAAGAGCGATGGTACCACATGACGGCAAGCTTGAGTGATGTTAGTATCCCCAGCTGGGTTGGGCGTGTAGGGCTGAGACAGGAGGGAGCCGGAAGATGGCCGTGAATCCTTGTTCGGAGAGGGAATCTGTTCGAAGAAGGGATGGCGTCGCGGTGATGATGGTGGGCGATGCACTCCTGGGGCGTGTGCTTCAAAGGTTATTGCTCTCGCTGTGTCAAGTGCGTGAAGCGTGGCAAGGTGCGTGATGTATGATGTGTGACGGGACGGGTGATGGCGGAGTCTGGGGCGCATTCATTAAGAAGGAGAGACGCACTAATCATGGTCAGTCGCGATGCAGTGATGCAACTGCCCGGGGGGAGTGGACCCCACAGGAGAGTGTGGGGCAAAGCGCCGTTTTGGACTTTGTTCAATTGGTTTGAAGGATTTGCATGTGAAAGCCGATTCTCTCGTACGAAGTAAGGTACCTACAATCTCCCTGGAACTGCGCCCGGGAACGCGACGGACTCATGACACTGCACAGTCATCAGGACGACTCTGGGGGCGGGCATATGCACTCTTTGCCCTCGTGGCCCCCCAGGATTACGTCGTTGTCCGATGAAGCATTGCAGGCCGACCGCATATCGCGTGGTGCAACGTGGTAGGTACAGAGACTACGGAGGTATCTCATCAACCACGTTGACTAGGTATTTGGGGTCCTGCCAAAACTGGATATTCACTACTTTTTCTGAGGCTGAGACGTTGGTTTTGAACCTGTGGGTGGTTTGCTTCGCGGGGGATCACGAAAAGCAACCTCAACAAACGGGCATTCGCCAAATCACCTGAAGTCCGTTTCCGCACGTGCCAGCATTTTCCAAAACAAGGAGCATTCGATCCCCCATGATCCGCCAATCCAAGAGCAGCCATCCTCAGTTCCCCAGCTTTCTCGAGTCGACGAGAAACGGGTCAGCTTCAAGCCTGCTTCCCGTCCCATGGAGGCACGGAGATGATGAAGGAATAGGGAAATTAGTGGGCCTTCTTCCGGTACTTCGTGCAGGTCTGCCAATTCCCCGTTCCCCTAATTCGCATCCCCTACCTACCTATCGGAGTTTAGTACCGACCTACATTGGCGCCTTCGCAGTCTGCTGTGCTAGCCTCCAGCCAGGCTGTCAAGGCTAAAACGAAACTGGGACTCTCTCCGCCGCCTCGAACGAAGCTGTGCAGTGCCCTCCGTACCAACCGTTCCAACCAACCGCCAAGCGCCCAAAGCGCGTTCCCGCTCTCACATGTCATATTATCCAGAGTCCCGTTCATGTGCAACTTGAAATTTCGACAAGTGCGTCGATCTGACTGCCTGTTCTCGCCCCACGAAGGGGCCCAGAGAATAGACACACCCATCACGCGATTCACCTTCACACCCCTTTGATCCTCTCACCGCAGGCTCAGCAATTAGTTTGCTTCATGTTCGGGGGCGGGAAGCGCGAATCTGAAGAATCTGGAGTATGGGGGGATGCGGGTGAAGCTATTTTCTCCCCCACCATCATGGTCACTCCCGTCGACCCGAGCTCCGGACAGGTTTTGCAAGTGACAAGCATTGATGGGGAACGGACGACAGGCAAACAGCTGCAGTTCGTACTGCAGTCCAGTCATCTGTTCAGCCATGCAATTGGCCTACCTAGTGAGACTGGCCTCGAAGGGGGGAATCGTCTCAGATGTCGGCCAGCCTAGCCGTCCGCTTCTGTGCCTCTTGATAGTCGTAACAGCTCTATGTGGCTAATTTTATAAGTAACCACATCCCTGGCTATCTGTCTTCTCGGTGTTTCGAAATCGGAGCCCGACCTGGGCTTTCATGAAAATCCGACTAGAGACTGATGTGAGCTGAGACCTGGGCTGACCTCATGATGGCAGCTTATTAACAACGAGAGCGTTCCTTCCACTTTTATCACACCTTGCTTCCAATCGAGTCTGCACCTGCGGTTTTTGTTTCAGCCCTCTTATTCTATTCCATAGGTTCACGCATACGAAGTACACAAACTCCACACGGAGCACTGTCGCCTCATCTCTCCCGAACTGAAAACTCGCCCCTGTTTCCAGACACTCTTCATCACAACATCGGACCTGGTGCAACGAGAAACAACGAGCAATTGAGGGGCCAAAGGACCGATACCAAATACATACATACCTAGGAGGTACCTCGCCACAAGCCCACCTTTCCAGGTTCCCTCACGATTGCCTGGACACGAAGTACAACGTAACTGCTTCGCTTCCTCTCGCCGACGAGCTGGCCTGACACCGTGACCTCGATACTTGTCCCTGCCCTTCTCGAGGCCCACACGACTCCACGGGGCTTGTCGCCGCTCTTGGAGTGTCGCGGCATCAATCCCCCACGCCAGCCCGGAGGACGGACGTTGGACCCAGTTGAGCTCCCTCCACCATCTCCGACACTGCAAGTCATCATTCTTGCAATCTGGATTTTTGGCCCAGACGCTTCCGGCAGTCCCGTTGTTCGAACACCGGTTGATCGTTATTCGGCCATTTCTTTTCGACAATACTTCTCTTTGACCCAATTCTCTTCAAGACCCTCAACTGCAACTTCATCTCTTCGTTTCCTTCGGCGGAGTCCTCCGGATCTTGACCGCTGCCTTCCGGTGCACGCCCCGTGCCGCCTGGTTCCCGCTGCCAGATTCCATCACTCGTCTTCGCACCCCCGCGGCTACTCGGAGACTCGACTCCGCTTCTGTGCTTTTGACGGGCAAGTCGTCTCGTCTTGCGGTTTGTTGCCAGCGCCTGGCAGCTGATAGTCCGATCTTTCAAGCGCCCTTTGTCTCGCGCTCTCTCCGTCAGCCATTATAGGCAGAGTAGGGGGATAACTTGGCGACGATACTTCATCCAGGCAGACGAAGGAAGAAGCCGTGCGCGGTTGTACCTGCGCACCCAGTCAAGAAAACTCCAAAGTTCCAGATCCGCTGCCTACCTTACCTGCCCGTCTTGGTTGGCTGAACTGACCGACTGTGCTGCGCTGTGCTGCATTGCGCTGCCCTGGTGGTTCCGCCGTCTCTGGCCGCGCGCACGGTCAGATCGCGACGACTTCTCATCCCCCTCACCCTCCATTTTCCTCTCACTAGACTCTCGTCTTTCAGTACCGGAGCCGGCTCCATGGACGTCGAAATGTCGTCAGGCGACGGGCCGACGCAGGCACAGCCCAATTCCCTACCCCAAGATCAAAGCCAACCGTCATCAACCATGTCCGGCACGCCAACACCTCCAGCACCCACGCCCAACACCGCAGCATCATCCGCGGCAGCACAAATGAGCTTCAGGAGGTACGTTGCGCTTCTTGTTTCTCCACTGGCGCTCAACGGTTTTTGGCCAAAAAGGGCCAGGAAAGGAGGTCAACGTTTCGAGGGTCATCTTTTGCTAATATTCGCCGTTACTTATAAAGACAACGAGCGTCACGCGCATGCGAGGTATGTACATAATCTTTTTCTTGTCCCTCTTGAGTCGTCCGCCGGGCCATGGGACCCCTCGTTCCCCTCAACATGAGCCGAGGCATCGGCGGAGACATCATCGCCTACCTTCAGATCCACCAAACATATTCATGCTGGCTATTGAATTAAGTGCTGACCACATGTCATTAGACTTGCCATGCCCGAAAGGTATCCCGATCAGATTACCCTTTACTATCATCGCCGTTCATCATGATGCAGCATCGACTGCTCCCTCGTCACCGCCATGTCTTGGTCTGAACTAACCCAATCATCCAGGTCCGCTGCGATGCGGCAAGCCTCGGTGTACCATGCACCAACTGCGTCGCGTTCCAGATCGAATGTCGCATCCCGACTCCGAAGCGCAAAAAGACCCAGGGAACTGGTAACGCCGCCGGTAAAGATTCTGATAGGTACCATTCGCCGCCTGTTTGTCTTGTGTTTGACCCTGTGCTGATCGCGAATCCGGCCACTTACAGCGACCGAGGTGATGTTTCCGAGGAACCCACGCCACGCCCGCCCATCCAGGCGCCGACCACGTTTTCTACTCGAGCACCATCCGTATTCCATTCCGACCATGGCACCCCTCCCACTTCATTGACGGAAGCTCAGGCGAGGAAAGAAGAAGTTGATAATGGGACATATGTCAACCTAGTGATGAAGCCAAAGTTCACTCGCGCACCCATCACCGAAGCTGGCAGAGTCGCATATCTCGGCGAATCGTCCAACCTTACACTGCTCGTTCACGATCGCCAAGGATCCGCCGATGTGGTGCACTACCCGCTGCCGGAGAATGTTCGCGGCTCACGGGCTCGACTGACCGAACTAGACAATGTCGAGATCGATATTCTTCACCAAAGAGGGGCTTTCCTTCTCCCACCACGGTCTCTCTGCGACGAACTTATCGAATCATACTTCAAATGGGTACACCCGATTGTGCCCGTGATCAACCGCACCCGGTTTATGCGACAGTATCGAGACCCAAAGAATCCGCCCTCCCTGTTGCTTCTCCAGTCGGTCCTGCTCGCTGGTACCCGCGCGTGTAACAACGTTCAGCTCATGGATGCCAACGGCTCAACTTCACCCGCCGCACTGACATTCTACAAAAGGGCCAAGGCTCTTTATGACGCCAACTACGAGGACGACCGCGTAACCATCGTTCAGTCCCTGTTACTGATGGGCTGGTACTGGGAAGGCCCTGAAGATGTGACCAAAAACGTCTTTTATTGGAGTCGAGTAGCCACCATTGTTGCCCAGGGTTCGGGTATGCATCGATCTGTCGAGCAGTCTCAGTTGAGTAGATCAGACAAAAGGCTATGGAAGCGTATATGGTGGACTCTCTTCACTCGGGATCGCTCTGTGGCTGTGGCTTTGGGGCGACCTGTCCACATCAACTTGGACGACTCAGACGTTGAGATGTTGACGGAAGATGATTTCATTGAAGACGAGCCAGATCGCTCCAGCGAATACCCTCCTGACCCAATCCACGTCCATTTCTTCCTGCAATACGTCAAGCTTTGCGAGATCATGGGTCTCGTCTTGTCACAACAGTATTCAGTGGCATCCAAGGGACGGCAACGAACCGCCATCGACCTCACCCACAGTGACATGGCTCTCGCAGACTGGCTCCAGAATTGCCCCAAGCTGGTTTACTGGGAGCTCCCTCGGCATCACTTCTGGTCGGCAATTCTTCACTCCAACTATTACACAACCTTGTGCCTGCTACATCGAGCCCACATGCCTCCTGGCGGAGCGTCTCGATTCACAGATCCCAATCCCTACCCGTCTCGCAATATCGCGTTTCAGGCCGCTGCCATGATCACGTCAATTGTCGAGAACCTTGCAGCCCACGATGAGTTGCGCTACTGTCCCGCATTCGTCGTATACAGTCTATTCTCGGCTTTGATCATGCACGTTTACCAGATGAGGTCGCCTTCAGCCTCAGTTCAGACTGTCTGCCAGGATAGGCTCCGCAGCTGTATGGGTGCAATGAAGCAGATATCCAAGGTCTGGCTTGTTGGAAAGATGATTTATGCTCTTTTCGAATCCATCATCGGGAACAAAGTGCTCGAGGAGCGATTGCAGAAAGCCGAGGGCAAGCGACATCGGAAGATGCGTCAAGCGTGGTCACAGTTGGAGCAGCACAGTCGGCAACCGGAGGTCTCAAAAAGAAAATACGATGACATGGCTATCGACTTTACATCTAGCACGCCGCAGCCTCAAGAATCTTACGAACGTTCCCGACCACAGACCCCGAGCGCCACCAAGAACGATCAACCAAGTGGCATGCAGCCTCCGCCAGTGACTTCGCCCAATGCACGACACCATCCAGCAGATGCATTTATGGGTGGAACGAACTCCCGGCCGCACACTCGACCAGCAACGCCTTTCAACCCATCCCTCTCGGTTCCTCCTACGCCCCCTGACCTATACTTGGTGACACGAAACTCACCAAATCTGTCACAATCCATTTGGGAAAACTTCCAGCCTGACCAACTATTCCCGGATAGTGCAGGCATGACTAATCTTCCAAACTTATCCCCGGTTCAAACACATACGGGACTGGATCCAAACGTCATGGGGGCGATGCCAGCTGGGAATATGCAAGGTGGTATGCACGGGCAAACCACGGGCCAGTTCCAGCACAGAGGACAAGGTAACGGGATGATGCCTCAAGGAGCCACTCAAGGGTTCCAAGCGCAGGCCAACAACCTATGGCAGGCAAACTTGGATATGCCATTACCTGAGGGTGAGAGTCCCGACAGCTGGAGTACAGGTTCAGTGCCAGGGCAGGCTGTTCCATCCGCGCTCAACGTGGAGGATTGGTAAGTTCACACGATAGGAACAAGTCAAGGGAGACTACTAACATATTCACTAGGTTTCAATTCTTTGGCATCCATGGCGATCCCGCTAATGGCATCCTAGATTTTAATCTAAACCCGGGCACTTGATAGTACGTCGTCGTGGCTCAAGAGAGCGAGTGCATTAGAGGTTTGGTTGGAGTATCTGTTGAGAGGTCCTCCGATTCTGCTTGGGCCTTGGGGCCTGCGAGAAACAAACGCTTTGGTCGCAGCAATTTTTGTGTGAACACGACAACTGTTGCAGAATCAGTTACAACCTTGGATGTGCGCCTTATCGAAGTTAGGCGGGGCTGGCAAGGGTTCTCAACCATGGATGGCCTAGGAACCGATCCATTTGAAGGATAGAAACAAATGGGACCAAAGAAAGCAGGGTCAACGAACAGTTGTATGTGCAATAGCTGTCGTGTTTGATTGGTCGATATTTTGAAGGAGCCATACTACGTGACAGGGGGGGACGGGGTGCCAGAGTCATCATGTTTATGAACAGCAAGCTAGGCGGAAAGGCCGGCAGAGAGGGAGAATGGCAAGGCATGACGTATTTGACGGGGATTTATAGGGCTGGGAAAGAGTGGGAAGATGAGGAAATGACAGTACAACAACTATCAGGCGGGTGTTTCTAGGTGAAGAAATGAATGTTGAATAATGGGGTGGAGGCCAACGTTGGAGATGGATCTAAGGAGCAGCCACGACATGGGAGCAACCCTGCCGTGAAGAGTTTGAAGTAGTGGCAGTCCTTCCAATACAAGGGTCATAATATCAGGGGAAACGTGTGGTGATTGGGGGCAGATGAGTGGTTCTCACGACCAATTTCATAATTTGAAGGCATGACGTGGACAAAGGAAGGGAGGGCAGAGGAGAAGGGAGGAAGGGTAATGGCCATATAGGATAAGATATTGCGTGGCCGACACAAGCATCGATCGTAGGCAAGTTTGGAGGTAACCTATTCGTTGGTTAAGTCTAAAAGAAAGCTTCATTGGCGTGCGAAGGATATTTCGAGCCAACCGACGGTACCATGAGCGAGATCCGTGGATGAGCGAGCCACGCAGCAGTTGTACAGCAACGAAGCCGGGTCGTCGGGGGGGGGAATGCGTCCACGTATTCGTTGGGTTATTGCATGGGACATTCATTCCAAATCGAATCTCAGGGGATGGAGAAAGTCGTCCCGATGGTCCCCCGTCCATCGTGATCCATGTCGTTTTCCCTTTTTCTCCTTCTTCAGTTCTTCTTCAGTGGGATTTCAGTGGGTTGGGGTGGGGGGGGAAGTATGAGCTCTTCCTTGCCCGTACAGCGTCCCTCCACGCGGCCTTTGCTTGCTGCTGAAACTATTCGTAGGCCTGCTCCCGCCCGGACTTCTCCATGAGCCGCCGCCACCTGGATGCACTGCGGCTGCGGCCATTGAGTTGACGAGAGGTCACTGAGGCGAAACTTACTACGGGCTGGGTACAAAGTACGAAGTAACTGCCTGCCTTCCTTACCTTGGTAAGGTAGGCTCACCGGATACGGCCTACATGAATACGGACTAGAATACTCCCACCTCGGATTTCATCATTCACCCATCACCTCACCTCTTGCTTTATCCCACTCAAAATACCATCAGCGCCAGAGACATGTTATGTTCATCAGGGGCACGAAACTAATCAATTACTAGCGGCATCCTTGGAAGTCGGACGCATAGGTTCTAATGCTGCATGAGTAGGTACAGTGCAACCACTCACTGACGTTACCCTGGCCGTTTTCAGCTCTCGCCGCCCCCAGCCAACCACTGTGACGGCTGCAAACGAAACCACCTTGGAGATCGAAGTGCGACGACGTCGACGACGGGGACACCCTCTGCCAAAGTTACTTTCATACTATAACCATCTTCTCTTTCGCCAAAAGACTTTGACAACAATCAAACAAACAGAGGACACCAACGACCATTCAACCACACCTCGTCGATCGAATCTACATCGTCTTGGCTCCGTCTTACTCATCATCCAGCCCCTGTCCCCGGCCCGCACCCGCGCTGTCGCTCGCTGGTCTCTCACACTCTCTGGCTGTGGTTCCTCCGTCGCCTCGCCCCTTTGATACCACATACGTTGCAGCAACCCGTTGCATGTCGGCAGCAACCTCTCCCTCTCCAGCGCGGGTCGAAGCCACGCTCTGATGCAAAGCCGCCGCCCGACTCGCGAGCTTTCATCTCCGTCGCTGTCGCCGACCCGGCGGCCATCATGACCGACCCGAGTCGCTCTACCACGTCCTTGTCGCACCGGTCCTCGTCGGCCTTTGCGCCTGCGTCTCGGCCTTCAGACTCCCACTCCAACAATAGCTCGGTCCGCCCACGCAACCGCCGTCTTATCAGCGCCCTCGATAGCGACGATGCCGTCGACGATCGGAACTCCCGCAGTCGCAGCAATGTTTCTGCCCCAACGAGAGGCTACGGCCTGCTCTCCGCCTTGAGCCCCGCCAACAGCCGCTCCGGAAGCCCTCACCCCTCGACACGCTCCGGCCCCGGCCTCAATCGCAATCCCAGCAGCAACAACCTAACCAATTTCTTCAATGACTCACTATCACAAAGCTGGGCCTCTGTCCAAGGCTTCGCTTCTTCTCTTATCTCCCCCGACGATGGCTCTGCTCAAGGCAGGAGATCTCAGTCTACCACTCGGGCCGGCTTCCAGACAGGAACCCGGAGGAGAAACGGCAGCTCCTCCAGGAAGGAGGTCGAGGCCTGGGGGCCGGCACCCCCTCACAAGATGCCCTCGATGGATGATGTAGCGGCAGGTTCGCGCGAGGAGAGGGAGGCGGCCTTGAAGGCGGCCAAGAGGGCCAAGATTCTCGAGAGTCACGAAGGTGTTAACGGAGGGTTAGACGTCACAGGCAGACACAAGCGCAGGAATTCCGACGAGACTGCTCCGGACGAGCGCCCACCAGAAGAGTACCTGGTTTACGTCCACAAGGTCCAACCCAACGACACCTACGCAGGTCTCATTTTGCGATATCAGTGCCGGGAAGACGCTTTCAGAAAGGCCAATGGGCTTTGGTCTCGGGACAGCGTCCAAATGCGAAAGTGGCTCACCATTCCTGTCGACGCCTGCGAGATCAGAGGTCGGCCATGTGACCCGCCGTCATGGCACAATAACAACAAGGTCGATCTCCTCGCCCAGACCCCTGTGCCCGAAGATGAAGCTTCGCAACAAAATCATGGCGACTTCTTTAGCCGACCCAAGAGTACTTCGTCTGAACCTAAATCCATTCCAGAAGGAGAGAAGCCATGGACACATGTACGTTGGGTGAAGATTGACTCGTTTCAACAGCCTGTGGAAATTGGCCGGGTGGCACGGAACGCCATGGGTTATTTTCCTCCTCGACGAAAGAAGAGTATCCGCACAATCTCGACATTTTCCACGCCTCGGCAGAGCTTTGACTTGTCTAGCAACCCGCCTGCCTCAGCAGAGGGCACAACTTCTCGCCGGACGAGTTCACTCAGCTTTAAACCCCAATTCGCCCCCTCGTTGATATCCAGCCCCGGACGAGCCATCAGCGAAGGCGGAGGGTCATTACCAGCATGGATGCGGCGCCCCGGTGGTGTAGGATCCATGGGCTCCAACGCGCGAGCTCCTGGACCGGACAGGGACGCACTCAATACCTGGACGAAGAAGCACATTCCCGGTCTAAACATCGACAACCTCCCTTCCATGTCAATCATGGGGTCGGAGACGGCACACTTTGGCTTCCAGCCCGAATCAGGAAGTCTGGTCGAAAACCACGTCGGTGATAGACAGGATGTGAAGTCAACCACTCAACAGGGTAACGGGTTGGACCGAGCTGCCGCTGTCGTAGAGACGTGGCTAAGAGGCGCTCTGAGTAGAAATCCGAGCTCAAACTTTGGAGGGCCAAAGGGACAATCAGGTGGCGACCTCATCGAGCTGGAAGATACGGGCAGCGAGGATGGAAAACCCCAAGGAGTTCCACCGACGAGTCTAATGGATGCCCTGTCTGTCGGTGTGGCTGGGAGCAGCAGCCGAAGCGATGGGGAGGGAGCCGTACGAGGCAGAGCCGTGGGTGGAGGGCTCAAGGGAGGCAAGGACGATTGATCAAATTTGTCAACAACACAATGAGGTATGAGGCTTTGAATAAAGGGTGGCCTGTTGGATTTTTCTTCAGAAACGATCCCCTCTGATAGACCCGGATCCCCCAGTTGGATTGAGATTGGTGGCGTTTTGATTGCTGGCGAGAGGGCTTCAGGGCCTTGATGGTTTGCACAAGGGCGTCTACATGTTGTTGACAGCTGCGTGGCGTTTTTTTTTTTTTTGGATGAGGGCATTCTGCGATTCATCAAATCACAACTACCTTACATAGAGATAACTAGTACTTGTGACAGGCATGGCAGTACTGTAGACGTCTTTTCAACCTCTTTTTTCGGGCATTAGAAATAGGAAGGCATCTATATGCCTGAAATGAAAACAATGCATCACACAAACATGAAGAAGTTGGAATATCATGGTTCGTCAAGTTGACCTGTCCGGTATGCGCGTGGATATTGGTTGGTCGCATTGCGATAAGATAACGCGCGTGAAAAGGAGGTCCCCACGTCATTTGTTCCGTCCACCGCAAGCATCCCGCCATGAGAAGATGCGCCAACAACAACAACACCCCGACCAAATATCCCCATGATTCAGCATCGCGACCAGTAACCGACCAGTAGCTGCAAAGGCCGCGCCACAAGGAAAATATGCCCATCTGCATCGAGTGCCGGCACCCGGTTAAGACGCTATGGACGCAGTACTCGGGCGCTGGCGACAAGGCCAGTGGGCACAACATTCGCTTGACGGTGTGTCGCAACTGCGGTCGGTTCTGCGACAAGTATGTCGAGCATGACTTTGTCGTGCTGTTTATTGATTTGGTCCTCATTAAACCGCAGGTTTGTTCTTTGCGATTCAATTGTGCGCACTGCTTCGTATTTGATCCTGACCTGGACATGACAGGTGTACCGGCATCTACTACACAATAGCCTTATGCGGGATGGTGATAGATTCGATGTACGTCCCGGTCATTTCGTCTCGCAATTGGCAGCTCTGACTTGTTTTCCCAATAGCCCTCCGTTATTCGCTTGGGCATTCTACTGCTATTATTCGACGTCTACTTAACATGGGCACGGCTCGAGAAGCAAGCCGGGCCAAGTGCCGTCCCTGGGGAGAGCAACTTGGGCAAGCTGGCTCAACGACCAATCGTGCTCCAATACCTCTTCTTCCGTGAGTGACTCTGGCTTATACTCTCTCCGTTTCCCATTTGCCATTTACTAACCTGCGTGGCAGTCTTCTTCTGCTTGATCTCCACGTCCGCCTTCCACGTCAGCATCCGCTTCCTCACCTCGTCGGCCTGGTCCCCCCTCACTATGCTCGGCATCCTCCCGCTATACAATCGACCCAACTCCGTCTCTACCGCACTGCTCGTCTCATCCTCTACGAAGCTCTTCCCCATTCTCATGGTAGTCTGGGAGTACGATGTACCAGCGGCGGCCCGCTCTCTCGGCTGGGCCGTCGTGGCCAATAACGTTGAGGCACTGCGCATCCTGCTCGACTGCCGATACCCCATAGCATGTCTCTTGGCCGTCGCGGGGGCTGCGTCACGTTGGGTCATCGGTCGTGCCGTTATGGGACTCGCTGGGTTGCATGATATCGATTCCATTGGCGAGAACGGTGTGGCGGCGGACGGGAAAGCGTTGTGGGCGCTATTGATGTATGCGAAGGAATGGGCTGGTCGTCTCGTGGTTGGATAATCCGTGTCGAGGCGTTTGGTGTCACGTCGAAGAGGGAACGATGCAAAACAAAATGATGTGTAGAGCGTATTTCAGCGATATAGAATAGCGTCCAACTCCGGTTATGAATAACACGATACCCGTGTAAGAAAGCAACAAACAATAATATAAATTACAACCATCCGTCTTTGCGTCCCGTATCCGTAGCCCTTCCGGCGCCGGTCCGTCTGTTCATATCCGTTCCCTCCGGTTCATTTCGTTCTCCAGCGACGTCTGTGTCTATTCAAGGAAGGATTCTCGCAGGTCACTTCGTCTCGGCGCAATCAGGGGGTGGAGCTGGGCAAGGAAGGTGATAGCCCACATGAGGTAGCAGCTCACGATGGCGAGGATGAGGGATGATCGCCAGAGACTGAGGAGATGAGTATGTTAGCTCGGGCTGCGATTTTGGACTTGGGGGCTGCCTAGGTGGTACTGACACTTGGTTTTCGCCCTTCGGTGCGAGGAACCACGACGCCACGCTCAATGCGACGATGATGATGAGCCCAATGAAGATGGCGGATCTGTAGGATAATCCATACGTCAGCTTGGTCCACGCGTTTTTTTGGTCTTTGCGATGTTGCGTCTGAGATGGTGGTTTGGGAGCTGAGCTCGCGGAGGGAGAGACGTTACCCTGAAGCCATGGTGATCGAATTTGAGTCGGTAGAGGATGATCGGTTGTTTGCTTTCGATGTGTGATCGAGTCCCGGCCGGCAGGAGATTGGAAGATGCGATGGGGATGGTTATGGCGAGTTTAGATTCGGAGGGTGCTGGTTAACACTAGGGGTCGAGTTGCATCACCAAGCAGCAGCCAGCGAGCTTGAGGAAGGTATTTTGCTGAGTCAGCCATCGTCGTAGCCAGGCACCACTTTTTTTACAGCAGAATAGCATCACTTCGAAGTACAGGGTAGGCCTCTTCCAACTTAGACGGGGAAGGGAGTTGATTGATTCTACAGTTAGGATTTGATTCATGAAGTCTTGGTCAATATCTCCCTCATTTTCTAAATATTTCAAATATTCCTAAGCATCATTCTCGAACTTAAGGCCGGCTTCTTTCCTGGCCGCCCCGTAAATACTGGCAATATCTCCAGAAGCTCCAACATACTCCTTCACTTTAAGCAGATGGGCAGTTCCTGTCTCGACATTGAGCAGCCGCGCCCCAGCAGCCTCGGCCAGGCTCAGGGCATGGCGAGCATCCTTGAGTGCTAAATCAACAGCGAACAACGGCTCTTCTCTCTTGTGATAATCCCCACTGCGCATTCTCGTACTATACGCTTCGTATGGCCCCGGGAAGAAGGCCTCGACGAACTTGTGGATTGGTTCTGTTCCTAGGCCCGATTTCTCGGCCACGACGTGCGCTTCGGCCAATTGCTCAATCATGTTGATAATAAAGGTATTTCCAAGGACTTTGAGAGTCAGAGCCTTTCCGTACGGCTCATCGCTCAGGTCAATTTCGCCGCGTGACGTGACGCCGGTGAACCAAGGTTTGGCGCGGGCGACGCTGTCTTTGGGGCCGGCAAGCACGCCAACGAGCTGTCCCGCATCGGCCATGGCGGGGGCTCCGAAGACGGGCGCAGCAACGAACTCGGCGCCCTTGGCCACGACCTGCTTGGCGATGGCCTCAGTGGTCTCGGGGTGGATGGTCGAGCTCTCGATGAAGAGTTTACCCTTGATGTCGGATTCAACGATGGTATTGTACGTCTCCTGGACGGCGTCGTCGTCGGCGATGCACGAGAAGATGACGTCGGAGCGGGAGACACCGTCAGCGATGGACTCGACGACTTCTACTTTGCCCTCGGGGAGACTATTTTTGAGGTCAATTGACCGCTTTGCCGAGCGGTTGTAGACGAGGAGAGGAGAGTCGAGGTTTCCCTTCTCAACGATGTTCTTGCTCATCCCCTGGGTTTGGTGTGAGTTGACTTCGGTTCGATGATACATGTGCATTGCATATGATACTCACCCTGCCCATATTGCCGAGGCCGATCCATAACAATTTGGGAGCCATGATTGCGATATGACGAGTAGCAAAGAGATAGGCAGTACCTGAGTTACTCAGGTATTGAGTTAGGACATAGCCTACAAGGCCAACATCCGGCCTTTTTATATCCGGGTTGATATTCGCAGTTGGCTCCGAGCGGGGTAGAACTTCCGGATCGGAGCTCGGCACGACCGAATCCCATTGGCGATGGAGACTCTGTGAGTGTGCGAAGTTGTGAAGCATGCATCGCCATGAGGGACCTGGTGGAGGGGACGTATTCTCGACTTTTACTGATGGGATGCAACCAACAGCTTGAGTTTACGATAAGCTATGTTGCACTATCTGAACGTCTGTGCGTGGTTGTTAATAGAGGTTCGAGCTGCTTTGTCAGAAGCCATCTCCATGGAATCTTGCGTGTACGGATATATTGTCAGTTGGTTGAGGAGGACGTCGGAAACACATCCGGCCATGATGCGGAGCAACGAGTTAGTTGCTCCGTCTTGACCCATACCGAGGGGCAGGTTCCTTCCTTCCTTGGGGGCCCTAAAAATGGAAGTCAGGAACAAACCGGTCGTCAGCCACAAAAGCAAATAGAAACGGGAACTTCCCTTTCCTCTCTCTGGCTACCCTTATTTCTTAATTTCTTAGTCTCCTACCATTTTTTAGTCTCTGCTTGTTCCGTCTTGACCCGTTTGTCCGTTTTAGCTGCCGACCGGACACTCACATGCATTTTTTTGCTTTTGTATTCTACCACGTATGTACTATGCAGTACCTACCTACACAGAGGCGAAACCGGCGTGCGCAGCTAGGAGCGTATGATCTTATCGGCTTATCGCGCACCCAAAGACCACTTTAGCACCTAAACCTCCACTCTCCGAACTCTCTAACGCTCTTTTTGGCTCGGTTTTTGACTCACGGGTTGCTTAAACAGTGGCGGTCACCACCACGTAACAATTTGACCCCCCACACAAAACCGAGAACCGACCCTGTTCAACTTTTCGTGTCTTTGCCGTTGCATTTATCACCCCGACAATGGTCTCCAGCTAGTATTCAGATTTCGACCGGCCGCAGCAAGCAGAGCTGTACTTCGTACGCAACTTCTCCTCCATCGGTTATCTGGGCCTCCGTCATCGCGCGGCCATCATGACTTGTACCCGTGCCTGGAAGAAGGCCTCAAGCTGCGGCCAAAGCTGCTTTTCCATCGATCCCCGTCAATTTTGGTTGCAAAACCATACTCAATCGCTCCTTCGTGGCCTTGGCGCGAGGGGATATGCCTCCCAACCAGCCGACTCGAGTTCGTCCTCTCGGCCCGGCTTCGGCGCTGCGCGCCATATGTCTGCAGCGTCCTCTGCTCGCGCTCGGAAACGAGCTCTTGATCGGGTATGTCTTTTTGCCTCATCCCAAGAGAATATCATGTATTCTAACGTGATCATCATCTCTGTAGGACTTCATCGTCTCCGTTCTGGAAGTCTCCGCCACCAAACGTGACGCCAAAGGCTACTTGCAAAAGTACACCAAGAACCCCAAATCCCTAGTCGAAGCTCCCAAGTTCTTCCAAGGTAATATCCAAGAATCCCCCTCGGAAGCCCAGAAGCCGCTGCATGTGGCCATCGTCAAGCTTCGCGCCCCTCAGGAAATCGATACGGAAACGTTGCGCGGAGTCGGGAAGACGCTGTCGCAACTTCGAAAACTCGGCCTGTTGAGCGTCGTTGTCGTCGATTGCGGCATCGAAGAGAGTCGCCTGACGGCTCAAGATCAAGCCTTTCGCCTCTGCGAGGCCATTGACGCCTATGGAGAACAGGGCGCAAGACTGATCAAGGATGTCTTTCTTCCACGTACTCCGGCCTCAGAATCTTCGCCCTCGTTTCTCTCCGCCGACATCCAGCTAGACGACCACGGTCTCATCAAGCGAATGCTTCACCAAGGTCAGATCCCTGTCCTTCCGTCAGTCATGGCGCGCAACATTGGACTTTCCGCCCAACCCGTCGACTCAAATAAGATGATCCTGGCCCTCACGAGGTACTTTGCTGGCCTGCAATTCGATATCAAACCTGAAGTCGACGGCGAGACTAAAGTAGCCCAACCCGAACCGATTGCCGAGGTGGAACGAATCATCTTGCTTGACCCTCTTGGTGCCATACCTGCTACTGGTCGTCGCGTCTGGCATCGATTCATCAATATTGAACAAGAATACGACCCCATCATGAAAGAGTTGATGGGTCCAGCCGGATCCCCTCTAGCAGAAGAAAGTCGCGCTCGCGCTTCGGTGACAGCTCACGCTGCCAACTTGGTCTTGGCCAAGGATGCACTGGCCATGTTGCCATCTGCAGCATCGGCACTTATTACAACCCCGTCTGCAGCGGCCAATGTTCGTAACTTGAGTTCAAGCCACACGGCGTCCATCTCGCCATTTGACTTTGGGGACATGGTCACAACTCGGCGGAAGAAGAACCCCTTGCTGCACAATCTTCTTACCGATAAGCCCGTGTTTTCATCATCTTTACCAGTCCCGCATGGATATTTTGATGGACCGCCATCTGACGCCGACCGATCAAGCGTCTCGACCTTGCTCAAGAGGGGTATGCCCCTAACTGTGTTCCCGCATCCGTCAGAAGGGCCGTGGCGCCCACCCGTCCCTGGAGGCCCTCGATTAAGATTGACAGATAACTGCATTGACTTGCCGCGACTGGTCCACTTGATTGAAGATTCTTTCGGTCGGAAGCTTGATGTGGAAGACTACTTGAATCGAGTCAATGACAACTTGGCTGGTGTCATTATTGCCGGAGAGTACGAGGGCGGAGCTATCCTTACATGGGAAAAGCCGGATGGATTGGACGAAAAAACTGCGTACGAGCAACGCCGGCTCGTGCCTTATCTGGACAAGTTTGCCGTTCTGAAGAAGAGCCAGGGCAGTGGAGGTGTTGCAGACGTCGTCTTTAACGCCATGGTCCGTGGCTGTTTTCCTAACGGAGTCTGCTGGAGGAGCCGGAAGGACAACCCGGTCAACAAGTGGTATTTTGAGCGGTCCAACGGAACGGAGAAGCTCTCAGGGTGCAACTGGACTATGTTCTGGACGACACCGAACTTGGACACTCATGGCCAGGCGCTCGACGATTATGAATCGGTTTGTCGTGGAGTGGAACCGTCATGGGCAGACAATAAGCATATTTTGGATTAAGGGGTGCTGGAACAACGGGAAATGAGGATGGGAAAAGCGCTGAGTGAATATTGATTTGTATGTGCTCTGTACGGCCAAGGAGTTTCATCTGTAGCTATCCGTAGTTACTCTGTAATTATTTGTCGTGTGTATATGACCTCGTTTGGGACAAGGTCGAGTCTTCCATACCACAAACGAGCGAGAGAGCAGTCGAGGGATGTTTTCGGGATTCGCTTTCTGCCTGATAGTCCATGCATTCGTCATCATGGTGGTTTGTGAGATGATGACCTGCTGCTGGATCCTGATTCCATTGAAGGGTCATCACGTGAAGATGCACACTGCTGCCAGTGTTGCAGGTGGGAAGGCAGAAGCAGAGAGCTCGGGCCATCTGATCTGCAGGCCGCAGCTAGTGCGAGCAAGACCAAGCAACCTCCAAGACGCCAGGTTGCCGTCCTGGCCAGCCACGAGCTGTGACGAAGCCTGCCCCCTTAAGCTGTTCCATTTTGGTCGGGGCCAACTCCACTGTAGCCCCCCGGACAAGGCCCTGGAAGAAGACCTGAAGAGCCCGCCCTGGCAGAGAATGGAAGCAGGCTCCATTGTCGCCTTGCAGCATTACCCCCCCGGAACATTTCGCTTGTGACAACGTTCCCATATCAACCTTCGCTGACACGCCAAAAAGTCAACCCTCAATCTCGCCCTTCCATTCCCTCAACTCACGCCTTAGCTCTCAATCTTTCAACGCCGCGTGAGCTTGCCATCTCCATCGCCATCTCCGTCCAGATTCCCACGCACTTCTCTCGATAACCACCGTCCAAATCCGTCGCCATGGATTTCAAGAACTTTGGAAACACCCTCTCGTATGTAGCCCACTGGAGTACCTAGGGTGCGCAGAGCTCGCGCGGATAGCTCGCCACTCCTAGTTCGATCCCAATTCGACCTCATCGACGACTGACTTTGTCCATAGCCAGTTCGGGTCCCAGATCACCCCTTTTGCCTCGCGCACCTTCCAGTACACCAAGGAGCAGCTTGGTCAGGCTGAGGACAAGGTCCGTTTTCTCCCTTGCTGGCACCTATTTCCCAAGCCCCCCTTGCGCTGTTAACCAGCTAATTCTTTGGCCTATAGACTCAGCTTCCTCCCGACTACATTGATCTCGAGAAGCGCGTCGATGCATTGAAGCAGGCACACCAGAAAATGCTTGCCGTGACGTGAGTGATTCGATAGAGCATCACCAACTTTCACATTTTCCTTAGGCTCCAATAAGCTGACCATACTCCCCCCCCAGCTCGCAATACTCGAACGAGGCCTACGACTACCCACCTAACATCAAGGAGTCCTTCCAGGACCTTGGCCGTACCGTTGGTGAGAAGGTCCACCTCTTGTCCTCTGCTACCTCACCCGCCGAAGCCCAGGCTGCTCTCGTTGCCCCTCCTACAGCCAAGCCCCAGCCCAAGACCTTCAGCCATGCCATCGCCCGCGCCAGCTTGGCTAGCAGCCAGCTGCTTCACCAGCACCATACCGGCGCCGGCGAGGACCCTCTTGCGACTGCCCTCGAGAAGTATGCGCTAGCCTCTGAACGTCTCGGCGAAGCCCGCCTCGGACAAGACACCCAGATCCAGAGTCGATTCCTCGCTGGCTGGAACACCACCCTCAACACCAACCTGACCTTTGCGACCCGCGCCCGCAAGAACGTCGAGAACTCCCGCCTATCCCTCGATGCTGTCAAGGCCCGCGTTAAGGGTACTACGTTCAAGCTCGGTGCTGGCAACGGCACTAGCGACCACCACGAGGAGCAAGAGCTCACCCCCGAGGCCCAGGAGGAGATTGAGAAGGCCGAAGATGAGTTTGTGACACAGACTGAGGAGGCTGTTGGTGTCATGAAGAATGTGAGTCAAAGAAGAGAATTAGTAACTACTTGCTTGACCATCCCGCTAACCGTGATAAGGTCCTTGATACCCCTGAGCCCCTCCGCAACCTTGCTGAGCTCGTTGCCGCCCAGATTGAGTACCACAAGAAGGCGTACGAGGTGTTGAGCGAGCTCGCTCCCGTCATTGAGGGCCTGCAGACCGAGCAAGAAGTTAGTCGGGCATCTGCCTTTTGAATTCTTTGACAAAAGGCTGACATGTGTTGCTTTAGGCTACTTACCGAAAGAGCCGTGAGGATGCTTCCTAAATTAGTCAAGATCGCTTCTACGAATGACTATATTGGCGACTGTTCTTAGGCCACCGTAACCCTCTCAGGGTTACAAATCTGGATCGGCCAGATCCAAAGTCAGGGCCGGTCCAATCCTCTGCTTTGTTTCCGATGTTTAGGGTGCCAAGACTGTATGTTACATGTCTGTTGGCAGGTCTTAGGGTTATTGTCTTGAGTATTGATATCTACAATCCGAGATGCCAGGTTATTTCTTCCGCCTTGTATGGGGCGTGGCCTGTTGGGGGCTCATGTTTGTCTCTATAGCTTGGCAGCTTTACAGACATGCGTGTAAGTGCGTATAATCTAGGTGGAAGTGTGTTCCTTTTTTCCCCAATGTGGTGGGTGTAATCCGTCCGAATAGACTTAGTCTCATGGTGTTCTGTTTGCAAAGTAATTGTGAGGCTTTGACCCTTGTGAACTAACATACCTAGTATTTGCAACTCATTGCGTCATATGATGATGCGAAGGATGATTGATATTTGACGGGAATAAGAATCATTTCAGTGTGGTTTGGATGATTAGTTATTGGGCCTTCATGATCGAAGTCCGGCATCTGTTCGTTGGTCACGTGAAGCTCCACGTGCTGGTAAAGCCGGCAATGCTGGGGCCGGATGGAGTCCAATGAGGTCAATTCAATTTCCTCTGACCAGACCATCCAACCTCCGATCCACGACGAAACATTGCCAATTGACCTCGCAATCATGCGGCCGACAGCTCGTTTGTTTGCGCGCTACCTGGAGGCGGGCCAGCCCACCGGCCTCACGGGTCTCTGGACTCACAGCACCCCCCGATCGACGCTGCTGTTCCTCTACGGCACAACCCTCAGCAGACTCCAGGCGATCCCCGAGACGTCCATGTACCGCCAATCTGTCGAAGCCGTCACTAAGCACCGCATGGCCCTCGTCGAGCAGACGAAGCCCCCCGGATACGATGAGTGGAGCGTCAAGGCCAAAGAGCTCATCAGCAAGAACCCCTCCCAGTTCCGCCTCGCCAGTGGCCGGCTCGACGGCAGCGAGGCCAGAACTGTCAAGCTCGGCGACAAGCTGTTCGTCGTGGGCCGCAGGCACGAGGCTGGCGATATCCGAGTTGAGGAGTGGGATGGCGAGGCCGACGAGGGCGCTGAGCTTGAGGGTGCCCGAACATTGGAGGAGCGAGCAGACCAGGCATTGTGGGCGGAGCGCAAGCCTCTGGAGGACCACGAGCAGATTGAGTGGGTGGATGAGCCTCAATTGACGGCCGACCAGTGCGTTCACCACCTCAAGACGAACAATACGATTGATGTTTGGCAAGACTGACTTACAATGGGCAGGATCTCTGAACTAGAGACCAAGATCGGTGCTGGTCTTATCGAGGAGGTTATCCAAGTTGCCGAGGGCGAGCTCAAGCTGATTGATACCATGGAGAAGACCAAGGTGTAAGTTTCTTGAACCAGCTTGCATTCTTCCATGTTTGCTAACGAATTTGTAGCTGGGAGGACCTCGATGAGAAGCCCGTTGAGGGTCAATGGACCTACTTCGAGCGCAACTTCGTTCCTAACAAGTAAACGGCCGCGAGAGTGAGGATATGCGACTTGTAAAAGTAGAGAAGAAATGAGAAGAAGGATAAAGATGCATGTTTGTGTATATACGCTACGCTGGTGGCTGGAATCGGTCAACTGGTTCAATAGAATGAACCGACATTCGAGTCTTTGTCTACCTAGACTGTGAGGTGATGTTTATTCCTCACTATGACGCTCCTGGATCTGGGCATAGTAGTGTAGATATATGGCCAACTGCAGCGTTCCGTATTCGTATTCCAATTGTGCCGAAAGTGCTCATACTTTCTACACTAGGTTTATAGTTTTGCATCAGGCTCAATCCTCGCCAATCGGCCACTTCTTATGATGCACTTCTCATCTTCTTCCGAAGCCAAAGAAAACAACTCACCGTTTTGGTGGGGCAACGCCTCTCAGTGAACCGAATCCAACCTCACTCGTCATATTTTTTACACTTACACGCAAGCAAGATTTTAACATGATGAGCAACAACAACCCAACCATGTCTCTTCTAGATCCTCCCTCATTCTCACAATTCCACCGTCCCGGCAAGCGCAAGCAGCCGCCCACAGCCGATGAGGATTCTTCACAACCTTTCCCATCTTCCCTGCCCAGCTCCGCCGTCATCAACCCCTTCAGCCACCCCCCAGGCCTGGTCCGTCAATTCGCGGTAGCCGGGCTCGCCCATGCCGACGAGAACCCGGCTGCGCTCATACCTGATTTTCCCCATCGCGGGCTCGATCGGGGCCCTGGTGCGCGCAGTCTCAATATGGAGCCTGGGAGCGAGGTCGACGAAGAGACCGAGGGCGATGAAGACGACAAGGAGAAAAAGAAGAAGCAACCTTTAAAAGAAAGAGGTCGTGGCGGTCACTACGAGGTTCTGCTGCAGTCGGTGCATCGGTTCATCGACATAGGGGACCTCGATAAGGCGTCGCGTGCGTACGGTTTGCTTCTGCAGCTCCGGCCCGGCGGGAAGCCCGTAGACATCAAGCGCCACAACCTCTGGGCCATTGGAGCAGAGATCCTGATGCGTGAAGGAGAGCGACCTGCGGGGGACCAAGAAGCCGCCGGAGAGAACCACGACAGCCGACGGTCGAAGAGATGGGGCCGAGCGGCTAACATGAACAAAGTCAAGGCCTACCTGGACACCTTGATCCAGCAGCATCCCTACGACTACAAGCACCCGCGTGCCGTTTGCGCAGTGGATTTCTGGATAGCCTTGCTCGGCTGCGACATCTACAACACTCACACCGAACACATCATGGGTCTGGACCGGGCTGCCAGAGAAGAAGCCCTCGAGACCTTTGACACATTTGACATCGACGAAGATCCCGAAACGCAAGCCAAGCAAACGAGAGACGAGCTCCGACTGCGGGCTCTGCGCACCATGCGAGACGTCACCAAGACCATGGACGAGTTAATGCAAGAACTGCCCTATTCCAAGAACGCGCACCTCCTCCGTTTGCGTGCCATGGCGGCACTTTACGTTGCAGATCTAGTTGTGCCCGTCGTGGACATCTCACCATTGGCCATGCACGAAGCGCAGAGAGCGAGGCAAACGGAGCAGGAATCAGCGAAGGACTTCCTAATGAAGATTATCAACAACGGAGGTGAACTTGACCCAGCAGCCATGGCCGTCATGAATCCCCCAGACGGGGACGCCCATGATTCCTCAATATCAGTATATTCGTCTCTCCCAATCCGGGGTCTATGAAACACAACTTACTATCCAGCCTATTCTATTTGACACCAACAGGCTTTTGTTGCTTCGTTGGGGGCTTAGTCTTTCCCCAGCGCTGAAGCACCATGGCCTGGTTGTCACTTCCGACAACAACACACCATTCACCTCCTGGACTCCATGCCGCCTGGCGTCCGACAAAGTTGGCTGCCGAAAACTCTATCTTATGTGGCTGCAGAGCCTTGTGCGGGTTATCCATGCTGTATTTGTCAGCCCAGGACTCCAGAGTCTCGGCGCTGAATTCCTTGGCTTCCTCACGCTTCTTGCATTCATCCCCGGTTTGGCTTGGAGCTGGAGAATCCTTTTCCACTAGAGGATGCCGAGCCTTCCCCCCGCCATCTCTCTGACGATGTTGTATCACCCGGAGCCACGAGGGTCGCCGCGGGAGGTCGTGTGCCGGATCATGGTCCCGTAGCTTCTTGATGAACTCGCTGTATATGCTCAGGCGCTTGAAATCCCAAAAGAAGATATTGCCACCGGCATTGCAAAAGGCAAGCACAGGGTGCTGGTTAGGCACAAAGTGCAACTTGAAGCGCATAAAAAACTGCACACCGCAGTTGGGGGTTTGAAAGTTGAGTATCCGGGTGTACTGAGCCGGGCACTGTGGGGAGACAGTAGGGACGAAGGCTGAGCGAGTGAGGCGAGCCGTGTCATGCTTAGTTGACACGCCGCCCTGCGTATTCTGGTGTGAGTTCGGGACTACCGTCTGGGGAGTCGGGGCGATGGTCTCGGAGGGTGGTGGACCCTCAGATGAGAAGCCTTCGATCCTCCAGAGCGCAATGACATTATCATGGCAGGCCCGTGAGAGGATGAGATCTCCATAGAATGCGACGCTGTATAGTCTTTAGCTTAGAGCCTCTGACAACTCTCACTACTTGCACCTACCAATCGACAATACCACTATGGACGGCCGAAGTTGAGAAATGAGGATAATGGACTCGAAGAGGGACAGTGATGGGCTCGGTCGGGAGATCAGGAAGAGTCCACTTGCAGATATCAGTAATCGTTCGCAATTAGAAAGTCTATGGCGGGCTTACCAAGCTGACAATTTGATCATGACCACCAGAGAGGATAAATCGACCTGTGTCATGGAACGCCTGTACGCATGTTGGTGAGCAATCAGCGAGGTATTGATTTGCAGACACAGTGTGAACACCATGATTCACTCACCACGCTGAGAAGAGTAGAGGAATGGCCCTCGCCAGCGAGAATGCACAGGCATGGACGCTCTTGGTGCTTAGGGTCAATACTCCATATACGAACACTTGTATCATCTGAGGCAGAGGCGATGATGGATGGGTCAGCGGGAGAAGTTGCCAAATCGTTCACGTCCTGAAAAATGTTAACAAGATCTCTAGCTTCAGAATACATTCAGGGGTAAGCAGACTCACGCTGCCATGGCCTGAAAAGCACTGTTGGGCAAAGGAGAGTTAGCGTTTCCGAGGAACAACAGCCTTAAGATATCATCGTACTCTGAATAGCTTCCCTTCGAGGACATCATATATCTTGACTTTGGCATCAACTCCACCTATGCAGATAAGTGGCCTCTCCGATACTGGATCTTTGGTCCAAGTGCAACAGCAGGCCGAGGCTTCCACCTTGGATGTTGGTCAGTTCGTACTCTTAATTGAGGTGCCTGTGATGTACGTACATCCTCATCTCGTATCACCCCAATGATCTCGCAGGGATTAGTCTCGCCAGAAGCTTGAACTATTCTGCATAAGACAACCTACTTAGACGTTAGGACTTCCATGTCGTTAATGAGGAGCTGGGGTCAACAGCACTGACATGTTTCTTGCTGACAGCAGCGAAGATGGGATCGCAATTCAATGGCTGGTAGGGACAAAACTTGACATCAAAGAATTCTAAACGTTGAAAGGGGCAGACGAGTTAGCTGGAGTTTAGTTCTTGGTCCGTTTTGGCAAAGGACGAAAGCCAATTGAGTGAATGTCAGGTGAGAGAGGGCAGAGGTTACCTGCGACATCGTCATCGTTCTTTAGGAAAGGAGTGTCGTCCTAGACAAAGTGACGTTTAGCTACTCCCCGAAGCAGCAAAACTAAGAGGGAAATAGAAAACAAACAAACCTGGAAACCGAACGTAACTCGGAGCCTTGGCAGCTCAGAGGCGGGATCGTCTTGAGTGGCCATGCCAGAGGCTGGTAATGTAGTCAACTAGTGCGAAGGCTGTTTGATCGGGCGGCTATTCAGGTGGAGCGGGACAAGCGTAATCGAGACAAGCGGTATCAATGATATTGACGATTCGTTCCTCGTATTGCGGAGTGGTGCGGCTTGCGAGGACTGTCTGGGATAAGGTAGGAGGAGATGCTCCATGTGTCCAGAACCGCCGAGAGCCAGGACGCCTCCGAGAGAAACCAGCACGCACTAACGTTGAACGTAATGAACTTAGCGAGATTCGGATCAGGGCGTTAGGAATGCTTCTGCCGCGGTTGGTGTGAGTGCCGGTATGCACAGCAGCTTCTGCAAGTTGACGGGCGTTGGTGTGGAAAAGCTGCGTGTCTGGATGTTGTTAGGTGATTTGTGGGCTAGACCACCTCACCGTCAGAGATACGTCGGTACCTGGCTTTAGCGCCTGAGGTGCCCAGGGCAGCGGGCAGCTCTTCCATTCCAGGTTCCGTCAGGTGCGCAGTGGCCACAATTGGCAGGCTGCACCGCCAACCCCACCTGCCCTTGGGGATCAGCTGGAAATGGCAATTAAGGTAGGCGCGGAGGAGCTTCGGAGGCGACTCGATGGTGACAGGTGAACCTGCCGTTGTCAATCGGGCCCATGGCCTGAGACGTTGCGGCGATCCATCCAATTACCGATGCACGGCAGGTAATAATTTTGCATCAGTTTTTAGTTGAGAGAATGATGGGCAATCTAAATTGCCATCTTCATTTGATGCCATTCAGCCGCAGCTCCGAACATACCCCCATTACAGCCAACCGTTTCTTAGTTGCAACGGTGATGCGCCAACCAGAACTCAATGCCGGATTCCTTTTGCCATCCCTTTTGGTAAGTACCACATTGGAACATCGCACACTTCACTGATTTCTTGCCTCTACGGAGTTCTTCTAGCTCTGAAGATAAACACCATAGGTTCTACATTTCCTGGTTCACAGGTACCTAACAATGAACTCGAGTGCAACATCAACCTCCCTTGTCCGAGCAGCACAGACTCCCGCTCTGGGACAGCAAAGATCCCTCCCCTCCCTTCTCGACGCTTACCAGGTACGTCCAACGACAAATACCACCTCCAAATTAACCAAACAGAAACATGGACCCCCACGACCCCTCTTCCCCGATCTTGACTTGCAGCTCCTCGAGTCGGGATCGAAATCTCCCTGACCACTAGCACCAGACTCGCCTGCGACGCCTTGCCATGGTGGTCGGCATGATCCCACCCTACGATGATACCTCGGGGTAAATGGGACCATGGGATGGATGGTTGACAGAATGGTGGAGATGACAGCCCTGGAAAAATGCGACTCCCAGCAAACCAGCATCGAGTATTTTGTGTTTCCACTTGTACGAGCCATCTCCACCTCCAGGGATCCGGGGGAGGTTGGGGCCAACTCTGCCAGAGAGCCTCAAGCCCTCAAGACACTTGAGTTACCTCCAGCGAGGAGGAAGGATCGGGAGCTGTCTCGCCACCTCCTCCCTCGCTGTGGGTCGTGATGTGCTGTGAACTGCGCGCCTGACGAAACCAGGCCTCGCTCGCCATGGCGGGCGGCCAGCAAGAAGAAGAAGAAGAAGAAGAAGAAGAAGAAGAAGAAGAAGCAGAAATGGATGACAGTCACGGCCCACCCCCTGGGCGCACCGACGGATACCTGCACCATCTCGCGCAAACTTGGCCTTGGTGTGACAGCTGTAACCTAATTACTTGACTGCTTTTGCTGTGAGCGAGGCGGAGAGCTGAAAAGGGAAGCAACTTGTGTGATACAGCATCGCGATTCAGTCAGCCGTGCACGCACTCGTCTGGCTTCGTATTGGGCCTCGTAGCAAGCTAATGTACGGTGTCAGAAGGGGCCGGATGCTGCTCATTCAACAGTCAATTCCTGTCTGACAGCTATTTCCAGGGCTACTTCTTCTGCCGAGTCTCTCTGCCATTCCAAGTCTTGTTTCATACAAGTAACCGTTGGCGCTGATGTGTGGGCAGATACCCGCCTCATTTGACCCAAGGAATTCATGTGCAGGGCCGGGTCTTGAGATTCAAGACATTTGCATCCTAGCAGTCGATCATTCCACGGCTTGTCCAGGACCCTACTGAAGTCTGAGTCTCCGAGAGCTCTCGAGCGGACCTTTTTGTGGACAAAGCTCGAGACAAAATGTTCCGTCCTCCAGTTCTCGCACCTTTTTGAGGTTGGCTTCCCTACGACCCATTATTAGTCTGGTGGTTTGGAATATCTCTCGGGCGAAGCATGAGCCATTCATAGGTACAGAAGAGGGGAAGGAGCTTCAGAACAAAGAGGAGCCATGTCAACCCGCTTGCCCGTGTGGCTGAATGAATAAGAGCCGTCTTGAAAAGTCGAATGCTTGTGGACGGACGGGACCAGGCCACTCGTCAACAGGGAGGTCCGCACTCGGGGCCAGCAACCGTCGCCCCGCCTTGAATAAGCTGGAGTATTGCAGTCAGCTTTTGGGCGGTAACCTCGCTTTGCTTCGAGAATGGATATGGCCACAACAACATCTTCCATGGGATCATTTCGGTGTGAGTTGGAAACAGGACCTGTTTCTTCCACCGAGAAAGCGTCCACACTATGCACTGAGGGAGGCGACTGTGAATTGCGCCGTCTTCTCCACCGTCGTGCTTCTCCAGGAACAGGAACAAGAGGGCAAAGCAAGTTGGAACACGATGATCGGCAGTCCTTCTTCGTACGGGGCAGACTATGCCGTCCCATCCTTGAAATCACCGGCCTGCCCTGTCCCCATGCCCCCATCCGGCGCTGCGTCTGGTGCATCCGTCCCCTGATCCAATGCAATTCAAGGCGTTGGGCTCGAATTCAGCTGCGTTCTTGTTCGAGAATTCACCGGCGATATGTCCCACAAAGTTGTCTCCGTACAATACTTTGCAGGTTGCATTGAGATCTCTGGTTTTGTCCCTTGTTGTTATTGTGGAGCTGACTGTGAAGCACAACGCAACGTGAGGCATTCATAAGCGAGGCTGTTGCTGCTGTGGTAGTTGCTGCAAATCGATTCACTGCTCTCCAGATCACCAACGATGACTTCACCCACCACCGCTTTGACAAGTTGACAGCTTTGCCCATGACTTGCATGACCACACCCTTATTGGCTTGCCCATCTCAACGTCATTGTGTCGTCCCTGCTCGGATCTGCAGCAAAAAGGAAATCCGACTACGCCGCAACAAAGTAACATCGCTAGTTTCGTCCTTTTTCTTGGGTAAGTGTCTGTTCAGCTTGGCCATCAACGCTCGTCTACGACGGCTTTCCGTTGGCCAGTCTTTCATTTTTCTTTTCTTGTATTTGCTTTTTAGAATCTCTCCTCACAGCCCTCCCGCACGCTCATGACCCTCCACTCCTTGTCCTTGTCCTTATTGGTTGGCCTTGGCCCTTGGGACGACAAGAAATCTACCGGCTGGCATGGAAGTTGACTCGAGTCGAACTCATTGTGCGTCCGAAATATATCGGGGGACTCATCTGCGCGCCCTGTTCTTTTTCTTTTCTTTTCTTATTGGGGCTGAGGAGGACTGGATTCGCATCTTCGCGCCTCTGTTTGCTGGTCAACTGGTGTAATACCGAGGGCGGATATCTGCGTCTATATTACTTGTCCGCGTCGACGGTGGAACCTCAACGTTGGATACTGTACCCTGGCACGAAGTACATGCTCAATTACCGACCGTCGTTCGAATGCACCAAATAACTCCAGTACTTGGTACGGATACTCCCGTCTGCTTATTCGTACCTAGGTTGGGGCGAAAGTGTGCGACATGGATTTTTTCGCCCTGTCCTGCACAATTCCCAGAACCGCAATCTCGTCGAAATCCCTGTTACATCACCGACCGAACTTTACTGCAATAATATTTTCTTTTGATTCTTTCCTTCTTCTCAATTACATACCTACCTACTCAGCACACCTTACACGCATCAACAAGTTACATATACTTCTGGACCCGCGAACTCACTTCCCTCCAGGTGCCACCGTCTTGTGCTGTATTATTCCGTCGGCCACGCTCCCGAGAGATCGACCTAGCTCTGATATATATTGCCTCTGCCTCTCTCTCTCCATTGGCCTCTCTCCCTCCCTCCCCCTCTCTCATACCGCATCCTTTACCTGCGTATCCTCAACTGTTGTCCAAACCGATACCGCGGCCCATCACAATCTCCTCCTCTTCCTCTCCCCAACTTGCCGAGACACCGGTACATTACAGCCGCCGCCCCGTTTGTGCCCCGTTGTACATCGTACTCCGCACCCAGTTCGACTCGACCCCAACTCGCTAGGTATTCTTTCAGGAGTAGCTTCGTCCTCTCGACCGCGACCGCGAACGCCAACCCCTCGCACCGCCACCTGATCACTAATCTCTTTTGCTGCTACGGTCTCTGCTCTGCATCCTTGGACCCTTTCCCCGCTTCTCCCGTGGATGGGCCCCCCCTGGCCTTGTTGGCCTCGACTGTTGCCGCCACCTGCCGCCCGCTGTCCCTATCTATTCGTACGCTTCCCCGACGGACCTCCGTTCCTAGTACACAATACATACCCGGCTGCAAAGAAGTTCGCCATAATTAGTGCCTCGAGCGCTTCAGGGACGAGGCATTGGTTGCTGGCCCACCCGAGCCGTCACGTCAAGTCTGCCCTGGATAGCTTCAACTTTCTGCCCAGTTAGATCAGCCATTTACTCAACCTTCGTCCCCCGTCCTCTCGTTTTTCGCTCAACGCCGCTTCCACCTACTCCTAGGAGACGTTGTATCTGATTGATCAGTTTTTGTTGCTTGGATCGCCATCACCGCCCACCATATCCTGATCGATCGAAGCAGCCCTCCACGGACTCCTGGAGCTGTGCTCTCCCTTGTCCTGTCTCAATGGAGCACACATTTATGACAATCCATAGTAAGTCGCCGGCTCAACAATCACTGTCCTACAACATTTAATCAACCAACTGACTTGTGTCACAGACTTGACTCCGGATGCTAATATTCTCTTTGCGTCCGACTCAATCACCGATATCCTCGGGTATTCTGCTGAAGACGTCCTCGGCAGATCTAGCTTCGATTACTTCCATCCAGATGAAGTGCCATTTGCCCGCTCCGTTCACAGTCGAGGCATTCTCCTTGACAAGGCCGCCGTGCTTCACTATGCACGCATCCTGTCCCGCGATGGTCGTTGGATAAGTTGCGAGTGTTGCTTCACAATTGTCCATGATGTCCTCGTTGCATGCATCAGCATCTACCGTCGAGATGAAAAGAGTCAGAGTGCGTCATACTTGCGAGGGATTCTAAGTCTAACATTGGACCCTTTCTCTGGACTGAAGCTGACCTGACGCATAGGGCGTGCTATCGAAGCGCCGCAGATTCGGCGCCTCTTCTCGTGTTCTCCCAGGGATCCTCGCTACCACATGCTGGAACACCTATCACCAAAGTTCAAAGCGTCACCGATGGAGCGCGAACCCCGAGCTGCCCTTATCCTGAATCGGTTCACGCGCACTCTCACTGTCATGTTTGCCACAGAAGCCGTAGCTGCCATCTTGGGTGTGCCGGCCGACCAGGTTCTCCACAAGAGTTTTTACGAATGCATTCGAGAGAGCTCCCTAGAAGATGCGTGCAAATGCCTTGAGAGCGCAAAAGCCAATGACTCGATTGCCTACCTTCGGTTTTGGTCGAGGGACCCACGCCGACTCGAAGATTTCGAAGACGAAGAAGGTGACGATGCTGACGAGGGCGAGCACGAGGACGAACAAGACGAGAACAGTGGTGATACTCCTCGAATGAACTCGGATAATGTTGATGGATGGAATGAAGGGGTTTCGTCTTCTTATGGACAGCATCTACCAGGAAGCCGGCGTTCGTCTGATTCTGAGGGAGGCGGCGTTAGGCTACACGGTCAGATGGATGTGGACTCACCACAACGGCCAAGTCCTCCGATCAAGATTGAACCTGACGCTGAGATGCAGGACGGCGGTTTCACCTCCTCGGTGCCGTCGGCCGCCTCACACACGGCAGGATCAGCAGGGTTTTCGTCCACTGGTAGAACTACGAATTCTCAAAGCTCCGCAGCTTGGTCATCGCCAGGATCAACTACTCCAAGGGCTCCTCGAGATACAAGCCGGCGACAGCGCGTCATACCATCGGTGGAGTTGGAGGCTGTTGTCTCATGCACATCGGATGGGTTGGTGGTTATTCTTCGTCGTGCAAGACCACCGATCCCAAACCTCCGCCCGCCCCTTGCTCCGTTCGCGTTCGACAATGGGCTCTTTGCGGCGCCCTGGGGACAACAGCCGATCCGTCCTCACTACTCACCCGAGGTTCTGTACAACTTCCGGTCGCCATATTTACCCCAGCACATGCCTCTACGAGAAAATGTCAAGGCTGCAGGGGGTCCGCCGCTTGACCAATTGATGAAGTCAATTCGGGACGTCGCGGTATTTGCATGGGCTGTTGTAGGAATCAACGGAAACCTCGCGTCATACAGTCGTGGCCTCCCGGTGGGCGAGTCACAGCCTGCAGATGGCCTTCCTATATGGGATCCCGCTGCCTCGCAGTCATCATACCTGGGCCCTGAAAACCAGGCGGCTAGGCGATGGCTGAATCAGCAGCTTCATGATGGGACGTCTTCTAACCAGGGTACATCGGCCTTTGCGGGACACAACGCGCAAAACACGCAAAACACGCAAAACACGCAAAACGCGCAAAATCGAATGAACAACGTCTCGGTGCTACCGGAACATGCGAGCTGTGCCATGGGGAATGGAAACCGGTGGCCGTCACTGGCACCACCACAGGTATCATCCCGGCCGCATTCACAAACTCCGACATATATGCCGATTCCACAGGCTCGACAACACCTGGTTCAAGCTGGTCAGATGGACAGTGTACCACCTCCGCCGAGCCGATGGGATGAGGAACCTAATTCCTCTGGAAACTACCAGTTGTCTTCTGAGTCCAGACATGACCCGACACACTACCCCTACTGCTGGTGATCTTGCTATCACAATGGTTAATTGGTTTCTATTCATGGTGTTTTTCACATGAGGAGACGTGGCTGATTCACGAGTGATGAGTTGAACAAAGAGAAAGCTCCGATCGCATGCGGAACCATGAGATTCTCGCCGGGCTGCTTTAGGGTTGATAGCGAGAAAAGCATCCTAGGCGTTTTTTTTAATGAGTATGGGATACTCTTTGTTGTTTAACAGCGACCTGTACGAAGTGAGATTTCAGATACCAGTGAAGTGCCTGGTATTAGTGCATAGTTTTCTGCGCAATAGCCTGTAACATTATAATAATATATTATGCTAGCTCCAATAAAAGCAATAAGACTAATTGAGATATCCGAGCTAAGCATACGTCTTGTTCCTTGTGTCTTGATTGATGCTGTTCTGAATTGCTTTATATGGAATTGGATCAAGGGGGTGGCAGCCTTGGGCGGTACCTAGGTACGTACTGGTTTAGGTCCTCATTCCAGTGGCCAAGGTGCATGTGATTGGCTGTGGCCAATAGGAAGCTTGGGCCCCATCTGTGGCCGGGGGGCCTGGAAAGGCAACCGTGGAAGTTTCGCACCTGGGCCTTAGGACACTACCAACGCCAAGATACGTCAGCTTCAGCTTTGCACTCCAACAATATCACTCCTTTCATCAAACAACGGTCCTTCATTGCGAGGTGAGCAAGCGCAGGAAAGCACCATACGAATTAACGAGCTGGAGCATCCGAAACCGGCAGAACAAGTTCCCAAAGTCCCCGTCGACCCCTCCGCGGGAACTCTGCAGCATCATGGCATCCAGCGCTCGCGGCCATTACGAAAATCCACCCTTGGATGACGACGACCTGATGATCGACCCTGATGATGGTATGTTGGATTCTGTGTCGAGAGCTCGATGCACTGAGAGCGCAATCTGCCGATGGGCATTGGGGACTAACGCGACACAGCTGACCTTGATGACTTCGATGACCCCCTTGGAACCCAGTCCTCGCGACAGCCCCTGACGGGCAACATCGGCTCCAGCTCATCCTCGCAGCCGCTCAACGAAGGCTACTTGACCTCGCGAATCCCCGGCGAAGACAGACGAGCCCCTCAGAACACAATTGACGAGACGGTGTGGGAAACGTTGCGTCGCGACTTGCTCGCCGTCTGGGCCAAGCTCAGGGAGGTGCTCTACCCACGATACCTTCTAGGCGGCACCATGTTTGACTCAGAGGGTGGCCTGCGAGGTGCCTACTCGAACATTCGCGGTGCCGGACTCTCGGGCACGAGAGAGGAACTCACCGGACTAGCCAGCCGTGTGATTGATGCCGAGGCTCTGCTCCAGAGCAACATGACCCCCGGCCTGCGTGATTGGGATCTTTGGGGCCCTCTCATCTTCTGCCTGCTCCTAAGTCTTCTATTGAGTTTCACTGCTGGCCCTGAGCAGAGGGATCATGTCTTCAGCGGCGTCTTTGCCATGATCTGGATTGGCGAGGCTGTGGTGACACTCCAGATTAAGCTGTTGGGAGGTAACATGTACGTGTTTGCTGACGAAATTCATCTGCGTTCTTTGCAATTACTAACCTGCAACTCAGTTCATTCGCTCAAAGTGTCTGCATTATTGGTTATACGCTGTTCCCTTTGGTCCTTGCCGCAATGATGTCCGCCCTGGGGCTTCACTGGATTGCCCGCATACCCGTCTATCTTGTTCTGGTTGGCTGGTCTCTCGCAGCCGGAGTTAGCATCCTGGGTGGTAGCGGCGTTGTCAAGAACCGAGTGGCCATTGCGGTCTACCCCTTGTTCGTCTTCTACCTAGGTCTGGGTTGCTTGTGCTTCATTAGCTAAGTGGCCGCCTGGTGGTTTATGGCGGGATAGGTGATGTGGTGACGGCCCAGTAGGCCCTCGCTACCGGTTGACGGGACAGTCGACGACACGAGTTGGGGATATGTATTTCTAGGTTGGAGCGCTCTGTGTGGTGCGACTATATCAACTAGGTCTCTTGGGAAAGAGGGTAACTGAGTTCATACCTACGGGTTCTTTTCAAGCTCTGTATGAAAAGAGGGAGTGCATTTGGTTGTATCTTTAGAATCTGAACAAGGCTGGGTTTCTTTTTCGAATCGGCGATGAGGTGGTGAGATGTGTCTCTTTGTTGCCCACGTCGATTGATGGCGGAACCGGGCAGGCGGTCCAACCTGCGTGTCTCAGTCGACGATGCACGAGCTTATACGGATACGGAACGGCGACGTTGATATGGTGGAAATCAGTGTCCACTGGTGGCGAAACCGTTGAAGTAAACAAGGGCGAGCGTGGGATGGTACTCGTTCCTGAATAGGATGTAGTAGTTAGGTTGTTCGGTGGATATACCTAATGATGATATGTTGCTTAGGTTGGACTGGAATTCTTTAGTTTAGTACGGGACGTAGGCCTACCTAGGTAGGTACCTTATGCAAACAAAGACTGCCATCTCGTCCCCCTCCGGCTTGTGGATTAGCGTTTGCGACCCCTCCTTCACCGTCATTGCTGGCCTTCGTCGTCTCGCTCGCTGTCTCTCCCACAATTTGCAGTTCCCTCTCAAGGTGGTCAAGCGCGGGCGGTGAAGGCTTTTAGTCGGTTTTGACGTCTGCGACTTGGTGCCATCTTGATTGGAGGAGACGACCTATTGAAGGCGGCAGGCTCAGGTGCCCTCAACCCGCTGACCTGGCTATTGTTCCCGTCAACGACACCCGACATCAACAACCTGGGCCAGAGTTCGACGGCCCAAACGACCTAACCTAGCAAAAAGAAGGCTTTGTGATGTGCATGCAGCTTGTTCGCATGTGCATTTTGACAGTGTTTTCCCCTTTCCCTTTCACCCACATCATCATCACCCCGGCGCTTACCACTGCTTGGGATTCCCTCCACCAGCATTAACGCCGTGCCTGCGACGAACTCCTTCCGGCCTTCAGAAAGCCCACCTCAGTGCTCGCCCGCCCAAAAAAAGAAAAGAGCCCCATTTCCCTTATCCTGTGCCGTCGCGCGCCTTAAGTTTCAAATTTGGTCCGTTCAGTTGGTACCTCAACTCCCGCCCGCCGTCTCTCCCCCCATCCCATCTTCGTCATTGAAACCCGCACCACAAATCCGAAAATCCTCACTCAGCCCGAAATCAACTCATCCAGCAGCCAAGCTCGCCATGGCCGACGACGCTCCAGACGCCAGCCCAAAGACCGACCCTGTCAACATCGAAACAAAGGAAGACGCCGAGACTCGAGCCGCCCGCCGTGAGCTCAAGCAGTCGTCCATCTCCGACCCGACCCCGGCCGATGCTTCTACTACAGCTACCACAGCATCTAATACCCCCTCTGCCTTCAACAGCGCCGCTCGCCGTGACTCCCCGGCCGATGCGTCCGACAGCGACTTGAAGGACCAGATTGCGTCACCCAAGAAGAAACGCGCACACGACCAGCTCGACGGGGACAAAGAGGCCGACGACAACGATGCGACCAGTGTGGCCTCGTCAGATTCGGCAAAGGACAGGGCCTCGCGGCTAGAGCCTGAGAAGAAGCGACATCGAGACGAAGATGCCAAGGATGCCAATTTCGTACGTCAACGCCGAATTTTTCCCCCTCTTCATCCACACTTTTGTTACATGTGCTCAGTCCCAGATCGCTAATCCCCTCCCCCAGGCGTCAAAATCTAGCCAAGAATCCTCCAAGGACAGTGAGGCTGGCAAGTCACCGACCAAGAAAGACGCACCCCAGACCTCATCCAGTGCCTTTTCCGCCTCGGGCTTTGGCAAGCTCTCGTCAGGAACGTCACCATTCGCATCTATGGGCGCCAATAAGGGCAGCGTCTTTGGATCTGGCGCCCCCTCACTCTCCTCCTTCGCCTCGCCCGCGGTCGCTTCCCCCGCTCAGCCTACTGCCCCTCCCAAGTTGACTTTCGGCGGCGCGACCGGCGCATCACCATTTGCTAGCGTTTCATCGGGAACTAACGGGTTTGGAGGAGCCAGCCCTTTTGGCTCGACTTTGACAGGCCTCAAACCTCTCGGTAGCTTCGCGGCTTCAACGGGAAGCGCTCTTAAGACTGACAAGCCAGCGAGACCTTTTGGTGCTCCGGATAGTGAAGCGGAGGACCAAGAGGACGACAAATCTAGTGATGAGGAAGCAGAGCATCGCGAAGCCGAGCGAGCACAATCGCTGGAGAAGGAGTCGGAAGATAAGAAGAAATTAAGACTGCAGAAGGGTGAGTGCCTTCCGCAGGCAAGATGTGCTCTTCTGACAAATGTCTAGTTGCGGTGAACGATGGCGAAACGGGCGAAACGACGATCCTATCCGTAAGAGCAAAGATCTATCACCTCGATAAAGAAAACGGATGGAAAGAGCGAGGAGCAGGTATGCTGAAGATCAATGTGCCTTCAGTCTGCGTCGATTTTGACGAATCGTCGGGTGCTGTTGTTCCCGGTTCCTTCGATGCTTCATCACTGGACGTAGACGAAGAAGGGGGATCCCAAGGCCATAAGGTTCCTCGTCTCATCTTGCGGCAAGACCAGACACACCGTGTCATCCTGAACACGGTGATTTTACCTGCGATGAAGTTTGATGAAAAGGCCTCGCTGAAGTCTGTCGGAATCGTCTTCACAGCTTTTGAGGGCGAACCAGCGAAGCCTGTGAACATTACGATGCGGGTAAGTCCCCATTTCAGTTGTTTCTTTACAAATGTATCTGACCTTGTATTGCAGGTGAGCTCAGCGAATGCTAAGAACTTCATGAACGAGATCGGCATCATCCAAAAAGAGCTCCTGAGCAGCAGCTAGACGCCGCCATTGAGAGGCTCAGAAAAGGAGGAATCCGATAATGATGTAGCGGATCCACGTCCAACCGATTAATGTCCTTTGTGGGGTTGAGATTACCCAGGATTACCGATTGGGAAGAAGGAAAGTTGCATGGAATAAAGATGAATAGCAACATAGTTGCGTTGGGTGGATGCTTTGAAGGATTACAAAGCAACGCCCCGGCACGGTACAGAAATATGTTCATACAAGAAGGAGATTTGCTTGTCTAACTATCTCAGAAGACCAGCATGGTTAGAATTGTGTATACCCGAAGCTGGAGCGTCGTTGGGCGCTGAGAAGCCGGAATCATGAGGCATTGGTCCTGACCTGGGTTTCTGGTCATTCAGTATGCTGATCCTGGAGTTGGAGACGTGTCGATTAGTCATGCCACTATACGCAATTTCTGTCCCAAGGGTGCTTTGAGGAATATGTGAAAGCAAAAATGTGACAAACGTAGTTCTGACTTCTGGGACTTGAAGAGGAGTTTGACTTGCCGCACGTGATCTGGCGTCAATTCCGTGAGCAGCTCAACTCAACTTCATCGCTACCCTCACGACCTTGCAGGATCCATCAAACCCGACAATTAAAAGGCCGCTCGCACATCTTGTGATTGCTCGAGTACCTAGAACACAAAATGATACAATAAATCGACTGTGCTTTCGTCATGTCCGCCTTAAATCCTTCTGGCTCTTCCTCCAGACCATCGACTTCCGGGACCAGGGGCAAACGAAAACGCGAATCGCTTCAAGGGCCTACCTCAGAGGACCCAGGAAATACTTCGACGAGCAGCAGCTCCAGCGCTAAGAGGGGCGGAAAATCAAGCAAAGCAAAACCTCGTGGCAAGAGTGATGCTATCCAGCCGGTTCCTTGTCTAATGGAGTGGCCTGGGTCATTCAAGACCCTGGAGCAAACGTATCGGGCCTTGAACTTGGTCTACACGTTCTGCTGTACCCGGAAACATCTTGCGACAACGTTCGACACGATAAAAACGGCAGTCGAATCACATACGAAACGGAATTTGACGATTGAGGAGGTCGCTTCGATGGCCGCGCTTCGCCCCGAGGGCATCAATTTTGCCTACGTGGATGATATCATGCTACAACTCGATGTCAGGGGCGCAGAACGAGATGAAGTCTTCAGGTCTGGAAAATCAGCAAAATCACAGGCTCCAGCATATGACGCGTCTGTGGGTGGTATCACTGGCACGGAGAGTCTAGAGCAGCATGAAAACCAGACCAGTGCCCGCGAAGTCCTCTACTTTGAGTTCATTGACGGAGACCTGAAGAGACAGGTCCCGGACAAGACGTCGGGAGAACCAACGAAGCCAAACCGCAAGTTGCGCGAGGAGCAGCTTCGAATGCCTGTTTTCGGCCGGAAACAGATGACAACACTCATTGAGAGACGGAACCTGAAGTTTACCAACGCGATCAATGTGTTCCTCAACAAGTGTGTCGACGAAAAGTTGGACCCAGAAGTTTCCCTCAAGGAGCAGACGAAAGCTTTCATCCCGACACCAACTGCTCAGGAGGAATTTATGCCGGAGAAGGCGGCTGATTCTATTCCAGAGAGCATCCCCACAGAACGAAAGTCAATACCTGAGATAGTTCAAGAGCTCCGAGAGAGCCCTTGGTATACTGGACAGGTTGTACCGGATGGTCACCGAGTCTTTGACCCCCAGGAGGCCATATACGGTGATTTGGAGTTCCTGCTTAGCCAAGATTTGGTGAATGCATTGTATAACGCAAAGGGCATAACACAGTTCTATGCCCACCAAGCCGAGGCTTTGAACAGCCTTCACGCGGGCCAGAACGTTGTCGTCTCCACTTCAACTAGCTCTGGAAAGAGTCTCATCTACCAACTTCCGGTTCTCTACGCCCTAGAGAAAGACTTCAACTCGAGAGCAATGTACATCTTTCCAACGAAAGCATTAGCACAGGATCAGAAGCGAAGTTTAAGAGAGATGCTGAGATTCATGCCAGGCCTTGAAGGCACCATGGTTGAGACATTTGATGGCGATACCCCAATGAGCGAACGTAATGCTATTCGCGAGGAGGCGCGAATTATTTTCACCAATCCTGATATGCTTCATGTCACGATTCTTCCGCAAGAAGAGCGTTGGAGATCGTTTCTCAAATACCTGAAATATGTTGTTGGTAAGTGGCACGGTTGATCACTTGTCTGCACTTCGACTGATTGAAAGTTTGGCAGTCGACGAGTTACACTACTACAACGGCCAAATGGGATCACATGTTGCATTTATTATGAGAAGACTTCGACGAGTATGTGCTGCTGTCGGAAATCGGCGGGTCAAGTTCATCTCATGTTCCGCAACTGTGGCCAATCCCAAGGAACACTTCGAGGCTATCTTTGGACTTGATAACGTCAGATTGATTGATTACGACGGGTCACCTTCAGGGCGCAAAGAGTTCTTGTGTTGGAACACTCCGTACAAAGATCCAGGTGACCCTGCGTCGGGCCGCGGCAATGCCAAGTTTGAATGTGCTCGCCTTTTTTGTGCGCTGATGCTCAGAGGAGTTCGTATCATTGCATTTTGCAGGATTCGAATGCAGTGCGAGGTGCTAGTCAGAGCAATCAAGTCTGAATTAGAAGCGTTGGGAAGGCCCGAGTGTGTCAACCTTGTGATGGGTTACAGAGGCGGATACACCCCCGAGGATCGCAGGAGAATTGAAAGCGAAATGTTCGAAGGCAAACTGCTGGGCATTGTTTCCACTACAGCACTGGAACTCGGTATCGATATTGGATCCCTGGACTGTGTCATGACTTGGGGGTTCCCATACACTATTGCCAACCTCCGTCAACAGAGTGGTCGGGCAGGGAGGCGCAACAAGGATTCGCTGTCAATCTTGGTTGGAGATTGCTTCCCAACGGACCAGCACTACATGCAAAATCCGGATGAGATTTTCACCAAGCCTCACGGCGAGCTGCAGGTGGACCTAGAGAATCTGCTTGTCCGCGAAGGACACGTCCAATGTGCTGCATATGAGATGCCGATTAAGCCGAAGGAGGATGCACAATACTTTGGGTCTGACTTGCCAAAGATTTGTCAGGAGCGGTTGGTGAAGGACGAGCTTGGATATTACCACTGCCACGATCGATTTCGGCCCATTCCGGCAAAGTATGTGGCTATACGAGACACAGAAGATGAGCACTTTGCGATTGTGGACATTACCAACGGCCGAAACGTGGTGCTGGAGGAACTGGAGGCCTCTAGGGCTACCTTTACCATCTACGACGGAGCAATCTTCTTGCACCAGGGCAACTCGTACCTCGTACGAGACTTTCTGCCTGACAGGCGGATGGCCAAGGTGGAAAGAGTCAAAGTGGACTGGACCACGATCCAGCGAGATTTTACAGATATCGACCCTACGGAGACGGAAGCCATTCGCACAATCACCGGGTCCCGGTCACATGCCTACTATGGGACGATCAAGATCCAGCAGAACGTATTTGGGTTCTTCAAGATTGACAAGAAGGGTCGAGTCCTAGATGCAGTGCAGGTTGACAACCCGCCAGTCATTCGGTTCAGCAAAGGAATGTGGTTGGACGTGCCCAAGAAGGGGATCGACATTCTCCAGGAAAGACGGCTTCACGTGGCAGCAGGGATTCACGCGGCAGAGCATGCCATCATGAGTCTGTTGCCAACGTTTGTGATTAGCATGCCGGGAGATGTGCGGACAGAGTGCAAGGTGGCCGAGAAGGAGTTTGCCCGGCAGGAAACGAAGCGGAAGCGCCCTGCACGGCTCACATTCTACGACAGCAAGGGCGGTGCAGGGGGATCCGGGATCAGCACCAAGGCGTTTGACCACATAGACCAGCTGCTGCGAGATGCATTGAAGCGGGTAGACGGGTGTCAGTGCGAGCGGGGATGCGTGGAGTGCGTGGCGTCGGAGCTGTGCAAGCAGTCCAACGAGGTGATGAGCAAGGCGGGAAGCCAAGTGGTGCTCAAGAGCCTACTGAACATGGAGATCGATGTAGAGGAGCTGCCGATGGGGCCGGAATCGTTTGCCCCGGCGGGTATCGAGACTGTGGTTGTTGCCCAGCCAGTGCCCTACAGACCAAGAGGCGCGCTCGGAGATGCGGGCGTGAAGCAAGGCAAACAACAGAAAGACAGCGGCAATGCAAGAGAGGCAGCCAACAAGTCAGCATCAGAGAACTGGGGCGGGTTTGAAAAATGGCTTGGGGACACGATATGAAGTGCCGATGATGCCCACAGGGAAGTCTGATACATGCACGAAACATGCATATTCGTACAAAAGATTCCGTCTTTGCCGGTTTGTACGGCTTTGGGGCAGTGAGTGAAGTCAGAGTTGTTTTGGTCTAGACCACGACTTGCAGACAACTTCAAAACAAGGTCGACGTTTAATCCCACGCCAGTACCCAAACGAGACGTGGTCTAACCCAGGATGAGCTTGAGCTCTCGGGGGCGAAAGTCGAAAGACGCGGCGGGATGGGATTCGTGGAGGACATCAATAGAAGCGAGAAGGAGGAAAACAGGCTGAGGTTGGGAGGGGGATCGACGATGGGAGAGCAGACATCAGACATTCATGGGGGGATCGGCACAAGGCGGACAATTGGAAGAGTTGCTGGCAGTGAGGGTGACGTCGTGTCGTCGTCTGGCAGAAGTTCCATTCCCATCACGATAAGAGGGAGAGAGAAAGAGTAATTATGTCGCCAAGCAATCATCCGCGCTCGGCAACGGTCGTAACGACTCCACTGTGGCCGTCGATGGCCCAGCACCAAAGAGCACTCACTAGAAGCGTTGCAATTAGCATCCGGGGTCGCCAAGCGCTTTGTTCGTTGAAGGCTGAAGCCACCGACTGCGGAGGGATCTCGCGGGGGAGGCATTGCTGGTGGACCGGGGGATGGCAGAATTCTTGGCGTCGAGATGCACAGAAACTTGGCAGTGGGAAAAAGGCTGGGCGCCAAGCTGACGAGGAAAGAAATGCCAAGGATCGTGATTCGCGGGGATGGACGGACTCGACGTGCACCTTGTCGAGGTACCGGTATGATTCAAGGGGGGGCGGTTGGTGGACTGTCGTTGTTATTGTTGTTGAGACCTAACTTGAGGTGCTGTACCTTGACGGAAGTCCCTTTTGACGAAAAAGACTGATTTGGTACTTTGACTTCCATCCGCTGATGAACCTTGGGTAGTGCCGATAGCATCGGTCTATCTATTCGACTATGCTGTAGCCAGCTAGACACGTCCGTAGCACGATTGACCGGACGAGATTGACAGCCGGGGGGACGTGAAACCACGACAAAGTACCGACTTCAAAGGGGGCCAGCGACGGGCGTCTAATCTAAAATTATACTGTAGTTCCAAGCATATTTCCACCCCCAAGGGCCCAAGGGTCTCACTCGACACGCACGGTCAGAGAGAGAGAGAGAGAGAGGCCTCTTCCCTCCCTTGCTCAAACCATGCTTTGTTTGGCGGCCCGTCGTCACTGAGGCCACCCCCGGTCTCACCCATTCCGCTTGTTTCGTGGCTGATTTTCCCGCCCCATAATCTCATCCATGGGCCTTAATCCATCCCATTCCCTTGGATGCAGGTCGACAAGTGGATCGTGGATAGGGCGAGAGGAGAGCGGCCGGCCGGCGGGCAAGGGCAGGTACGAAGTACATTCGTAGTGTGCACCTACCTTACCTTACCCAACCTACCTGCTCCGTCCTGCGTGCCAATTGCCTATTAAATCGAGGACGATCCGTCCCTTCTTCCTTCCTCGTGTCGCTCTTCCCCAGTCTCCCTCATCCATTTCCTTGTTCCAGCGCGTAATTTCTATTGTTCCGCCTTTCACGTGGGCAGACGTATCACGACTTTGACGACACAACACCACATCGAGCAATCTCCACCATGCCAGGAGACTCGTACTCTCCACCGCCTTCGCGCCATAGACGCACCCATGACCCCATCCCTCAAACCGAGGGTGAACTACCTCCGCCAAACACGTACAATGAGTTCAAGCGAGGTGGTGGTGGTGGTGGTGGTGGTCAGCCAAAGGACCCCAGGGCACCATGGATCCGACCGGCTGGCGAGAGTGGTCGCTCTGGATTCCATCCCATTCACTTTACCCACATCTCGTTCAAGTCGACCAGTCGAGCCAGTTTGGTCTGCAACTTCTTGTGGCCCGTAGTTCCAGCTGCCATTGCCGTCCGATGTAGGTCTCTCAAAGGATACATGACAATGCCCTTCTGCCCCGTGGAAACTAATCCGAGCCCAATGAACAGATGCTCTTCCCGATCATCATGTCCTCATCTTCACCCTCTCCTACATTTCCATGGTTCCTTGTGCCAACATGATTGGCTTCGCCGGCCAAGAACTCGCTCGAAAACTCCCCCACGTCTGGGGTGTTTTGGTTGAGATTACGTATGTTTCGACCCTCCTCAAGCACTTGAGAGTTGTGCGCTGACCTTGCCCAGAATCGGTTCCGTTGTTGAAATCGTCCTCTTCATGGTGCTTCTCTCCAAAGACATGTTCTACGTTATCAAGGCCGCCATCTTGGGTTCTATTCTGGCAACTATGCTGCTCTGCCTCGGCGCCTGTTTCTTTGCTGGCGGTCTCTTGAGCGAGGAACAGACATTCAGCGATGCCATTAGCGAAGCTGGAAGCGGTCTTCTGCTCACTGCGTATGTCCATCACTTACGTGTCTTGGTTGGTCCGAGACGTCGCTAACCCCCTTTCTAGCGGTGTTGTTCTGGCTGTTCCAACAATCTTCGAGCAGGGCTTGCCGACAACTGAAGGAGCCGATGACAACCTCGAACACAAAGTCCTCCAGATCTCTCGCGTCATTGCCGTACTTCTCCTCATTGCCTACAGCGTGTACGCCTTTTTCCAAGCCCGTACCCACCACGGTATTTACGACGCAGTTTTTGAGCATGACGAGCAGCGCGATCGTGACAAGGAGAAGGTTGAGGCCAAACCCAAGCTTACCCTCACCGAGTCCATCATCGCCCTCATCGTTTCCGTCGGTCTGGTTACCCACAACGCCATCATTCTGGTCCTCCAAATCGAACCTGTCATCGAGCGCGGCGACGTGACTGACGCCTTCATGGGTCTCATCTTGGTCCCCCTTGTGGAGAAGTTTGCTGAGCACCTCACGGCCATTGACGAAGCCTGGGATAACCAGATGAACTTTGCTTTGTCCCATGTTCTCGGTGCCACCCTCCAAACGGCTCTCTTTACCGGCCCCCTGGCTGTCATCGTTGGTTGGGGACTCGACAAACACATGAATCTCAGCTTCGATGTTTTCAACCTCGTGATTCTTATCCTTGCTATTCTCACAGTCGGTCGATTTTTGCAGGATCAGAAGAGCAACTACCTCGAAGGCTTCCTGCTCCTCATCCTGTACTTCGCAATCGCGGTTGCCGCCTGGTACTATCCGAACCCAGCGACGGAAGGGGCGACAGGCGAGGGCGAGAGTGCGGGCGGAGGTGAGCGATAATTGCCTGTCTCAGAGGCGCGGTAGAACGACACACTCACGACGCCCACGTCATGGTTTGGACATGTTAGAATCGTTTTAGCGTTCTGGAGTTTGGATATTTATTACGAAAGCAACGTGCCCAGCGTCAACATTGCGAGCGACTATTTCTCGAAAACGATTGTAGATCCCAGAGGTGGCGTTGTTCTGGCTGGAAATAACACGTTTGTAACAGCTGTTGGTATGAGAAAGGGAAATGCATGGAATGAATAAGGAGAAGAAATATATTGATGCAGGCTTTTCTCTCTTATCTTGCTTCCAAGATCATATCAATCTCTCAGTCCGTGGACCCTGTCCAGTTTATTCTCGCGTCTCATGGACCTCTCTAACAGTGCCTAAACCATTTCCTTACGCAGAAAGCAAAAACAATATCGTAACAACCACGGAAACTTAGAAGAAGATGAGATCATCCTCCTTCCAGCCCATCCCCAAGAAGATTTCCTTGGCACTCTTTTCCATCGGCCCAGGTCCGCACACGAGCACCAATTCTTCTCCCTCGTCGCTTGGTGTCGGTGATCCAGCCTCCTTTTCATACAACGCCTTGCTCAATCGTCCTGTGATGCCGGTCCATGACGGAGGCGGCTTGGTGAGGGCGTGGATGAGTTTGCAGCGGCCCGAGTTCTTGGCGGCCATGGTGTCGAGCTCGTCCCTGCAGAGAATGTCCTCTTCGCCGCGGTTGCCGTCGAGCACAAGACACTGCGTCGGGTCCTCGGCGTCTTGCATGACGGCACAGAGAACTTGCCGAATCGGAGTGATGCCTGAGCCGCCGCAGATCATAATGAAGCGACGCACACGGCGCGTACGTCCGCTGATGCTGCATACACCGCGCCCGAGGTACTCGAACTTGCCGACGGGGCCCTTGAACTCGACGAAGTGGCCAAGCGGCAAGGCGTCGAGAGATTGCGTCATCTTTCCTCCAGGACGACCCGGGGCGTCATAGTAGATCTTGATGAGAACGTCTAGCCGGCCGCACTGGGCACCATCAGAATAAGGCGTGTAAGCACGGAGGATGGCTTCACGGGTGACTGGGTCGCGAAGACGCATCATTAGATGTTGGCCGGTGGGAAGGCCGACTTGCTGGTCTGGGTGATTGAGCTTGAAGGAGAAAATTTTGGTGTCAGATGAGATGGCGTCTTTGCGGTCGAGGATGGCTTTGCTCCATGTCTTGGCCTGCAGGAACATCGGCCGGTTCTCATCAACCTCACCTGAGTCATCACCGTCGTTGAGCGCTGCGCGGGAGGCTTCATCCAGGGTGCCGATGTGGTAGTCTGGCATCATTGCCTTGGCGTTTTCGCTGTCTATGAAGTCAACTTAGCAAACGGATCCTTCATTCATTGTTCATGGGGTTGCTTACGAATGGCGACAAACTCTTCCGTCACATCTTGACCCGCAGCTCCAAAGATGGATGCGGCACCACCAGGATGCCCCTCGAGGAACGCCGTACCGTCGTAGACTTGGCCATTAACGACAAACCAAGGCTCGACCTCGCCGTCGTGTTTCTTGAGCTCCGCAGAAGAGATGTGCTGGTCGACCTTGGGGTTGGTCATGCAAATCTCTTTCTCGGGTTCTTGTTGGACGACCTCCTCTGCCTCGCCCCCGACCTTCTCTCCCCAGAAGCCGTTGGCCAAGTTTCCGCCCGACTTCTTGACTCGCTCCATCCAGCCACCGGGCATCAGGGCTGGCTGTGAAGGGTGCTCAAAGCGGAGACTATGGCCTTCCTTATGAATGACAACTCGAAACCAGGGGTTGTTCATCATTCCCAAGACACTCCAGTACATGTCGCGAGGCTGCACCATCATGGACTCGTCCATTGCCCGTATCATGATGTCGTCTGCCCTCCGGAGGTCATCGAGGGGGATATCAAGCTCCCAGAAACACCAGCAGAAGCACGTCTCTCGCCACCACATGTCTACCTTGCCGCCATACAGGCTATCACCGTCTGGGGCTTGGCGGTACTCGTCTTCGGGATAGTTTACCATTGCGAGTCTCCATGATTTTCCCTTGTCTAGTGTGACCTCTACTCTCGTGATTCGCCTTCCGCCACCGCCGTATGCGTATCCTCGCGCCATATAGGTGGCCGGACCATCAGCCAGGGGTATCGTTTCTTCGTGGCCGGGGTAGCATATCGCACTGTTGACATTGAGATCGTAGATGGCGTATTTCTCATCCCTCCACACATCAGGCAAGTCGGCACTAGCTTCAGGGGTGATCATGGTAGGCAACACGCGGTTGTCAAAGATGTGATACCAATTGTCGCTCGGCTCAGCAGTGACGATGATTCTTTTCAACCACTTGACACTTCTTCCGCCAATTTGCCCGGGGATGATGATTCGAACAGGCTTTCCATGGTCAGGATGCAACTCCTCTCCGTTCATCCGATGGGCAACCATAACGCCTCTGTTAGGATCCATGCACCAATTCAGCTTGATTGACGTCCCATAATAGCCGTTGGGAAGCTTGTCGGCACCCTCGAAGCAGACGTATCTTGCACCTCGCTTTGGTCGTGCAGCTGCTAGAAGGTTATGGATGGGTACGCCGGTCCACAGCGCCGTGGACAAGCCAGCGGCACCCCAAGAGAATCCCTTCGTTTTTCGTACCATGTTCTGTTCTTTTCGACGGTTGCCAGCGCAGACAAGTGTGACGGGGTATGTGGCCTGCTCATAGTCGCTAAGCAGATCCCTGACGCTCATAGTGATGGGTTTATCCACCAAGCCCTCAATTGTGAAGGACCAGTCCAGTCTCTCATCGTCTTCACACCTGGGCACAGCGCCGTGGTTTCGAACATAGTGGAGATCCTCGCTCGTAATGAAGCCTTCGTTGTAGAGGTCGCTCAGGGGGGCTTCGACATTGAAGGGGTGGACACCGGTCAGACGAATGAGACGAGGATCACGTCTAACATGATTGTCTGGAGTCTTGAGGTCCTCAGGAAGGACGTTTTTGGATTGGAACTTGGGAGGAAGAGGATAACGCTTGGGAAGTTCGATGGATGGCACGTCTTGCAAGTCTTGAAAACTGGTTACCCGTGAAGGTTTCGCTGTGTCTGGAGGAGTTGGGGGAAAGGTGAAGTCGGACGGCGAGGTTTGCAAGTTCTCAGGGATAGACCCGAGTGCTAGTGATGAGAAGCCTTCCATCTTGAAAGAGTGTAAGATATGATAAAACCTCGGGCTGTTTTCTTTCCTTTTCCCTTAAGAATGCATAGGAGTCTGGGATGGGAAAGCGCAATATCGGAACAGATGTACGGACTGTGCTTGTTAATAAGTGAGGCCTGGCTGGCCACCCCGTCGTCCGTGGGATCCGCCATCAAGTAAAGATAAGAACCCCCCGAGGGCATTGTCACACCAGGGTATGCTCATAACGTCTCTGTTTCTATGACAAGTCAGCGAGGAGATACAAATTGCATTTCCCGGCTGTGTCCGCGGAGGTTGTCGTCCTCGGATAGATCCCAGGGCCAAGGCTGCGCGGGTGACGAATCAGGGCTGCTGATAAGACGTCTGGAGTTGTGCCGGAGATGTTCGAACCGCGCCAGGTCCACATTGTTCGACAACTGAAGCCCGGGGAGATAAAGACGCCTGACGGGATAAGGTGAATGGGGCAATGTTCCGTTTCATGAAAATTCACTCAGGTCCTTCGTCTCAGAGATGATCAACTGAAAATTCTGGAATTCTCGCCGAGATGGCGTCATATGAAGGGCTCAGCCTGCCATGTGCCGCCGATCGAGTTCGCGTGGGAGGACGTTAACTTATGTGTCTGCACGTTCATGGAACCTGGGTTTGTCTTATCAGGGTATCGAATCCGCAATGCCATGGTTTTTTTTTTTTTTCTTTGGTCGCAGGAGAGGTCGAGTTGTGGTATATCTCCAGGAGCAGGCGACCCTCGACAGACTCGTCTTTGATTCCTTTCTTTGCTTTGGCCCAGTATTATACGGGTAACGTGATCGCAGACATTCGAGTCTGGGAGTGTTGCGGCCGGGCTGCCTCTTTCTGAAAGCCGACGTGGGTTGACATTTGTTCATCATGGCCCATTGATAACACAAGCTTGGGCCTGTGAACGGGCGGGGATCAGGGAGGCCATAATTAGGTAAGTCATCAGCATCTGATGCTCAGCTGCACACCGAGAGGAATGCGCAATGTCGACAAACATGATGTCACGGCGCAATTGAGGACGAGGTTGGGTCAAAATCACTTCTGTCAAACAAAGAACACAAGCAAAGGTTGGAGTTGGAGTCGGGACTTGCCGTTGGACCAGTTGACCACCTAGCGAGTTGAGTCAGTAACACAGGTAGGAGCCACCAATCAAAGTTCGTACCTGCCGCAGGAATCCGCTGTGATAGGTAAGTTAGGCAAGTGCCTTAGGGCACCCATCCATACTATTTCTCGCTGCAACCTTCTCCCGACTGTCGCACCTCTACCAAACACCAAGGTCAAGGTCGGTCACCAAAACACCAAGGACGCCTCCCGCGCTGCTGTTCGCCATTCTCCCGTCCTGCTTCGACGGACGCACCCATGTCACACTTGTTTGACCGCCTGCAACACCATTCGCCGGGGCAGCATATCCCTTAGCAGTCCTGGCCCGCGCCGAATGTAGCGCCGCCTCGAACCAATCGTCCATTCTGTCAACTCTCGTTTGCTCCCATCGCCGCATTCTGACCCACCATGGATCGCGCAAGGAAGCGTACGACTTGTCCCCATTTCCAACCAGCTTTGCCTTGAGGCCGCTTACAATACTCACATTATTCACAGGCGAGCTGCGTGCTTTGAACGAAAGGGCTTGGGACGATGAGAAAGGTTCATATTCGTCACTGCCCCCACCACTCTCTCCGCTCCCGTTAACCGCCACTTCTAGATCTCTTCACTGTTGGCAAGACGCTCGATTCGTCCCTCAAGAAGAACACTGCCTTTATAAAGCGACTGCGCACCGCCATTACTGCCGCCACCCTCGCTACCTTCCTCCAAGAGATCCGAACCCTCAGCCTGCACAAGTACCTGTCCGAAATTATATCCGCTTGCTATGAAGGACTTTGCCGACTCAAGTCGCCTGGCGAGATCGAGGCTGGCGTCGAGATTGTCAGCGCTCTCCACCAGCGTTTCGGCCCGGGCGAGTTCACCGAATACCTAGCCTGGCTGCTTGGCAAGGGCATGGCCACACCAGACAAGGGCATCCTCAAAACGTTGGCACCCGAGGTTCGTGAGAAGGAGGAAAAGGACCGCATCACCCGACAACGATCACTACTGCGTGTAGTTACCGAATTATGGCTGGTCGGTGCCCTGAGGACTCTTGATGACGCGAGCCGACCGGACGACGCAACCAAGGGTGCTGCTGGAAAATCTGCCGAGATTAAGCCTCGAAGTAATGCTAACAAGGGGGGGCAAGCCGAGCCTTTTCCCCTCGAAGTTCTCAAAGACCTCCTAGGATACGATCGCGAACATGCAAACCTTCCACTACTCGTCATCTTTGTCAGATCTTTTAGTTGGGATATTCTGGGCGTCAAACCTCCCGGAGCCGAAGGCAGGAGGACGGTGGAAGAGGATGGAGTTGCCAATCCAAGCAATGAAGAGAGCCAAGATGATGTCACTGACGAATCCGACACTTCGGTCACAGACCAACCTTTTACTGATCCCGAATTGCGAGACCGTTTCCGAAACGTCCTCAAAAGGTATTTTGAAGACGTCAAGGCACACATCGCCAGGGATCAAAAGTCCATCCAATCACAGGCTAGGCGCAACGCTGAAGCATACGTCAAGTCCGGAGAAGTTTTCGAGGACCGACAAGCCAACTACGAGAAGCAAGTCAAGGCACAGGAACGCCTGGTCTCCAATGCCCAGGTCATTGCAGATGCCATCGGTGCTGAGATGCCAGACTTGAAAGATGCAGACGATTCTCTGGGGGCATCCAATGGGTCTATTGGCTTGGTAAAGACTGGCGATTATCTGCGATCAATGGGAGATGGCGCCGGAATCTGGGAGGACGAAGACGAGCGCCGCTTTTACGAAAATTTGGTTGATCTAAAGGGCAAGGTACCCCCAATCCTCCTCGAGGATGGGAAGAAGAAGAAGCCCGATTCAGATGAACAGGTTGGAAAGAAGATTGACCAGACTGATGCCGCCGAGACACCCAAATCTGCCGACACCGCAGATGATCAATCAACTGCCATTGCTAACAAGACTATTGGAGCTCAAGTCGATGCCCTGCTAGCTCGCCTCCCTGAGTTGACCAACAAAGATATTGTGGACCAGACCGCCATTGACTTTTGTTTCCTCAACTCCAAGGCGTCACGCAATCGTCTAGTCAAGGCGTTGACTGAGGTGCCTAAAGGTCGCAGTGATTTGTTGCCCTCGTGGGCTCGTCTCGCTGCAACCCTTGGGCGATATATGCCTGATGTTCCTCGCGGTCTTGTTGACTACCTGGATGCCGAGTTTCGCAGCCTTCAGCGTCGTAAAGAAAAGGACTTCCTCGGGCAGGTTAGATTGAGCAACATCCGCTATCTCGCAGAGTTGACCAAGTTTGGCATCGTCCCCGAGCATGTCGTCTTTCACTGTCTGAAGGTCAGTTTGGACGACTTTTCGCGCATGAACATCGAGATACTGTGCAACCTTATCGAGAACTGTGGTCGGTATCTGCTTCGAAATCCTGAGACTGCCCCACGGATGGTGACCTTCCTTGAGACGCTACAACGCAAAAAGTCGGTTCAGCATATTGGCCAACCCGAACGAATGCTGATCGACAATGCTGTCTACTACGTTGACCCTCCGGAGCGACCTGCCATCGAACAGAAAGAGAGGACGCCCATGGAACTATTTATTCGCAAGCTCATCTATGTTGATATGACTAAGCGCAACTATAGCAAGATCTTGAAGCAAATTCGCAGACTACACTGGGAAGAGGCCGAGGTTGTTGCAATCTTGGAAAAGGTCTTCTCGAAACCTGGCAAGGTCAAATATGGGAGCATTCATCTCCTTGGGATCCTTCTCAGTGCTCTCTACCGTTACCATCCGGCGTTCGTTGTCAAGGTCATTGACAATGTGATCGAGTCCATCAGTTTTGGGCTTGAACAAAACGACTACAGGTTCTCTCAGCGACGTGTTGCCGAGGTAAAGTATCTCGGAGAGCTCTACAACTACCGAATGCTGGAGCACCCTGTCATCTTCGACACCATGTATAGGATTATGACGTTCGGATATGGTAGGGCTTCTTGTTCAGCTCGGGTGACGAGAACACAGACTGACGATATTTAGGCGGGCCTCCTATCCCCGGCCGATTCAACGCCCTTGACCCCCCCGATGACTTTTTCCGTATTCGCCTTGTCGCCACGATGCTAGAAACTTGCGGCATGTTCTTTAATCGAGGCGCTGCTGGGAAAAAGTTGGATTATTTCTTGTCATTCTTTCAGGTACGTCATCTAAGAAAGCGCAGCGCTGGTATGGGCTAAGGATTGTCGAAAGTACTACGTTTTCACAAAGGCCTCTCTTCCTATGGACATAGAATTCACAGTGCAGGACACTTTTGCCCTGACTCGACCGCAATGGAAGCTGGCGACAAACCTAGACGAGGCTGCCAAAGCCTTCCAGCTTGCAGTCGCTCAGGATCAGAAGACGGCGGGCATCGATAAGACAGTCGATATGGATGATGCTACGAGCGGACCCTCGTCCGATGATGAAAATGGGGACAACGACGATGCTGATGATGATGACGAGAGTGCCTCCGAGGAAGAAGAAGCCGAGGTATGAAGTTGCATGGAATTTGTTTTCTGCAATGCTGACATGGTTAGGACGTGGATGACGAATCGGACCGTGAGAGTACTTTTGATGAGGAAGCGATTGTTGTCAAACGCCAGGAGGAGCAGGTCGATCCCGAGGACGAGGCTGATTTCGAACGCGAATATGCTAAGATGATGGCCGAGAGCTTGGAGTCTCGCAAATTCGAGCGCAAGCAGCTTTTTGATGTCCCTCTTCCGGTGCGACCCAAGAATCGCGAGACGTCCGCATCAGGTGAAGCGAGCACGAGCAACGGCCAGGGTGAAAGCCCTGCCAGAAACACAATGGCTTTCTCTCTTCTCACCAAGCGAGGCAATCGCCAGCAGGTATGGAAACATGCAAACATGGCGTCTGTGGTTATGCTAACAATGGGAGACACGAACCGTCGAACTGCCTTCAGACTCAACGTTTGCAGTCGCTATGAAGAACCAACAGCAGGCTGAGCGTGAGGAACAGCAGCGCATCAAGAACTTGGTACTCAACTACGACCTTCAACAGAACGAAGATCAAGACGGCGGTACAGACCCAACACCCCTTTTGAGGAATACCAATATTTATCATAAAATCCAGGGCACGAGCGTCCGACGACGTTTTACCACAACCGTCTAGAAAGGTCAAATCGGGACCGGAGCCAGCGCGTGAGGAAGCTCCAACTTAGTGACGTTGATTGGTAAGGGAACAGAGACGTTTGAGAAGCTGAAGAAGGGTGAAAAAGGAACTAAATTATGCCTCAAGGACTTGAAAGGATGTTGAGGCCGGCTCACGATCTCTTTGGCTTCCATCACCAAACCCAAATAGCGTGGCAAGCACGCACTGGTCCCCAACAACTTCACGATGGTAGTCCCATCATGCGACCAGGTGGCTAGGATGATACGAGCCGAGTCTATGCAGGATGTTGCAGACGACATGTCGCCCCGAGGTAGTAGATGGGCTTGGTCCATGGTCGATGGCGATGGACATGCACATATCTCAACAACGATGGCACAAGCATGGCACGACGTGGCTGACACGACGGAGGCGGGTTTTCGGACCTTGAGTAGAATTGGACGAGAGGTATCTATCAACAGCAGACCAAGAATACGCCGTGGGCAAGGACAAATTCATAGGCCTCCTGAGAACAGCAATAAATGGATGGCCTGGCCGAAGCGAGCCGCATTGGGCCACGTATGGTGGTTAGTTTGCCATGACATGAGGTATTATTTTACTCTATTTAGATAGCGCTCTATTGTTAACTGGAAGGTGTGGTTAGTATATCAGTGGGAGCATTTGCGTTGCTGGGATCTGAAACGGTCTCGTAACTTTGTTGGTCGAAACGTTTGACAAGCTCGTCGTTTTGCTTGTGATGTCCATGTTGGTATGCATCGAGAGTCAAGGAATAAGTTGTTTGCGATTGCCTATAATAACGTACCGAGGCAGTCAATGGTTTGCTTTCGTTTGGAAGGTGTTTCAATTCCACGTAGGTAGGTAGCTGGAAACGAGCCTACTCAGTCATCTCAGGAGGTCGACCTTCCTCACATGCAGCGAGGGCATTCGGTCAAGTGCCCCCCAGGCACCTTCCGAGTTGCACCTTCCTCGTCCCAACACGCAGGATCTAAACACCTCAAAGCTAAGACATTGAATGTTCTCTCGCTGCCTGGGTTGTGAATCGAGCCAACCTAACTACCTACGTGTTGCTCGCCCCCTGCACTGCACGTTTCTCCGGTTCTCGCCTCAGTCGGGGCCGGGCGCCTCCAACCTTACAAGCCAGTCGGGCCTCCTCTGCTGAGCGACGAGAAGGCCTTTCGGAAAAGACATTCCTCTTATTCCGCAAACATGGCTGTCCTGGATGAGTGGCCGACCCCAGACGTAAGTCGCCTCAACGCACATTGCGGCCCATGACCACACCCGGAGACTGCCTCTGCTAATCGATCGCCCGGTGTTTCACCTCAGATTGTCTATACAGCCATTGTAGGGCTTGTCATGCTGATGGCATGTTTTGAGTGGTTCCTCTGGCTTGCCGCCTTCACCTACTGCCTCGTCAAAGTCTTCCGAAAGTCGGAGCACTGGTCCATCAACGTGCTATGTATCATTGTCGGCACTGCCTTTATTCTTTTGCGGCATGTATTGGCACTAATGACTTGACAAGGGATCTTTCTGGCTGACTGTTATCCATAGTTGCATCTTTCTCCCCATCATGATGGTGACTCTCCCACTTCCCAATCAAGTCACCAACTTCTGGCCTAAAGAAATGGTCGGCCTCCTCCAATGGTTTGCTTTCTGGTGTTTCGCCGTCCTTCTCAATGTGCCCTGGTTGCTTTGCATCTACCAACTTGTGACGAATCAGCTTGGCCGGACGAAGCGCATCAAGGAGGTTCTCGACGACGTGACAGCCCCCAAAGTGGTGGTCGTGATGCCATGCTACAAGGAAAAGCCAGATGTACTCATCACTGCCATCAACTCGGTTGTTGACTGTGACTACCCTCCAGCTTGCATTCATGCGTTCCTGTCCTTTGATGGCGAGCTGGAAGACGAGCTCTATCTGAGAACCATCGAGAAACTCGGCGTGCCTTTGAACTTGCACAAGTATCCCGAGCACATTGATGTCACCTATCGTGCAGCACGAGTCACCGTCTCACGGTTCCCTCACGGGGGAAAGCGACACTGTCAAAAGCTGACCTTTAAGCTCATCGACAAGATATACAAGGAGTACCTCAGACGGAATGACAATCTGTTCATTCTGTTCATTGACTCGGATTGCATCCTAGACAAGGTCTGCCTGCAGAACTTTGTCTGGGACATGGAGCTTAGTCCCGGCAATTCTAGAGACATGCTGGCCATGACTGGGGTCATTACTGCAACGACGAAGAAGCATAGCCTCATCACCTTGCTGCAAGATATGGAATATATCCACGGGCAACTGTTCGAACGAACGGTCGAGTCTGGTTGTGGCTCCGTCACTTGTCTCCCCGGTGCTCTGACAATGTTGCGGTTTTCAGCGTTCCGCCGCATGGCCAAATACTATTTTGCCGACAAGATGGAGCAGTGTGACGATATTTTCGATTATGCTAAATGCCACCTTAGAGAGGATCGATGGCTCACGCACCTGTTCATGATTGGAGCCAAGAAGCGTTACCAGATTCAGATTTGTACATCAGCATTCTGCAAAACGGAGGCCGTGCAGACGCATCGTTCTCTGATGAAACAGCGGCGTCGATGGTTCCTGGGCTTCATCACCAACGAAGTATGTATGTTGACTGACTGGCGTTTATGGAAGCGTTATCCCATTCTAATCCTTGTCCGCTTCATGCAAAACACCATTCGAACGACGGCGCTACTATTCTTTATTATGGTGCTGTCTCTAGTGACCACGGTGAAGAAGGTCAAAGATCTACCGGTTGGGTTTATTGCCATCTCGCTTGGTCTCAACTGGCTGCTCATGCTGTACTTTGGAGCCAAGCTGCGGCGATTCAAGATCTGGTTGTACCCCCTCATGTTTATTTTGAACCCGTTTTACAACTGGTATTACATGGTGTACGGGATCCTTCGAGCGGGACAACGAACTTGGGGAGGGCCACGAGCTGATGCGGCAGCGGCCGATTCACACACGACGGCGAGAGAGGCGGTTGAACAAGCCGAGCAGCGAGGCGACGAACTCAATGTCATTCCAGAAACTTTCAAAGCAGCAAGGGAGGCACGCAAGGCGACTTTGAAATCTGATGCATGTTCATCGAGAGGGCTCGGAAGAACAAGCAGCGTGGTTCGACCTCCTGACAACATTGATGGTCGGTTTTCAGCGAGAAGGAAAACAGCGGCAGGAACATATGCACACCCCGACGAATCTGAACTTACCTTTGATGCCGAATCTGGACTATCTGGGCATGGAATCATACAACAGGATGACGATGATAGGCAGCAGAGGGTCTCGTGCGACAGCCCCTTGTCCAACAAGATGATGAAAGGAGAGTGCATATCCCAGCAGGCGGAGGGCTTGATGGGAGAAGAGGACCTCCAAAAGTACGAGATGGCTCGGCTTTTCATGTTAAGACACTCCAGAGAGAGGGGGAAGGGGAGGTCAAGCTGGGGGGAGGGCCAGGACCATACGGCAGGGTCTATGAGGGTAGTCCGTCCCGAAGAATGTCAATGGAGAGGACAGCGACGAGGACAAGGACCCCTAGAGAGTGGGAGGATGTAGTTGATTTTGACTGGTGAGATGGATGGGGGTATAAAGACGGAGAGTAACTACCGAACTTATTTAACTAGATGAGAGTAATACATACCTACGTGAGATAGGAACATGATAGAGCATATGTCGGAGTGCCTACGTACCTTAGGTAGTTGGTACCTTCTAAGGTAGGTACATACCTAGGTAGGCAGGTACGTATGTAGGTTCATAGCTATTCAGTTCAAAGAAGTGCATCATTTCACATCAATGCCTTTACGGCGCATCTACCTTACCGAGTTAGATTCTAAGAAAAGAAAATCGTCATCGGGTGATCCACAATGCTTGTCAGGGTCTCTCTTGCATTGTGACCAGGGAAACCCATGGAGATGGCAGATGAATATGGATAGGCGAGGCGTGGATGTACTTTGTGGATGGTGGGTTTTGTGGTGGATGCCGAGCAACAAAGACAAGATGGAGAGGAGGAAAAGGTGCGAGTCCCTACTTCTGTCATTGGCGACTCATTGCAATCAGGTTGCAATTTTTTTTTACAACTTATTTTTGAAATGTTTGTCGGTGAAGAAGTCAGGCTAAACAACCAAGCGCATAGAAGCTGCGGGGCAGATGCTGGATGTGTCAAAGTCATGCAAACGGTTCAATCAAGAAGGAGTCGGCCAAGGCTGGTTGGCGGGTGACAGGCTGCAGAGGACAGCGTAGGACTTGTGAGATTTAGTCATAGTCATGGAGATTTACATGTTCAGGACGGGGAGAGAGAATTGCATGAGCGAGGGGGACGAAGCTGGAAACTTCTTTAGAATTCTGCTGCATGTGGGGAGCCTTCCTTACACAGTACGAAGACGACCAAACAAAGTCAATGGTGGCGGGGGAGGGGCAAACTGCAACAACTTCCATCATGGCCTGAGCGCCTACTTGGAGGGGCGGTTTGACGACCTGAACAAATACCTTCGCAGCAGCACACACAAGAATCAGGCCCGAGGTGGGATTGAAAGACGAGGCGACAGAGGAGGCGACAGTACGAATACGGAACTGCTTGGACACTGGAACCTTGTATGGCCTACCTACCAATGAAACATCGTGATGACTGCCCATAGCCCTCTTCAGATGGCCAATGTCCAGTTTGCCATTGTAACAGTTATCTTTCCCCATCCCGCCGGCATCTTCTCGTGTCTTCGTAGAATCAAGAAGAAGCTGGTGGTTGTTTCTGCCAGCAGCATCCTTCCGGGGGACAGCGGGCACCGACCGTCTCCAGGCATCTTACCAACGTAATTCGTAGACTGACTACCTTCCTGGGCACTGCACTTGAGTCGAGTCCATCACACACAAGGAGGTGTCTATTACTTCCGCCCACAAGGGCCTTGCAGCACGCATCCAAGTACACTGTACGAGCCCGGTTTTATTTATTCCAGTTTCTCTCCCGTCTTCAGTAGCAACGTACAGTGCAGTTGGGCATCGGATCTTATCGTTGATCCCCCCCTCCCCCCTCCCCCCTTCCTTAACTTAGGTGAACCCCCTCCACTTCTACCAAAAAAAAAAAAACACAACCCAACCAAAACCGCCGGACTAAAACACCACAGCTTTTTCCCTCCCACATCCCCACGACCGATTCTCAACCCGCCTGCGCCCGCCTTTCTCGTGAATCTGCGCGCATTCCTTCTCCTTTCTTCTCCCTTAATCTTCTTGTTGTCTTGTCTACGTGCGACCCGGGGCAAACCCCACCTCAGCAACCATGAGTAGTGTCGTTGGTACGTTTGTCCGTTAACCGTTTAATCCCCTGCGGCCGTGTATTTTGACTTGGTCTCGCGGCCCTGCCCTCGAGAATCAGGCTGACCCGAGGCGCCTTGCGTCCTGCAACCTTTAGGTGTCGATTTCGGAACCCTCAAGACCGTCATTGCCGTCGCAAGAAATCGCGGCGTCGACGTGGTGCGTACCTGATCCCGAACCCTCTTGTCGTCGTTGCCCTGTCCCCCCGCCAATAGCTCGCCATATCCCCTCGTCGCCCCTCGTCCCCGCCGTGCCAGCTTTCATAGACATCATCGTCAACCTCGCCGAGCTGCACCGCACCACTTTGATTCCTCCAACCAGCCTCGCCGTCTGCGATCCCTATACTGACTCGTATCTCGTACCAGATCACCAATGAAGTCTCCAACCGAGCCACCCCGTACGTTCCGTCTCTTCTCGCCCGACCGCTGCTCGCTGTTTTCCCTTTCACTTGACTGACACCCAAATCCATATAGATCCTTGGTAGGATTCGGTCCCAAGTCTCGCTACCTCGGTGAGACTGCCAAGACGCAGGAAATTTCCAACCTCAAGAACACTGTCGGCAGCCTCAAGCGCCTCGCCGGCCGATCCTTCAACGACCCCGATGTTCAAATCGAGCAGCAATACATCACCGCCCCTCTCACCGATGTGAACGGCCAAGTTGGCGCCGAGGTTTCATACCTGGGCAACAAGGAGAAGTTTTCCGCCACTCAGCTCCTTGCCATGTACCTGAGCAAGATCAAGCAGACCACCGCTGCCGAGCTTAAACTTACCGTCTCCGACATCTGCATGAGCGTACCCCCATGGTTCACCGACGTCCAGCGCCGCGCTCTCATTGACGCCGCCGAAATTGCCGGCCTCAAGCTCCTCCGTCTCATCAACGACAACACCGCTGCCGCTCTTGGCTGGGGTATCACCAAGCTTGATCTCCCCGGCCCCGACGAGAAGCCCCGCCGTGTCGCCTTTGTTGATGTCGGCCACAGCAGCTACACCTGCTCCATCATCGAGTTCCGCAAGGGCGAGCTCGCTGTCAAGGCTACCGCCTGGGACCGTAACTTCGGTGGTCGTGACTTCGACAAGGCTCTCGTTGACCACCTTGCCAAGGAGTTCAAGGGCAAATACAAGGTCGACATCACCACCCACGGTCGCGCCATGGCCCGTACTATCGCCGCCGCCGAGAAGACCAAGAAGATTCTGTCAGCCAACCAGCAGGCTCCTGTCAACATCGAGTCACTCATGAACGACATCGACGCCTCCAGCTTGATCACTCGCCAGGAGTTCGAGGCCATGATTGAGCCCCTCCTTGCCAGAACCCATTACCCTCTCGAGCAGGCTCTTGCCCAGGCCAAGCTCACCAAGGAAGACATCGATATCATCGAAGTGGTCGGTGGTGGTTCCCGTGTTCCCGCCCTCAAGGAGCGCATCCAGGACTTCTTTGGCAAGCCCCTCTCCTTCACCCTCAACGCCGACGAGGCTCTGGCCCGCGGTTCTGCCTTTAGCTGCGCCATTCTCTCTCCCGTCTTCCGTGTCCGTGACTTCGCCGTCCAGGACATCATCAGCTACCCCATCGAGTTCGGTTGGGAGAAGGCTCCCGATATCCCTGATGAGGACACCAGCCTGACTGTCTTTAACAAGGGCAACGTCATGCCCTCCACCAAGATCCTCACTTTCTACCGAAAACAGCCTTTCGACCTTGAGGCCCGGTACGCGAAGCCTGAGGAGCTCCCTGGAAAGACCAACCCCTGGATTGGCCGCTTCTCCGTTAAGAGTGTCAAAGCTGACGGTAAGGACGACTTTATGATTTGCAAGCTCAAGGCCCGTGTCAACATCCACGGCGTCCTGAACGTTGAGAATGGCTACTATGTCGAAGACCAGGAGGTAGAGGAGGAAATCAAGGACGATGAGGCTAAGGACCCTGATGTGAGTAACCATGTATCAGAGCCGGTTGTTCATCCTCCTGAGTTGGCGGTCCCAGGCCGTATTCTCAGAGAAGGAATCCACCGGCTTTGGTCCCAGTTGAACGATGACTTTGGAGCATTGCCCGCTAACCTCTCCCAAGGCCATGGACACCGACAAGAAGGAGGACGCCCCCAAGAAGACCCGTAAGGTGAAGAAGCAGGTTCGCAAGGGCGACCTCCCCATCTCCAGTGGCACTGCCTCTCTGGATGAGGCTTCCAAGGCTGCCCTTCTCGAGAAGGAGTCTGCAATGGTTATGGAGGACAAGCTTGTTGCCGACACCGAGGAGAAGAAGAATGAGCTCGAGGCTTACATCTATGACCTTCGTGCAAAGCTCGACGACCAATACGCTGAGTTTGCCAGCGAGGAGGAGAAGACAGCCATCAAGGCCAAACTTGAGACCACTGAGGTATGTTTGCAGACCTTTTCGGGAAAGAAAAGCAGTATTGCTAACCGTTTGCCCTAGGACTGGTTGTACGATGAGGGCGATGATACCACTAAGGGCGTCTACATCGCCAAGATCGACGAGATTCGCGGCATGGCCGGTCCTATCGTCCAGCGTCATTTTGAGAAAGTCGAGGCTGAGCGACGAGCCGTGCAGGAGCGGGTCGAAGCCGAGCGTGCTGCCAAGAAAGCCGCTGAGGAAGAGGCTCGCAAGGCTGCTGAGGCTGAGAACGCCGGCAACGCCGACCAGGAAATGAAGGACGCCAGTGGCACTCCAGAGGAGGGCGCTTCTGCCCCCCAGTAAATGGGAATGGGGGTTAGAAGTCGGTATCGAGGTTATGAATTGAGGATGATAAAGTAAAACCAGGACCAAAGAGGAAGGTAAAGAGGATGAGATGATGACCAGAAAGGCAGCATAGAAATGTCACGGTTGCAACGGCTTTATTGGGAGGGATCATCATGATGAATATGCACCGCGTTAGACCACTTTTACACCTTAGTCGCTAGGATCAAGACACCAAGTTGGTACAACTAGTATCTTATTGTTTTTTTTTTCCCCTCTGCTGTGGAATGCCACTCTATTTATCTCAGTGCTGTCGAGGTCTGTGCTGTTGATTTGCCCTCTCACCGACACAAGCAGATGGCGTTACATTCTCTGCCATGTCAGCTCGCTTGGTTTGGTCCGTGGCAGCACTATCCCAGGATGCGAGAGTATATCATCTTGGGGTCCGAGCTGGTGGCGTGAGGAAGGGAGTGATGTGCTCAAATGACGGTGAGCTGACAAGACCTCGAGAGAAACATCTCTCGGTTTAAATGTTGCTTGAATGTAGACTATGCACTCCAAGTGCTAGCGACTGCGTGCATGCAGAGATGTAAAATGTATTCCAATGCAAAACACCGAGAATAGAGAACGATTGAGTGTAATTCGCTTTTGGATATTGCCTCTATATAGTTTTTGCAACCTCTCCCGCGATCCATGTTTTCCTCCCATCAATCACCCGTTCCCCCAATGGTTACAAGTTGACTACACCAGATGCAATTTTAAAAGTCCATTCCGTTCCGTCATCCCTACATCGTCCAACATTGTTCTCATTCTTTCGTTAAAGGGGAGATTTGAGGAGACGAGTGTGGAGAGTAAAAGAGGAATTGCAGGCGTGAAAAGAGGCAATCTATACGGGCCTAGGTCCATGTCCAGGCCATGTGAACGATCCTGCAACTCCCCTCTGTCTCCCGGCCACGGGACCATCTTCTGTGCTTCAGCTCTGAGCCGTCTTTAGTTGATGTCGAAGAGAGGCTTGAGCTTGATGATGAGCTGCCATTCTTCGTTGCTGACATCCTTTCGGTAGAACTCCTTGAGACAGTCGATACTGGCACGTGAGACGAGACTGTAGAGAGTGTCTGCCTCTTCAAGGTGGCGGCCGTATGTGGGCTGGTTGCCACCCATCTCAATCTTGACAGCCACCGAGGGTTGCCCCTTTTTGCAGACGGGAATCTGCTTGTGGTCTCGCTCAATCGAGGTACTGTTTAAAAAGGAAGTTAGCTTCAAAGTTATGGCAAGGTCAGAAGCGGAGGAGATCACTTACACTCTACCCAGACTGACGATTTCCTTAGCTCCAGTGATCGTGTTGTGCTTGACGGCGGCAACGGGGGTGTTGACCCTAAGCGAACCGTCCACGACATCGACACCAATGACGATAGGATCGGTCTTGTTGAAGACGGCGACAGGCTTCAGAACGCAAGGGAATACGGCTAACATCTTGGACTCCTCCTTCTTCTTCTCGAGCATCTGGTCCATGTGCTTGGTGAAGTTGTCAAACAGATGGTAGATGATGTCGGCCGTGAAGATCTTGACACCCTGATCGTCAGCGTACTGCTGGGCTTCCTTGTCTACCTTGACATCGAAGCAAAGCATGACAGCATAATCGGGAGCCTTTTCCAACATGATACCACACTGCATGACATCTCGCTTGTATACGGGGCCGATGCCAACATTGGCCACGGGAATCTTGCAGTCCTTGAGGAAATCGAGCAAGGCCTCAAGAGAACCAAGCGTCGAGGCCTGGACACTGACACCGCGACCCGACTTCTCAACTCGGCTGAGCAGGATAGCGAGATCGGCCTCGACCTCATCCACAATGTCGTCTTCGTCGTCATCTGGCCCGACAACCATCAGGCGAGAACCGGCAATGGCACCCTCAAGCCCTGGAGCGCTGATCTTGACACCCAAGGCTGCCTTGACTTCCTTGTTGTGGACGTACGCTGACTTGAGGCGCAACTCTCTGAGAGGCGCCGGCGTAAGCAGGGCTCTGATATTCGTCGTGATTGCCCCTTCTGTGCCGCACAATACAATTCGGTCACCCTCTCGCAGGATACCATTGGACAGAATGACATCGATGGTCATGCCGAAACCTTCGATGGCCTTGACTTCGAGGACGGTGGCCTGCACCTCGGACAGGTACATGAGAGAGCCAACCATGCGCTCCTGAGTGAGCTGGACGATGAGCTTCAACATGTCGGGGACACCCTCGCCAGTGTGGGCTGAAGTGGGGACCAGAGAAACAAACTTGGCCATGGACTTGTTCTGGTAGAAGAGCTCCGAGTTGAAACCCTGCTCGGCAAAGGCCAGCTTGGTAGCTTCCAAACGCGACTTGAACTCGTTCTGGACGGCCTTGCTCTGGAGCGCCAGACTGTCTTGGAAACCGTTGTTATCGACCTTCTTCCAGCCGTAAAGACGATCAATCTTGTTCAGGGCAACAATGAATGGAGTCTTTCGATCTCGCAGCATGCGCATCGACTCGAGAGTCTGCTGCTCGAGACCGTGCATGATGTCGACCACCAGGATAGCAATGTTACAGAGAGACGAACCACGAGATCGGAGGTTGGAGAAGGACTCGTGACCAGGGGTATCGATGACCAGGAGACCGGGGACCTTGAACTCGAACTTGTTTTCCTTGTTGACGACAGCCGTCTTTTGTCGAATGGCGTCGACAGGGAAGTAGGTCGCACCAATCTGCTGAGTGATACCACCGGCTTCGCCTTCCTGGACGTTGGTTTGTCGAATCTTGTCGAGGAGCTTCGTCTTACCGGTATCGACGTGTCCCAGAATACAGCAGATAGGAGATCGGAGGTCGTCCTTGGATCGAGCGGCCAAAGCAGCCTGGTGAGCCTTCTCTCGACGCTGTGCAGCCTCTCGCTTTCGCTTCTCCTCGGCTAGCTTGGCAGCTGATACCGCTGCCTCATCCTCGGAATCGGAATCGGACTCCTCTTCTTCGTCTTCGTCTTCCTTCTCGGCCTCATCAGCTGAGTCGGCATCCCAGCTGTCCTTCACCTCGTTGTCAGAGGCAGCGGCAGCCTCCCAATCATCCTCAACGTCGCTCTCGGCGGCAGCACGCTCAGCAGCAGCCTTAGCATCGGCCTCGGCCTTTTCGCGGGCAGCTTTTTCTTCAGCCTCTTTGAGAGCCTGCTCGGCCTGTTCTCGTGCTCGCTCGGCGGCCTCAGCCAGAGCCTTCTCTTCGTCGATCTGAGCGTTGTTAGTGGTTGTGGAAATGGAAAGGAAGTGGCTGCGGATTCGCGCACCTTTTGTTGACCTCGACCCTTCTTCCTCCGGGCGTCTTGGCTAGGCTTGCTCTTGGGCTCGTTATCTCCCTGAGGGCCAAGCTTAATACCAGCTGCCAACATCTGCTGGAGCTTTCGCTCGTTGCGGGCCTTCTCCTCCTTCTGAGCCTTAGTCATGAACTTGCCTTCCTTCTTCAGCTGCTCAATCCTCTCCTTCTCCCTCTGCTTTTTGAGAGCTTTTGCCTCCTCGCGACGCTTCTCCTCCTCGGCGGCCAAGCGGTTCTCCTCCTCAGTGCGGGCCTTCATCTCGGCTTCGCGGCGTTCCTCCTCCTCTTGTCGACGTTTGAGCTCAGCCTGTTGCTTCTGGATCAGAGCCAGGTGGGCCGGGAGCTTCTTCTTCTTGCCTCCCGTCTCGGCGGCGGCGGGTTCGGGAGTTTCAGCAGGAGAAGCCTCCTTCTCGGCAACCTTTGCAGGCTCGGGGGCGGCCTTTGCGGGAGCACCGCCCTTCTTCTTGGCAGCCTAGCATAATGTGTCAGACAATGAATGAATGTGGTGAAGAATGGTTCAAAGAATTGAGTGCTCCGTTTAACCGGCGGGTAACATACCTGTTCCTTCTTTCGCTGCTTCTCACGCTCCTTCTTGAGCTTCTCCTTCTCGGCCTTGGTCAAGATGCGGCCACCCTCGGCGCCATCATCGGCGGCGGCGGCGGCGGCGGCAGCGGCAGCGGCGGCAACCTCAGCCTTCTTTGGGTGGTGTTGTTGCTTCGTCTTGCCTCCCTTGCCCTTCTTCTGAGGCAGGGCGAACTCGTCGTCCATGGTGGCCTCTTCGGGAGCCTTGTTGGCGAGGTCCTCGGCGGGGGTCGGTTCGACGGCGGGCTCTTCATCGACTATGCCCTTCTTCTTGCGCTTCTCCTTGTTCTTGCGCAGCATGGCCATCAGACCACCGCCACCGGCCTCGTCGTCGTCGTCGCCATTGTCGTCGCCATTGGCAGCGGCATCGTCTGCCGGGGGGGCCTGCGGGGCAATGGACTCGCCCAGCTCAGCTTCCCAGTCGTCCTGAGCCTTCTTGTTTCCCTTCTTCTTGGGCGCCATCTTTGTCGATATGTGAGTTCGCGGATAGTCACAGGATCGCAGAGTGGTGGAGGTGGAGGGGTGAAGGAGAAAGGGTCGACTTTTTTCGGTCGTGGTGAATGGTCCGTTTGGCTGTGTTGGACTTCGCGGGCGGGACAAGGTCACAGAGGTGGGCTTTGGGTTGCTTTGAGACGGGGTTTTAAAGGCGGGGCAGCCCACTACTACCGACCATGTATGCAGATGCGTACTTCGTACGGAGTAATAAACCTAAGGTACCTACCTGCCTGGTAACTACAGTAGGTAGACTGGCTGACTGAGTATTAGAAAAAGAACTTGAGCAGCTCAACAAGGCTTCCACAGCTTTGGTGGCGAATCCGAGGACCAGCTGGAATAATCTAGCGTGTCTGTACGAATAACTACTACTACCCAAAGAGCTCGTGACAGGACTCGATGCAACATGCACGCTCTGTTCAGGCCGACCCAGCTTCAGAAACAGGAGAATAATTATTTATGATATCTTCGTAATACCAAACACTGACTCAATCGCCCAATGTGACACTCCGTGACTCACAAGCCGTTGAAGTGATGCGCTGCCGCTTGAGAACCAACCTGACGACTCCGGACAGGTCGAAAGGAGGGCTATGACGCTTGCGAGAGCTGTCCGGGCTGGCTGCCTTGACGAATATATTCGAAAAAAAAAAAAAAATAGAAAAAAAACTAAAGCCCTCCCGAAATCAACCCAGATTATTGTGTGAAGGCCATATTATGTAATCACCACAATCCTCCTCCTCCAACACCACTCACTACATACAAACAATTAAACAAACAATTGTCAAAGCCATCAACTTGAGAAAATAAGACAAGTCTCTTCGGCGTTTTCACTGGGGCGCCGAGATCAATCGTCCCTCCAACAAATCAAATATGTGCCTTCATTCATACGTCCTGTCCTCTACAAGCAGCAGCTCTCATCAAACAAAATCGCCTCCATCTTTGACGTACAGATATCCCTTCTCCGGCTTGAATAGGTAGCCTACAACACAGGTGCCAGCACGTACTCTAGGATATCGTAGCCTAACTCCATGTACCGTTCCTGTCCTTCGTCCGCATCCTCACGGAATCCCTCGGTGTAAGCTCCGTCTTCAATTCCATCCAGGTATTCGCAAAATAGATCGATAGCGTCTGGGACTCTCAAAAGCGTCCTCAGTGCCCGTCGATCGACGCATCTCCTCAGCACGTCGCCATTGACGTGCATATTGCTTCTGGATCGCCGGGGCTCCAATTCAACCACCATGTCCAAGGAATCATGGCCCAGGAGCCGAGAGCCTCGTCTCAACGGGCATACCTCTCCGCTCATGTGTGCTAGAGTCTGAACCAGGCATAGGAAACGCCAGAGGTCCGGGCCTATGAGCGAAAAGTGGTACAAAGACCCGTGCAAGCCCACACCAAACACTTCGGCTCCATCAACAGTTGTAGAGAGGTTGTCGTAGCGCCGCTTTCGGTTCAAGCTAAAGCCAACTGGACGAGTGCGTCCCCTCCGGAATCTCCTGATCGCTGTGGGTAGATGTGCGTCGAAAACAACCTGGAGATCTTTATTCCGCTGGTTCCAGGGCACCCACAAGCCCGTTATGCCGCCCTGCACAGTCGAAACGAGGTGAATCGGCCACTTGCCTGCCGGCTCAACAGAGTCTCCCAATCCAATCTGGTGGTAAGCACGCCGCGTCACTTGATCGCTGTGAATGAGTGCCATGTCCGTGGTCCCCGACTCGACGAACAGATCAATCACTTGCAAAGAGTGCTTCGCAGTCAATACGAAGGCTTTCCCGTCAGCCACCTCTAATGACATAACCTCCGAATCCAGCCGAAACTGCTTTCTTGGTTTCAGCTTTTTCTCTACAACATCGAGAACTTCCCAATGCAAGACATTGCCGGCGCAGATGAGGAGGCCCTCTGCACATCCGACGACGGACGTGATGATGCTTTCCCCATATCCCTTTCTTTTGTATCGTGTATAGTATCGGAGCTGTCTGGAGGTTCCGTCTTCCCCGGCGGCTTCCACAGCATTTACTGACACGATCAGAACTTCGTAATTAGTTCCGACGATGATGAAAGGAAATGTCTTGCCGTCCTTGACATACAGCCACTCGCAAAGTGCACGAACTGTGGTATTTGGAACTCCAAGCCCTGATATGTAATCCAAAGGCTTATCGTCGCCCCGGTGACAGGCACGGGAAATGGTCACCCCAGAGTCTGGGTCGATGAAGGAGAGCGTTGGGCGGTCGTTCTGCAAATGCGCCACTATCAGGCACTTCCACGTCTTGGAATACAGAACCCTAGACGGCGTGCCCTGTAGTGAAATTCTGCGAGGCACTGGCCCAAAATGGGGCCGAATGTCTGCCAGAAGTATACGCGACCCCGCGAGCATCAGCAAAGACACATGGCCATGGTACCCATACAGACTCTGGTCAAGACAGAAAACAGAACGAATCGGAGGTGGCGGTAGGGATGGGTCTTGCAAGTCCGTCGGCCAAATCGTGTTCCTCAGCTTGAATTTGTTGTGTCTTGGCGAGAAATCCGTTAGGATACTCAAAGTGTTGTCAGAACATGCGAAGACTGCGACCTCGCCACCAAAGTTAGGGACAGAGAAGACATTGGCAGGGCCGGTGCCTAATCGCTCTACAGCGAAATTCCACTCGGAGTCATGTCGACTGACTCTAGCGGTGACAATGTGACCACTCCGAGCGCCTAGAACAAGAACAATACCATCCACGCCTTCTGTTAGGACAGAGATGCTAGTCAAAGCTTCTAGCCGATTGTATGACTCAGTTTCTGGGTAAATATATTGCGATTAGTTTCCCATCTGTAACTGTGGCAAAGGGGATACTTCTTACCATTTGGTCCATCCAGTTGCTTGGCAATCAGCAGGTTGCCGTCCAGGGAGTATATCAAGACGCATGGTGACGCATTCACGACCGCACCCATTACAACCCAGGTTGTCTCGGAAACTGTGAACATCGAAATACAAGTCACTTCGCCCTGCACTTCCCACAACCCGGCTCTTGCGATATGCATCTGGTCTATCCGCAAGAGGTGGACTGCGGACATGTCATGCTGATAAGTAGACAATACTACGAGGTCATCCTTGCAAAACGCATTTCCTACCACTATTCCATTTTGCTCAAATACGTCATTGTGAAAGTGCCGCGAGCTTCGTCGCGAAAGTTAGTAATCATTTACATGTAAACCCGGCTAGTATTCGGGCAGTTGAGGCCAAAATACCTTTGTGTAGGGACAACAAGAGTTGTCGACGTCTCGGTGATTTGCACAATAGTGCCTTGCTCATTTTGCACAGCGCAGATAGTCCGAGATGACATGTCAAACGGCGAGGATTCTGAAGTCAGAGCGTCGGCACTTTCGAGATCACCGGAGATATGAAATACTTCAGAAAGGTGTGGAAGGGAGAAGAGAGCGTAATGACCCCCTTCACCGTGAGGGTCCACTGGGAACATCCACGACTGTCGCACCAGGTGGCTGTAGTCGAACTCCAGCCCGATCCTGGCCTGGAGACCCCATCTCAGCTCAGTCAAGGCTGAACCAAGCCCCTGGCCCGATGCACAAAAGATGCGATCGGGTCTTTGCAGCCACTTTGACGCAGGCCTTCGTCTCGAGGCTACGTCGCTATTCGGCCTTTCAGCTGTCCACGAGGAGTAGTCACCTGTCGTAGCCAAGTCCCAAACAGGGGACCAGTTGGGAATAGTGCCCACCTGCTTCATACTGCTACGTGGGTGAAGCTGTCTCAATCATCAGCTCGGAGTGCAAGAAGCCGATTTGCATAAACTTGCCTTCCAAATCCCGCCTGGGGCCGAGGGCCCTCCATTTATGAGGACATCTGCGACGCGGTCATATGCAGTGGTGAAGGCAGTGGGGTCGGAGACGCCAGTCTCAATCGTCCCAACATTGTGCACAGTAGGCATATATGAGGATTCGTCGATCTCCACGTAGTTGATAACTCCATCTTCGCGAGCGAGGTAGATAACATCGGTCTTCTCGAAATAATCTTTGAGGCGATATGGTCTTGCCCAAGCGGTCCACAATGGTTTTCGGGCACCGTTGGTATCCGGGGCCTTTACAGGTAGGTCCTCGTATCTAAGGTTGTCTCCTACTATTCCTATTCCAATTCGTGTAGATTGTGCCGAAATAGAAATGAAGGCCCCGTTAAACTTCAGAGGGATTATCAGAAGGGGTAACTCGTCCTGGTTCGGTGCAAGATTGCCAGTGGTCTCCTCTGCAAACACAGATTTGAGGTCATCGTCAAGCTCCCAGTCGTACACGACGTTCCGCAGCCTGGGATGCGGGTGACCTGCTTCCTTTCGAGATACGACCAGGAGCAGTGCAATGTTGAAGTCGCCGTCCTCTGGCCTCGGGTGTAGAAACTCTAGCTTATGGATGATTCCCTGAGTTTGACGAGGTCGAATGCTTTTGATAGGATTGAATGACCCATCACGGATATAAAGGGCGTTGAGGCTTTCCAGTGGTTTCAGCTCGTACACGATGAAGACATCTTCGCTAGAACCAGCTGCCATATAACGTGACGATGGATCGACGGCCAGATGAAAGCCAAGAAACTCCAAGTCTCTATAATTGTCGTATTTACTAGTGACGAACTCCAGAGAGCCATCCGCGCGTTCTCTAACGAAGAGGAAGATGATGTCCCCAGTTTGGAGAATCAAAACGAGAATTTGAGGGGGAAGGGGCTGGAGTCGATTTGTCCTCGAGGGATTTGTGTCATCTTGCATCAGGACGTCAGGATCTTCCGTCTTAATAAAGCTATGTGGTTTGATGTTGGCGTCGTCCTGAGGCGGTGGTCCAATAGCAACGGCATTTCGAATTCTGTAGTCAAAGTCGGTTTTCCTGATAACTTCGTGAAGTTGGCCGTCTTCGCGGAGTTGGCTGATTTGGACGTAGCGGTCCTAACAAAGTCAGCAAGCTGCCAACACCAGGTCCTTATTGGGAAAGGCAATCGACAAGTCGAGGAATTCGTGGGGTTGTGAATAGCTCCTAGCTTGTGTCTGTGTCTTCTCAAGGTGATAATCATGTGGAACTATCCATCATATCAGGGAGCACTTTCGGGCTCCGAGAAATGACCTGGGCACAGAAAATCAATGTTGGGTGTAGGGGAGAAATACAGTGGCCGACATGAAGAATCAGGGGTATCAGCCGGGGATTTAGGGATTCATACTTACTCCGACAAAGGCAATATCGTTATGATGTTCAGACCGCAGTCGCACAGGAATGATCCAGTGAGCATAGGGGCTATCGATGACAGTCCTGGAAAGAATACCGCAATCTGGGACTTCGGGACTCTCCGCAACGGGGGGAAGTTTGGGGTCGGTGGAGGCTTTCAGGGCGTCTTGAAGATTGACTCGTTCCATCACCCACTCGCCATCTCTAAGGACGGCACTCTGAAAGGCCATCCTCGCTAGTAAGGGGTGTTTAGTCCGGGGGTTAATGCCAGAGAGGCTGTCGAAGCAAAAATCCGGGGGCGGGCACGGGAGCGGGAGCGGGAACAAGGCCGGCGGGAGTGGGTGGGACAAGGAGAAAGAAGCCCAACACCCAGGGATTTTCTGGACCAGGTCCTAACAGTAAGCAGCACACTCGGGGCAATATCGAGTCGTCGTTCCTATGCCGGGAAGAGCGAGCATCTTATGAGGAGTGGCCGCGTCTGTGGATGTGTGCGTGTGAGGGTGTGTGTGTGTGTGTCGCCCGTGTGAGTTGTCTGTGGGCCTAGTCACTCTGGCCCTCACTTGAATTGGGTCGTTCAGTCCAAACTTGCCCGGGTCTCTGTAGACGAGGCAATGCGCAGATGCTGCTGGTGTTGCTGGTGTGCGGTCCCAACGCCTCCCAGCTCACAGTCCGCAGTTCGCAATCCGCGCTTCGATCCCAAGCTGGGATCTGAGAATCCACTACCGGGACTTTGCCGGCTGTTGTCCGCTGCTCACAGAACAGGATGAAAGTGAGACAAAAGCAGAGGCGGTATGGAGGGGCTGAGGGGCCCTCGAGTTACTCAGACAGGCCACTCGGGGGTGGTCCAATTCACAATCGGCTTCTGTCTTGATGTGCAAGACAGGGTAGGGCTTCGGGGGCGCGTGTTCCGTATGCAGGTATGGGACCTAACAGAAGAGCTGGACGGCAACGGGAGAATGTAAGCGAACTAAAGAGTCGACATCAAGCCAGCCAAGATGAAGCAGGGTCGCGGTGAGGAACCCAGGCTGCAGCTTGTGCAGGACTTGGGAGGGCCACGCAGCTTTATCCAACCAGGTGCGCGTCCGATACGAAGCAAAGAAGTCTTCGATCTTGGTTAAAGTGTTTCCTGATTGCTGCACTTTGACTAGCCCTCGATGCCTTTGCTGGGTGTGTACGAAGTATTGGTCCCCTGTTGGCTGTGCAGCGCGGAGTCAGCACAAAGCGGCCAGGCAACCAACACGGCAAATAAGAGGAGATGCGAGATGTCGGATGGCTCTAGGAGATGAGATGGTTGGTTTCTTCCCACGACGGCCCGTTGCGAACGAGACAGGAGCATAAGATTTGTGACTGGATGTGTGTTTTGGATACAAACATCCAATCAGTCTGGGAAAGAAGCTCAGCTCAGGCCGAGTGGCCCACCCCTGCAAACATTGTACCTTGGCGCCTCAAGTGGCTGACATTAGGGTCTTTTGGAGACGGATGGACGACTGGACGGCCCTTGGAGAACAATGATGCCAAGGGGCCGCTAATGTAGCAAGTAGCTCTCTTAAACCCCGCGTCCTGCTGCGGAAGTTACATGTCACAGTTTTCAGCCCAAAAACCATCCTTAGAAGGTGCAGGGGAATGGCAGCACTTGCCTACCGTACCTACCTTACCTACCTACTAGGTACCTTAGGTAAGTTCTCACCAAGCCAACAATTCGATACATACTTCGTCATGATTGATCTATTGAAATCGAAACTTCATTCATTCACAATTCGTTATACCATCAGAGTCATCAGCAAACTTTTTGTGACTCCATCATTTTCTATAGCTTCTCGCAAAGCGAGCCGATATCACCCATCACCAAACGCAACATGATGGAGTCCAGCAACCAAGCCGGCAACTAGACTACGTGTCGACCGAGTTACTACGTAGTACTTGCTTTCCTCGATTTCCACCAACACTCTCCAATCCATGTCCTGAAAAGCCTTCATGTTCTTCATGTCAACCATCGCCCGGCCCCACTAGACAAGCGTTGAAACCTGTCCGGCCTTCTCGGGGCTGCATTCACCGCCCTATCAAAAGAATGATAGTGGCCAACATGATCCACCAAAACAGCTGCCTACAGCTCGCCGGTCTTCTTCATGCACTGTCTCTCCTCCAAAGTCTGGACGACCAGATGTTGATTCACGCTTCGGAGGCTGCACAGCCCCCACCAAGAACCCTTCCCAACCTTGGTATCCTTGCCATTTCTTCGACAGGGCCACCGCCACATCCTCCACACTCTCCACCGACTACTAAGCACACTACATACACTACCGAGCCAACATGGACCGTATTTCCCTTGTTCACGCAGCCAGAGGGTTAGGCACGCAGTGACAGGCTCCTCGAGACCAGACAAGGTCAACGAATACCTAGCATACCGTGTAACTTATAAGAGACTGGACGAACAAAGGTACCACCCGTGCATTGCAGCTCGTCGTCGACAACTCACCTGGCAGAGAAGCAGCTAATCAACTTCCATCCTACCTATCTCGGTAACATCAAACGATGATCCCTCTCTTCCACCGCCTTCAGCTGCCCTGCCTTCCCGCACGACATTTTCCGCTCGCTCCAGCCCCTTGACAGCAGCCAACAGCCCGGCAAGCCATCTCATCTCCCCAGACTAAAAGGAGCAATGCTGGTCAAAACTTTCCCTTCGAGATGCTGACATTGCAACCCCTGAATGGTCTTGAAGATGGTCGCCCTTTACGACAACCGCCAAGGACCACGTTTATCGCCATGCTTGCATTGACCACAATGATTGAAAAGCCTTCGTCAAGCACCGAAAGTGACTCAGTTGATGATGTTGGAGCTCAAACACCTCCAGCTAGGAGAAGTGACTCTCTCCAACCTCATCTCGCCCAGAAGACAGGGTCCATCTGATCTAAGTTCCATCGAGATTTCCATTTTGACATCTGCATCGGTTACCAGGATACCCACCTCTGTCCGGGATATCCTCAGCGGTAATCCGGTATTTCTCTGGTCCTTCAGCTCAATGCCCAAGGCAACTGTCTCGCGCAACTGTTTCGGCGAAGCTACCGTGTCTTATTCTTCACCAATTACGTAGCCATATTAGGCGGCTTCTCGTGAGACTGATTCATCCAAAGAGTCGCCAAGTCGATGGCGAATGCCAAGGCAGTGACTACCGGATGAGTGCCGACGGTTTCCGTCCACTTCTCATGTCGATAAAGCCTGCGAACCCGCTTGAATTGCAAAGTCTCTCATTGATATGGGCTAAAAACAATGGATGCATGCATCTGCCAACCTATTATCCCTGTCTAATTCATCTTCAAGTGGTTTTCGCAGCTTGCGAACAATTACTGGAGATTCTCGAAAGAAGCTACTAAAGAGTACATCGGTACGTACTGGGAAGTGGCCTGGAAACGGACCTTGGAGGCGTGTGCTGGCGAAACGGATCTACGATGCGCATCCTTTTCCAGTAAAACCAATCTTCAACAAACCCTGCATTCGACTATCTGCAGTCATGGCAGTAGACCAGTTCTACTACGTAGGAGTTGCAATCCACCTAACCTCGGAGCTTTCCGAATCCGGACAAAGCGCAACAGACCTACTGGGAAACAGCTGGTTCGTCTGCTGTGGTTTGGACGAGTGCGTTGTTGATGTTGGAGCTCTCGTATCTGTTCGCGTACATACGATGTGCGTCCATAGTAGTACAGACATCGGCCAGGGGAATATGCTCCGGAAAAGAGAGTCCCTTTGCCGTCTTCGCATTAGCTCAGTTGGCAGTCCAGTGAGATGCTGCATGCTGTATGGGCTCCAATCCGCAGAATCAAGCCTGGGGAGACCACAGCCCCTTGGATGGCACCGTGGCCACTTTCACCCGCAGTATGACATGCAGGAAGAATCCAATTCATAGCCTGGAGGCTAAATTGGCTGAGTCCAGGCGTGGATACTCGAGCTGGTGCAGGAATAGCTGAAGGAACAGACAAAAATATGTGGAACTTGGGTCGCGTTTTCGCCCTGCCATTGGCCCAATCTCATGCATCTCGTTTACTGGATACAGTAATTACCGGGTACATATGCTTGGGATGAGGCCAGAGGAAGTATTAAGGCAAGGATAGGTGGTATCAATGGTCAAGCAATGTTGTTGTTGATGCTCTTTAACGCGCTCTGAATGGGCTCTGAAGTTTATGAAGATCTTTTTCCACTTTGGGAGCCGAAACGAATCGAGGCGCTTGGGTGTTGGTTCAGGGCGGAGTGTCAAACCAACAAGAGGTCAAGGGTTTACTCCAGGGGCAGCGCCACAGGTGGGCGTGAGCTCCATGATGATGACCCAGAGGCGGGAGGAGCGGGCCGCTCGTCTTGTGCCAGGGTCTGGATGAGTCTGGATGCAGTGGCCAGTGATGAAGCCGGAGTGAAGTCGGAATGGAATCAATGGCTCCGAGGGTTGAGTCGTTCCCATTCGTTCGATGCGTGCGGCCCACCGACATATTGGAGGTTGAGAAGCAAGACACATGGCATTCGGCTCGCTATCCTGGTCAACACAGCAGCTATTAGTTACCTAGGTACCTTAGTTACGTGGCCTCCGCTTCGTCCATTGCGGCTCCGATGAGTTGCTGAGTTCTGTCGCCATTATGGCAATGTGCTTCGTACCTAGGTACCTCAAACTTCGTACACAGTGCTAACTTGCAATGTACGCATACGGTGAAAGGGCCAGTGAGGCAAGGATGAACCTGCACCTCTCCACAAACCATCGACTTTTATCCACGCCAACATCAGACGCAGTCACCGTCACACAATCACACACACTGTCACACACTGTCACAATCTGAGACATCAACCAACGCTGTTGCGTTGTCCCCCGGATCCTGGCAGTCATCACATATCAAATCTCATTAGTTTTTTTATTTTATTTTTTACAACTCCCCCCCCCTTCTTTTCCCCGTGAAGGCGCTCTGATAGGGACACTCAGCCGCGCTACAAGGGCGTGTGTCCTCTTCTCGCTGCCGGGCGTCTAATAACTGCCTCCCGTCTCCATCTTTTCCAGACTACAACTCACAGCTGCGGGCGGCCACCATGAAGTAAAAGTCTCCGCATAACTACATCGTCCTTTGCATCCACCTTTCCATTGTCGCTCCCATCGCAATCCGCGCCTCGTGCCAGTCTGAACCGATGGAGTCGGAACCAAACCACACGACTCAAGGCCCTGCCGCCCTCCCGCCTGTCACCGGGACCGACGGTCAAACTCCCGGTGCCAGTGGAAGCAGAACCAGCAGCACCCGCACATCTTCGAGCTCCAGTACCGGCTCCGGCCTCAGCGATGCGGACTCGGCCCGCCAGAACACTGACCCTTTCTTCATCCAAAAAAGAAAAGACATCCTGGATGCGTGCACTTGGAGAGATGTCGGCCGCCTCCGCTCACTCGCGGAAGGGAAAGGTGGCCTTCTCTCTGACGCCTTGCGCAGGCTAGCTTGTAAGCCCCTTCCTTATTCCCGGACACACACCAGACGCATGCTGACATGGTGCCTCTAAGGGCCCCTGCTGCTTGGACTTGACCTCCCATCTGCCGACAACCGCAGTCCGAGTGACAGCCATGAACATGTTGGAGACTCAGGCAAACCCCCTGTCGATCCTCTCGACTGGAAGGACCTGCCACGCCACAGAGACGAGGATCAAGTCCAGCTTGACGTGAACCGTTCCTTCATCTACTATCCAAGCAGTGCGTGTAGCCCCCGGTAATAAGAAAAGCTTGTCGACTAACATGCCCTGCAGATCTATCTGATTCTGAGTTGACCCAGCGTAAATCGGAACTATCCGCCCTCATCAACGAGGTTCTGCGTCGTTATCCCTTTCTCTGCTACTTCCAGGGCTACCATGATATCTGCCAAGTCTTGCTATTGGTGCTAGAGCCAGCATGGAGGGCTCGCACGCTGGCACGGCTTTCCGTCCTGAGAATACGAGACTTCATGCTCCCGAGCTTTGCTCCGACCACCTCACAACTGCGGCTTCTCCCTGATATCATCAGCAACGCTGACCCAAAACTGCGACGACATCTCGCTGGTATAGAACCATTTTACGCATTGGCAGGGACTCTAACTATGTATGCGCATAACATCGAAGATTACCGTGACATCGCTCGGCTATTCGATGTGTTTCTGGCTCGCGAACCTGTCTTCAGCATCTACGTCTTTTCCCAGATAATTATCGATCGCCGAGACGAGATATTCGAGATCGACGAGCCCGATATGCTACACGTCATCCTCGGCAAGGTCCCGCCCAAGATGGACTTGGATAAACTCATTGCCGACTCTTGCACGTTGTTCGAATTCTACCCCCCTGAGACCCTAGCTTCGTGGCGACGTATATCGAGCTTGAGTGCCCTTAAGACGGCCCGGAACGTCGATGAATGCGCCTACCAGACCCTGGACGATGGAAAAGAGATGTTCGAGAAGCAGGTCCGTGAGTTACATTGGGCAGAGGTCTACGACCGCATGAAGGGGAGCCTATGGGTATACCGCCGACCAGCCAAGGCCATTGGTCTGGCCATTGCAGTAGGCGCCTTCGCCATCTACCTTCGCCGTAACCCAACCATAATCCACCGTCTTATCACGATGTTTTCACGATAGTATACTCAAGCGCGGTCCTGTATACACAAAATCTGATCAGGTTCAGCATATGTATTATATAGATGCCCGACATGTTGCATAACTTTCAACTCAACGGACATGCGAAACAAAAGGAGTTCCGTCTAGATGTACAGATCTGTCATCTTCAACCCAAACGCCATGAATAAATATAGACTTCTCCCAAGACGACGCTCAAACCAGACTTGAGTTTGTAAACATTTCCTCGACTTTTTCTCGCACTACACTTATTTTCTTCCTCATGGTCCCTCTTGGAACTTGGCCTTAAGTTTTTCAAAATGTTCTTGTTGGTCGTCGGCCAGCTTCCCACTCGCGTCGCTTATAATGGTCAGAATGAGAGAGTAGTTGTTGTACAGGAACCGCCCGCTCTTGCGCTTGTCGGAGCCGAACAACTGTGCTTGCCGGAGGAGGAAACTCTCGACCTCGGTACGTAGACGGTGAATACTGGCTACGACGGGCTCATCGTCACCATCATCGGCGCTGAGGGCCAAGTAGCCATGCAGCAACTGGCCGAATCTCTGGGTGATGACGTGGGGCGCAGCGGACATTTTGGCCTGGTCTGCAGCGCGCGCGGGCTTAGTAGGCAGCGCATTGGTCCGGTCGCGGACAGACTCGCAGTGGCGGTCCATGATGCTTTGCAGCCGAGGCCAGAGGAGCATGTTTGTGGCATTGATGTAGCCGTCGCCGGCAGGGACTTTGCGACGCTGGAGCTCAAAGGCGAAGTGCTGGTTGAGGCGAATGCAGAGGAGGGTACCGAGGGCATCGTAAGTGTCGCCGACGAGCGTCTTGGTCAGCGTGCGGCCAAGTTCAAATGTAGGCTGGAAGACATAGGTGAAATTCTTGGAAATCTGAGCGAAAGAGAGGGCCGGGGAGAAGAAGGCGGCCATGAAGGTGTATTCAGCCGTGGCGTTGTCCACGAGGGCCAAGTTGAAATTGCGGAAAGAAACCTCGAGGTAGTGAGTCGTTTGGTCCTCCTCTGCAAGGTATGAGGACATGGCGGCCTGATTCTTAGTCTTTAGGAGGTCGATTCGACGTCCCAAGTTAAAAGCATCGTGAGGAGCGCCCGGCATCCGAGAACCCGAGAGGACTGTTGCTTTGCGTGACGTCTCATCATGGCCCAGCGCGTCGTTCTTGTCTAGAATGTGAATCTTGATCCTGCCGAGAGCTTTCTCGTAACGGCTGAACTGATTCAAGTAGTACCACCGCATGGTGTTCATGTAAGCCAGGGCAATCTCGCCGGCCAGTGCCGCGTGATGTTTGTGTAGAAATAAGAAAAGTTCCTTAAACCGGAGAAAGTTTTGTTGTTGGATGATTTGGGCATTGATGTGCGGTGATCGAAGGGCCTTGATCTGGCCGACAAGATAGTCACGAATGCGCTCGATGGCCTGGACCAAAGTTAGACAAGTGGGCACGAAACGATATGAGTTGCTCGTACCTTTAGGGTGAGCTTCTCGAAGACTGGTCCAAGATCTTTGGACGCGTTGCTCTGGTGCGAATCGGTCTTCTTTTTGAATACTCCAGCTCTCCTGTCCAGTTCGGAAAGCATTTTGACCCATGTCTCGTCTATGTGCCCACTGGCGATCTTAGTGATGACTTCAGGTGGCAGACTGAGTTCTTCGACCATGGGGCCTAACGCCTTCTCGACCTCCTTTCGATTGTCCAGCCTTCTGTTGAGAGCCTCCGATCGAGCTTGTAGGGATTCTATATCAGCCGATACGGTAGCAAGGTCATTGCGAAAACTAGTTAGGTTGATCTCAACGGAGTTGAGAACATCGTCACATGCTTCTATTGATGTATGGAGATTTTCGAGTTTGGTCTTCTCAGCTTCGCCTGGGTGTCTGACGTTAGCATACGATCGCATTTCCTTGCGTAACGGAGCTACCTACTTTCTTCAACTGTCTGGGGTCTTCGGGGATTCGACAATGTTGGTTCAGGGGGCTGCGATGCGGCGAGTTCCTTCAGCGACAAGCCACCAAAAGCGACATCGAACTCGAGGTCCTCTTCGGAAATGGGTGCATGCCTGGTTTTGGTTGTCGCTTCTGGGTTCTTAATGTTGGCTAGGAGTGAGCCCAACACCTCGATAGAATCCAATCCGGGGTCGATGGCGGTTGACTGTTTAAGGTTGGAGCCATTGGGTTTGCGGGACGAGAGCAGGGATGAGGAGGAATCGTTGGACACGAGAGATAGAGACGAGCTGCGTGGTGATGGCCCCACGCGCTGGGAAGTGACGTAGGGGCTGAGGGCGCTCGAAGTTCTCCTAGGAAGCGGCGAGTACGGTCGGCTCGAGGGTTGAGATGTCGGGGGACTGGGGGCGCTGCTGGCCGGCCCTCCGGCCAGTCGGTCGAGCCACATGGCGACGGGGGAGGGATGGAGAGGGGATGATAGTATGTGGTTGAATCTAGTATATGGTTAAGATCATGACATGGTCGGCAGCGAATAATTTGGATGCGGTGGGAATGAGGATGCAATGCTCGCGAGGCTACGTATTCAGCACAGAGTGTCAGCGAGCCTCCAGCCAGCTTGCAAGCAAGGCTACGGCAGCTCGTTGTGGCTCGGTGTGGAAGAAGCTCTTCATTGGTCAACTTAATCGCCGGCCATTGACGGTCGATCCTGTGGCTGGAATATTCAGGCACCGCCACAATAACCCCGCCTGCCTCTTTCACATAGCCCTACCCTGTACGGGTACGTACATCGGTAGTTAACACCCACCTTCGATGGACCCTTCGCAAAGGGGCAATTAAGGTAGATAATCATGAATACTGTAATGGGTATTGCCTTCCAGAGTAATGTCAACAACGAAACTCAAAGCACGATACGAATAAGAGTATGGCGCAGTCAATTTCAAGATTATCCGTGTATACGCTCATATCGATCCGTTACGACTCTCATCCTTGAGCAATGCTGTCGCTTACCTCGCCATGCGGGAGACTAACCCACATGAGCTTGGCTTAGACAATAGGTGGGATTTGGTAGACATGACGTCGAAGAGGCATCAGGTACGGCGCATCGCAATAACGTTATTCGACCACAGCTGGCGTTCATCGCCATGTTCCGGGATCCATACCACTTCTATAGTTGCGTAGATGTTCCCCTGAATCCTGCTTAGAAACGTACCGGAATGAGGGAAAAGGGAGAGAAGAGGGCATTATTGGTGTCCTGCCTATCTCGAATTCAAGACGAGGATGTGCTCGACAGGCAGATGAGCCGTTCTCCGTCCCCAAGTTCGATAGGCAAACAAGTAAGTTGCCATGCATCAGTGGATTGGGGGTTGTAATGGTTGTGCGCCGAGACGAGACACGGGAGAGCACACTCGCAGTGAGGTGGTTGCCCCAACAAGCCCCTGGCGCTGATGATGCAAAGTCGAATTCGGGATAAAAAGGTCCTGAACAATCGTTAATCGCTGGCGGCTTTTGGCGTAACCATTCATGGTTCCTTTGGCGACCAACCCTTATTCGTATTCGTGTCCGGCTGGGCTGGAGCATGGATCTGGATCGAGCATGAACCACCTTGGCTGCTTTATTAGTCATCTGAAGGGCGGTCAATGTCACTTGGCTGTGGAGAAGCAGAGTGGCCAATGACTTTGTTGAGCGGGATCCCTCCCGAAGACACAACACCGTTGCGAGCAACCCCTCGGTACGGGAGCGGTAGCGACCCCGGGAGCCATGTGGTTTACGAGAGAGTCCGGACCTGAGCGGAATACAAAGTCGACCCCTCGTGAGAATTGTGTCAATTCCTCATCTCCCTGTATATTGATGAATCTGCAGCGGGCGAGTCTCTTTAATGGATCTATTCACTAACTAGTTATCTGTTGAGGAGCAACCAGACAGCGACAGCGACAGCGACAGCGCAAGAAGACGTGCACCTGGTTGACGGAGACGAATACGACGATGCGGCCCCGCGGGATTGACCGGAGTTTACGGGCCCGGGCCAGTTTGAAAAGATGGGACAGATTGGGGTGGGGGGAGTCTTGGCTGAAATGGATGGTTCACCATCTGAGCAAATCCCCGTCCCCTGTTCTCGTTCCATGTTGTGACTGGGCAGACGCCCTGGTGCCCTTCACGTCCCCGCGAGGCTCGATAGGAAGATGGGCCAATTAGTATCCTGGGGCTCGTCCCCTTGCTGCCAAGCCAGTGTGTCTGGCAGTTGCGAAATCTGGTCACCGTTGTGAGACCCTTGTTGGCTTGACAGATGAAGTTAGCTTACAGTGCAGCCGTAGGTCGTATCTAAGTGAATGGAGATCTTTGCGTCGCGACATCAGGTGTCACCTTCAATTCGACCCCGAAAGTTGTGGGTTATCTGATGACAAGATAACTTTGCAGCCTCTAGGATTGGAGATCGGGATGAAGACACCATTATTCTCGCGTGCCGATATCCAGTACCGGCCGGGCCCGTGGAGTTCAACGGGTTGACAACCTTGTCAGGAGTTTATCGTACACACCGAACGAATAGACGTCACAGAGATACGGCTGCGGTGCTTGAGTACTTCGTGTTTTACTATTTATCTTTGAGGATGATATTTGTTGCGCCAAAGGCCAACTATGAAGAAGCAAGCGGGCTGTCTCTTCGCCATTGAGCCCGAATCTGATATTTTCCGATTGAAGGTGTCTTTGTCCGGTTGCTATGTAGGGTCCCGAATACGTGCAGCGACCACTGGGCTTCAGACGAGAGACGTGATAGGCTGATATTCGAGTAAACACTCTTTGAATCGTGCCCTCGAGATGGGCGGTAAGTCTAACAGATGTTTGAAGAAATGTTTCACAGCAGCTCGAAGACTCACGCAGTCAAGCGGGGCATGTTCGTTCATACCTGACCAGGAAAGAGTGGAAGCAACCTGTGAGTTGTCAGCGGAGTTTCAACTTCTGGACACCGCCATGGGCATTAGTTAGATAGAACTTTTTTGTCGAACCTCGTGCATGGCGGGATCATGAAGCAAGGGTAGAGTCGGTCGAGGGCCAATGACGAGCAAATCCGCCAGGTTGGGATGGATCTGGCCGGGAAGCATAGGAACGAAGCATGGGCGCGCCGCTGGTGAGCTTTAAAACGGGGACGAAGACAGAGGATGCGTTACGATGGCAAGAAGACGCAAAGAAGGAGAAGAAGAAGAAGAAGAGAGAAGCCCTCAATCCAAAGATAGAAATAACATGGAAGTTGTTTGAAGTTATCGTGAAATTAATTGACGTGGTACATCATTTTTCTCAACTTCAATTCTTTTTCGGCCTCGTTTGTTCCTTCCGTGTCCGCGACGGGAGGCAGTTGGTCCGCGGTCACGGTTGCAGCAGCAGCCGTAAAGTGGTCTGTTTTTCGCGTAGTTCGGAGCTCACGCAACCGGCCGGAACTAACATCAGAGATGGAGGGTGGTGAACATGGTGGATGGTGGTTGTTGGGTGCACCCGTGCCACACAATCTTCCTGTTGTGATGAATGGCAATTGGGACGATATTTGACTAAGCCCACGCCCTCCTCAGGTACAGTAACACGGACACGCAGCCAACGATGACGAAGTGTGTTTGCGAATGCGCGTGAGTGTGAGTGGGAAGGAGCCGCCCCGGGCCTTTCTTTAAGTTGACCAAGCTTCTTTTTTGAGATTTTACCCAACCAAAACGCCGCGCTAGACCACGACAGGCAATTATCTAGGTGGATTGCCCCGCGGAAACAGAGATAGGCAAGTTATTGAGGTGGTAGGTGCCGCGGGAAAAATGGAAGAAAAAAATGAGATGGAGGAGAGATTCCCTCATCTCCCACATGTATTCTCACCTCCTTGTTTGACAAGAGAGTGAATACATTCACCGAACCCACACGCATTGGCGCTTGCCCTTTATTAGTTTAGTCTCCGCCTGCGCGCAACGGGTAGTGCTTTTCTCTTCAAGCCACTCGCCCTGTATTCGTACCTCTGTGTGTGTGCGTGTGTTACTGTTGTTACTCGTCTCATTGAGGATTTTATTCTTGTGACATTGCCCCCGTTCCGTTCCTTTCCTATCGCATTTATTGAGCTGGTTTGACATTGCAGCTACCCCTGCTACTCCGTGCAGCATTATTCACAGTTACTCCGTCGTCTTAGGGTTACGGGCAGAGAGAGATGTACGGATACCTCCATACCTGACTTGCTGCCGTAGCATTTGTGGCTTTCCAACATCCCCACCAAAAGCTTCCACCACGGCGGCATGTACACACGCCCCCCCCCAAGACCCATTGCTCAGCTTGACCCCTTGTTCGGATTTAAAAGTTGATGAGCGAAGTTGAGCGAGAAGAGAGTCAAGCAAAGGAATCCAACCAGAAAGAAAATAAGAGGGAACTGGTGGAGGGAGGCGCTCCCAATATTAAAAGAGATACGACGGGAAGGGAAACTGCCAAACTCAATCAAAACACGGACTCTCCTCCACTTCTTCACCATCTTCTGCTTCTTGCTCCTCCACTAAGACACCACAATCACACCCTTGGACACACCCCCGGGACCCCGGAGCCCTACTTTTTTGCTCCCCATCGCAGAGTCCCTGATCTGCCCAGCGCTTGCGGTGCCATCCGGGAATTACTAACGTCTCCTCGCTCCGCCGTCAATCCCATCTCAATTGTCTTCCTTTCCCCACGCCCTTCCCTTTCTTTTCCTTTTCTTTTCATCCTCGATTCGGCGGTCCAGTCCCTTCTCACACCCAAGAGTTCTTCATATCTCTGGTGTTTGGCCATCTTTCACGCCTCGTCGTGATCGTCTCTGGTTCCTGTTCGGTCCGACACGGCACACACCCGGAAACACCAACTGACGTATCGCTCGACGCCGGAAGCATACTCGTCGTCTCCCTTTCTCGACACCATCCTCAACCAACCACCACTCGATTCGTATACTCTTTCGGCCTTCGACTCTCACTCCCTCAGTCGCAATGAGCGTCGTCAACTCGACGGCCTCGGGCTTCACGTCTGTCCTGGCCAGCGCCAAGTACGGCAATGTCAACATTCCTCCCCAACTTGACTATGTTGTCGAGGTCATCTCCAATGCTGGTCTCTTGACTGTTCTTCTTACTCTGTTCCTTATGTGTGTTGTCTATGATCAGAGTATGTTCTTGACTTCTCCAATTGGATTCGACGACCAATCTTGCTGATATCATACCCCTTCTGAACAGTCAGCTACATCATGAGCAAGGGCTCCATCGTTGGCCCTTCGTGGAAGATGCCCTTCATTGGCCCCTTCCTCCAGTCCATGGACCCCAAGTTTGAGGAGTACTATGCCAAGTGGTGCAGCGGTCCCCTCAGTTGCGTTTCCGTCTTCCACAAGTAAGCCATATCGCTGTTGTAGCACTCTTGGTCTCACATTCGCTGACTTTTTCTTGTCCAGGTTCGTCGTTATCGCTTCGACCCGTGATATGGCTCGCAAGGTTCTCAACTCGCCCTCGTACGTCAAGCCCTGCGTCGTCGACGTCGCTGTCAAGCTCCTCGGGCACGATAACTGGGTCTTCCTCGATGGCAAGCCCCATGTCGACTTCCGCAAGGGTCTCAACAACCTCTTCACCCGCAAGGCCCTTGAGTGCTATCTGCCTGGTCAGGAGGAGGTGTACAACACCTATTTCGAGCGTTTCGTCAACCTCACCAAGGAAAACAACGGCAAGCCCATTCCCTTCATGACCGAGTTCCGCGACGTCATGTGTGCTGTGTCTTGCCGTACCTTTGTCGGTCACTACATCTCGGATGAGGCTGTCAAGAAGATCTCCGACGACTACTACCTCATCACAGCCGCTCTTGAACTTGTCAACTTCCCCATCATCCTTCCGTTTACCAAGACGTGGTACGGCAAAAAGGCTGCTGATATGGTTCTGAGCGAGTTTGCCAAGTGCGCCGCCAAGAGCAAGGTCCGCATGGCCGCTGGCGGTGAGGTCACCTGCATCATGGACGGCTGGGTTCAGCAGATGTTGAAGTCACAGGATTGGCGTGAGGCTGAGGAGAAGGGCAACACTGAAGGCATCGAGAAGCCCCAGCCCCTTCTGCGCATGTTTACCGACTATGAGATTTCCCAGACCATCTTTACCTTCCTTTTCGCTTCGCAGGACGCCACCAGCAGCGCTGCTACATGGCTTTTCCAGACCATGGCTCAGCGCCCCGACGTCCTTGACCGTGTCCGAGAGGAGAACATGGCGATCCGAAACAACGACCCCAATGCTGAGATCAACATGGATCAGCTCGAGTCCTTGACTTACACGCGCGCCGTGGTCCGTGAGCTCCTGCGATATCGCCCTCCGGTTCTTATGGTCCCATATGTCACCAAGAAGGCTTTCCCCATCACTGATACCTATACTGTTCCCAAAGGTTGGTGAAATTACGGCTTTGTTTTGTGTTCCTTGGCACGAGTACTAACCGACATGATTTATAGGTTCGATGTTGATCCCCACGACTTATTTGGCCCTCCACGACCCTGATGTTTACGAGAACCCCGACCACTTCGACCCTGAACGATACTACACGGGTGATGCCGAGGAGAAGGGCAAGAAGAACTACCTCGTGTTTGGCGTTGGTCCCCACTACTGCCTGGGTCAGACTTACGCCCAGTTGAATCTGGCGCTGCTCATTGGAAAGGCGTCGGTGATGCTGGACTGGAAGCACCATGCCACTCCTAGGTCGGAGGAGATTAAAGTGTTTGCTACCATCTTCCCTATGGTAAGTTTTTTTTGGTTGTTGAGAGAATTATTGGTAGATTGTGATGACTGACAAGAATTAGGATGACTGCCCTCTCACCATGGAGAGACGAAAGTGGTAAAAGTTGTCGAGTGAAGTCGCTGTGCGGCTGAAGCATGACACAGGCCAGAGGTCAGCGATGTGACAGCCAACCCCACACCTCTCAGCCACGACGAGTCAGCCAATGGGTAGTTGGCAGAGGTGCAGGGGCAGGTAGATGGCCGATGTAGAAAATGAGACGATGCAACAGCAGGACTAAGAACTCAACTGGAGCCGACGAGCCCTCAACCCTTCTTAGCCAGGAGGTGTTGAGCTCTAGAGGAGTTAGCTAGCTTCGTTGACGGAACCCAGTGCATCCCCCTGGGAAATGGGGCAGTGGCATGATGGGCTATCAGTTGTAATGGGTATTCTCTGTGTATATAGTTGAGACGCCGGTGAGCGTTTTCCCTTAGGCCGCAGGCCATCGATATCAAGCATCCAGGCGCATGGTAGTTGGACAACCAGACAATAAATGAAGAACAAATATTAGAAAGAACCATGGGAAGGCAACATGCGGCGCCAAAAGGCAGAGATCTACGGACACGTTAACTAACTAGATTCTCGATAGTCTTTTTTCTGTTTTGCAGAGAGGGCATATAATAATTTAACGTATTAGAAAGCAACTCCTCATCGAGACATGATAGCTCTTGAAGGGGGATAAATTAGTATGTACGAAGTACGTAGGTCATCTCATAAAATCACTTTGTCCTCCAGCATCCTACACCATCCATCTGCATGGCAGCGGGGAGCAGGCCCAAGCTTCCTCCCCGCCCTATCCCTCATTGGTAGGAGGCCAATTGGAGCAACAACACCTGCGAACGACGGCTCCAACCCCATTTCAATTCCGGAACAACCTCCAAGTTACGGTAAGTTACCTACGCATATTCGCGATACCTCATAGTTATAGGGCAAATACCTTGCGCACGTACGTATGCCAATCCAATCCCACCAAAGCTTAACCGTCTCCATTTGCTCAACATAAATTCCAATTCATAAAGAATCAATCCGCCATGGCGTCCTCGCTCCTCTCGTCGTCGCTCTCCGGATCCAGGAAATCAGCATCAGCCATGGTTTCTACGCGCTTCTTCGCTTCCGCCCTCTGCGGCGCCCTCTCCTTCTCCTCCTCCGCCGTGGCTCGGCCCGCCGCTTCCGCTTCCGCTGTCGCTGCCGAACCCCGTACTGCTGCTGGTGTTCCCAAGGTTCACCAGCGCTCGCCACACTTCCCAAGGCAGCCCGTCGTGCTTCAGCGCCGCAACTTCTCCGTCGAAAACAACGATCCGCTACCTGGCAGCCGCATCTGGGAGTTTGCCGAGCTGAAGAAGATGGTCGAGCAGCCGGACAGGAAGATCATCATCGTCGGTACGTTGTCACACACGCGCGCCCTTAAAACTCACTGTAGCCAACCAGAGCTTTTTCAACGTAGATGTGCGCGAACCCGTCGAGCTCTACGAAACCGGCAAGATCCCCGGCGCCATCAACATCCCCATCACCACCGCTGTCCAGAGCTTCCACCTCAAGGGCGAGGACTTTGAGGACGTCTACGGTTTCCCTCTGCCGTCCAAGGACACTGAGCTGCTCTTCTACTGCAAGGCCGGCGTTCGCGCCAAAGGCGCTGCCGCCCTGGCCAAGAACGCCGGGTACGAAAAGGTTGGCGAGTACCCTGGAAGCTGGAACGACTGGGCCAAGAACCAGGGTCCTGTCGAGAAGGTCAAGGGGCCGTAATGGAACACGCTCGTCAGGAGGGAGGCCTATCTTGTACGATAATTGAATCGGCAACGGACCAGACGGGAGTTATCTAGTACCAGGTTACGAGGGTTACGCTTATGACAACTTGAGGCGTGGATGAACGAGGCCCCTAAAAGCAGCAGGCCGAAACAAATGGATGCGTTACCTTGTTCTAGTGTACAAAATACATTTCTGAAGCTGATATTCCCCTTCTTCCGTGGACTTATACCTGGTCCAAACCCGTGCCTAAAGCGTAGTATACCCCATACATTCTAGTGAACTTGTCAATTGGAAACTCCTGTTTCCTTGAAACGATTCCTATTGCCCTAAAAGCCGTCTCCTCTTAGCTCGGCACGTACGTCACCAGGGGCTTAGTGGTCACCCTCCTTCTTCTTATCATCGCCCTTGTCACCCTTGTCACCCTTGTCGTCAGGTTTGCTCGCGACCGGGCTGCCGTGCGCAAAGAAAAGGATCTTGATGGCGAGCGCCAAACCGGCGTGTAGGACTATGACAACGACCAGCAGGATCTTGCTGACTTGGCGGTCGGTAGCGCTGAGGACGGGGTACAGATTGCGTAGGAGAAAGACAACGGACATGGCAAAGCCGATGCCGACGAAGATCCAGTTGAGGACGGAGAGAGGCGACGAGCTGACGAGGGCAACAGGGATCCAGATGAGGTTGGAGTAGCCGTAGAGGGCCCAGCACTCGAGCAGGTTGGCCGACTCGGAGCCGAAGTAGCGGAGGGCGAGGAACAGGCCCATGGGGATGAAGAGGGTGTAGCCGTAGATGAGACCTGCGGCGCCTATTTGTTGAGTGAGCGTTAGCATCACCATCTTCGTCATCTAGGGGGAGGAGATATGCGCAACAACTTCAGGTATGAACAACGCAACGAGTAAAAATAATAATAATAATAATAAGTACTTACCACTCAGTAACTTAAAGTCGTAGAGAAATGGCGCCTTGCCAGTCGATGACATGTACTGGCTGATCGTGCCGCCCAAGAACAAGATCAGGATAACCGTCGTCGCGATCCAGAAGGGTCCGTAAAGGTCCGGGTTGCCCTCGAGGACGTCGAGGAAGTTTGCGCGGGGGAACAGGGCGGCCCAGCATCGCGACAGCACGGCAGAGGTGTCGACGTCGAAGAACTGCGCGTAGAAGTTCATGGACCAGAGGAATCGTTTCGACGAGCCGGAGCCCGATGCCGTGGCGGGAGGGGGGAGGCCGCTTGATGTAGGCTTGCCGCGGGTGCCTGGCGTTGTGTCGTTGAAGTTGGACGTGTGGAATTCGAGGTCCTCTTGGAGGTCGGTGTGGCCGAGGTCGCCCTGGTAGAAGGAACATCTTGTTAGTAAATCGCATGCGAAAAGAGACGGCATGAGTGTGCCTCAGGGAGGTGTTGGCGATGGAGCTTCTCATGACGGTTGATTCGAAGCTCCAACAGCTGGAGGGGCAGACAGTACCTCGTCATCCACGTCGACGACGGCGTCGTATCCAGACCCAGCCATTGCGTTGGTCGAGCTGTCTCTGCAGCAGCTACAATCGTTTGGGAAGCTGGGTTGCTGATAGCAAAACGGCGGATTGTTGCGTTGGAGAAGCCTTGGTGATGTCGCAGGTTGCCAGGATCTACTTGAGCTGACAGCTTGGTGACAGTCTGGCCGTTGTCGTAATTCAGGAGCGCGCGCGGCGTCTCACATGGGGCCGTGGTTTTTCCGATTCTTAGATGGGACCCGCCGGCGAGCCTCAATCCATCATGGATGCATGCCATGGGTGGGATCCAATACGTATTTAATTTCTGGCCAAAATCTAGCGAATGCTCCCAGGCGGGTATTGACACTAAAGATACCAGGGTATGACAATTATTTACATTGTGAGGAATTGGTTGCATGCAAATCATTGGCAGCTTAGACCAAGGACTTGCAATCGCATCTTATGCGTCACCTCAACTAACACCAGCGCGAGCGCCAATATCAGCCCGTCATACTCGCACCATCTCGGCACGACACAAATTGAAGGGAACGCTTGACTTGAATGTATTTTCATTTTTAGGGGATCGAACCCAAGAGACCGTCGGCACCCGTTCATCGGCATCATCTAGAATGTATTGCCTGAGCTGCACATGCTACTGAAAAACAACCAGATTCGTGAACAAGGACCCCTCCTCTGTTCTTCGCCGCCGACCCCAGGAATGCCAAAAACCCAGACGCCGTCCATGGTGAAATCGTTTATTTGAGCTTCTTCTTGGGTCGGAGCTGGTTAGTGTGTCCACACTTGCGCTTACGGCAGTTGGTGGCACGAGGGGGGAGACGGGCCTAGATTCTCAATTAGAAATTATTCATGACAGTAACGCTTACAGTGGGATTTAAACGTACGTAGCACTTTCGGCAGATCATCTTGTCGCAGTTGAACTTGGAGGCAAGAGCCTTGAGCGAGGGCTCAATGATACCACCACGGAGACGGAGGACCAAGTGGAGAGTGGACTCCTGTATTTCCAGTCAGCAATCGTTTTTCCCACATCTCGCATCGCATCCCTGCGCAGCCTGGGCGTTCGCGTAGCCGTCAGTTCCCACGCACCTTCTGGATGTTGTAGTCGGAGAGGGTGCGGCCATCCTCAAGCTGCTTGCCAGCGAAGATCAGGCGCTGCTGGTCCGGGGGAATTCCCTCCTTATCCTGGATCTTGGACTTGACATTGTCAATGGTGTCCGAGGACTCGACCTCAAGGGTGATGGTCTTGCCCGTGAGGGTCTTCACGAAACTGGGTTGCGCTGTCAGTACCGGAGCGGTCGCGGGGACGTCGATTTTCGTCGGGGATCGAGGAGCTTACATCTGCACTGCATAGGAAGTCAGTAACACGTCTCTACGTTGGATCTGCGGCCATAATAGGGGTCTACTCACTCTTGACTGATTTTTGTGACGCTGACGATGTGAAGTTTGGAGATGCGAGTCTGCGCGCACTTTTGGTGGGGCGAATGTTCAACCGAAAGAAAACCCTAGGGCCATGGGGAGAGTCACGTGCCGCACCACAAAAACGCCTCAGGCAACTTGGAAAGACCAGGCAGGCAGGTGGATACCTCTCCAGCCAGATTAGCAGTTACAACTCGTCATTGTCCAAGGCGAGGGCAGTCGGGAGACTCGGAATATCAGCGGTTTCTCCTTTGAGCATCAATTCAGTCAGCAATAAATGGTTTCTATTAGTCATGACAAGTTCAGGCATTTTGCTGTTACTTGGGTATCATGTAACTATGCTCCGCTTCTTCGGTTTGCTTCTTCTCCCTCTGCCAAGTGAGTATTCTTTGCTCGAACATGTAAACCGCCCGAACGACTTCTTGCAATGACAAGCCCGCAACCTCTCCTGTAAAAGTTATTAGTCATGTTTGCAGAAAGAAACTCGAGGGGGAAAGAATAGAGCCTTACCTGCTCGCACATACAATGCCTTGGCGTGTTCTGTAAGATCTTCTACAGAACGATATGCTTCATATGCGGGTTTGGGCTTGGACAGCATCTGGCCTTCGCTGCCTGACTCTTCGCCATCAGGTACTCGAAACTCAAGGACTCGCTCCAATATATTCCTGGCCCGGATGTCCACTTCGCTCTCTGCAGTCTCCTCGCGCGGGGGTACGAGTGGAGGCGCATCTTCCGAGGGAAAGAATCTCGTAATCGGATTTTCATCTGCATGAGTGTCAGCGTTGCTGCCTCGTCTCATATTGAGTGGCATCATACTATTCTTGCTGACCAAGCTTGCAACATGCGCAAAGTACTTGTCGAGCTGCTGGGGTGCCATCGACGTGACTTGATCCGCTGTGACCTTTTCGAGACTGGGCCCATCTGATGCTTTTGACGGGTCGTCGAGCTCAGCCATGGCGGCCTGCCATTTTCTCCAATTGAATGTAAATCCTTGCTCAGAACCAAGGTCCTTGAGCAATGAAGGATGAGGGCCAAGCGGATAGCATAGTTTGGTGGCAACGATGAGAATAGCAACAAGCAATATCTCGGGGTAATCTAGAACGAACAATCGAGTCTTTTCAATAGGCAGCTGAAAGGTCACGCTCAAAACCGAAATGATAACCCGAGCCGTAATAAGCACTTCCACTGAGGAACAGTTAGCCCAGAGAACGTAGGGAGATTGTATATGGAGCAAACCTGGTAGAGCCAGCTGTCTTGTGTAGTAGATCAAAGTAACTGTCTCGTTCATGAAAGGGAAGATCATTTCATAGTTGTGATGGTATGAAAGTGCTAATTCCATCACAGCTTCGTGCAGGTCGGCTCCCTGAAGCGTTGCTCGCAGTGGTAACTTTAGGGCTTTCGTGTACGGCGAGGGCAATCTGTCTTGCATTTCTTGGGATAGATCATAGTACTCGTAGAACAGTTAGTAAAGACCTGGCGGGTTGGCAGAGAAAGTGAACTTACCGCTCTCTTGTAAGGCATGTGTCCTCCATTGACCCAGTTGCAGATTTCTCCGATGCTAGTAGGAGTTCGGAGCAAAAGGCACCCCAGGTAGCAAAGTGCCAGCGTGTCAATCATCCTGGGCATCGGCCAACTTTGGTCTCGTTCCGGATCCCAACTCTGCGCCTTTGAATGGTTTTTCAGTGATTGCGTGGCCGGCTCAGTTGCTTCAGGCTGGGAGCTGAACATCTCTCCCTGAGGATCATCATCATCATCCACGGCGAGGCTGCTAGAACCCCGGGTGCGAAGATCCCAAAGGTCCCGAACAACAGTCTCAAGTTCTTCTCTGTGGCCCTTGGATCCAACTAGCCAAAGGATCTGATTCCTGAGAATCAACTGAAGACACTCCAGGTAAAGGTTCTTGCCGGCCTGGCCGGTGAGGTGACGCAGTTCTTTCTCCTTGATCTCCTTCTCCCGCCTGACCACGTTGCCCATCCTTCCGGCGTCTTGTTCATCGCCGACATCAAATTGAATAAATCCCTGCGTTTTTGTTAGCCTTTCCCGATAGCTCTCTCGCTTTGCCTGACAAATACGCACCTCAACTTGATGGCCATTGGAACAGAACCGGAGACCACTCTCCAGGTAGTATCTTCTCGCGCCACATTCTGGACATCTCTCCCCTCGAGGGAACTTGCGAAGCTCCCGCCGACTATCCATGGTTTCTCATGACCCGATCTGTCAATGTTTTGAAGAGTATGAGCAGGTAGGAGTTTGAACATCAAGCCCTGATTGGGTGCAGAGCTGAGGTCGCATCAGAGTGAGCAATGGCCTTCGCTGTCTCTCTGTCTCTCTCTATTGACGGGAGAGAAAAACGAAATCCTACCAAGGCCTACTGTACTAAAATTCTGAAAATAGAGTACAGGGAGATACTCCTAGTTTTCAGGTATGTTCCCGTCTTTGATCGTTCCAACGTCAGATAACTTAGGTAGCGTCTAAGTTCATCTACCTTAGTAGGTAAGGTAGGTAATCGGCACTTTTTTTTCGCTGCCGAGTTTGGGTTTGGCGTGGCACAAAGTACTTCGTCCTTCGCACGCATGGACCTGGCTGGGTCAACACCAATTTTTTAAATCATTCTCGCTTATCGTCAAGTGTCGATGCGCATCGACAGATCAGACCATATCTCGTCCGTCCGCGAATAACACGCAATAGGAGTTCAAATCAATAACATCACGAAATGCACGCACATCACAAATCACATCACAAATCATCTGGCAGACGACAAGGTTCCGTCAAGGTTTTTAATAGCCCTCTATCGGACAGATTTCTGTCAACTCCAAAGCTCTCCCATTTTTTTCTCTCATGATTTGCCGTTACGAATATCGTGACATCAAGGCATCTGCAGCAGGTGGTAAGAAACAAAGGAAAAATTCGAAGACCGCATAAGAGCGCTTCGGGTTGCCGAGTGCTATAACCAGCAGACAATCCTGTCCGGATAGAGTCCCTCAGCACAACGCCCAACTCATGACCCATGGATATTTGATGTGTTCATTCATTCATCAAACCAAAGCTATCCCTCTGGCATACCCCGTGGTTAGACGGCATTGCCGAGGGGCCAGGGGTCGCTTCGAGCCGGATGTGTTAAACCTAGGGAAAGGTGTTTAACCCTGGCGGGGAGCCTCCTTGGCCTCAACGGCGGCCTCCTCACCCATCGAGGTGAGAATGACGACGTCTGTGATGAAAGGTTAGCACCAGATTGCACACCAAGGAAATAAGTAAATGGGCCCAGTTGCAGCAGCAGCCAAACATGGGATGAACGTCAAGATGGGGAAAACTTACTGGTGTCCTTCTCCTCGACCTTGAAAAGACGGTTGATCTTCTCGCCAATCTCGCCATCGGGCATGCGAACGTCATCCTTGAGGTCACCATCATCGTTCATGAGAGAGAGGAAGCCGTCGTCGGAGATGTCGAGCTGGGCACGTGTTAGCTGCCGACAGCGCAGGGACTCCTAAGGGAGGGGGCAAAAGCCGGGAGGGGTCTCCCTGGTGGGCGGGGCAAGGGTTCACTCACAAGCTGGAACTCGCGACGGGAGACGTTGGGAACGTCCATGTTGTGGGTGGAAGGGGAGAGATCCTCGTACTTCTTGCCGGTGAAGATGTCGAGGGCGACGAGATGGACCTTGGCGTGACCGTGCTTGCCGGTCTTGGAGGTCGACATGTCGACAATCTTGCAGGGGCGGCCCTTGATCACAACGAAGCCGTTCTTGCGCAGGGCAGAGCACTGCATGGGGAAGGTGAGCGAGGCACCGGCATCGGCCGACTCGAAGGTCTCGTGGTGCTGCATCGAAAAAAAGAAGGCAATTAGCAAGAGCTCGATATGATTCCCATTGTTATGGCCGAGATGGACAGGCACCCGTTGACGATGGCTCGTCGAAAGCTGATGAAGCCCAGCTTCGTCGATGAGACAGCTCTGTGTCGTGGGGCACGAGTCACATTGCGGGGTGAATTTTCGCGGGCGAAAATGGACGCAAGGGCAAGGCGCGTGCGCCGAAGGAAACGAGAGGGAAGACTCACTTCTTCCGACATTTTGATGGTATTTTCAAAAAATCAAGGTCCTAAAGAAAGAGGATATTGGTGAAGCGGAAATGCACCGTGAAAAGAAAACGCTGGGAGAGGTGCTTTGTAGTGGGATGGAGGGTGAAGAAAAAGGAAGAGGGCCAGACTCGGGAGGAAGATGGAGGGGGTTTAGAAAAAGGCCCAGCTCAGGTGGGAGGAGCCCAGTCGTCGACGGAATTTTTTTCTCGGGGCTGTGATTGGGCCTGAGGAGGAGTTGCAGTGGGACACTCTGTGGTTTAGCGGACTCTACCGATGCCCCCGTTGCCTTTGTCGAATTGAAGACCTTGACTCTTTGGGCAGGGAGTTGAGGGTTGAGAGGTTGCAGAGGAGGGGCTGGCTGGGCTCGTAGGGGGCCAAATCTTACCGTACAGGGCACCTTGACTTGCTGCAATGTTGCTGACTGCCGCCGACGCTCTCCGCCTGCCTGGGCTGGAACCTGCCGCTGGGCTCCCGCTTGGCTGCTGGTCATTCATCCATTTGTTGTTGCTTGGTCACCTGTGGCGCTTGTCGGCGGGCAAGCGGGCCAATGTGGCAGGGTGGCGGACCACTCAGAAGGTGGCGGGTTGGCGGGGTCATTTCCAGGCGGGCATCCAACCTTCAGGTTCTTGATCTGCGGTGCCCTAGGAGCCTAAAATGGATGGCCTGGAGGAGAGAGCCAGAGCCTGAGCTTGGGTGGGGAGGGAGGGGCATCCATGGTCAATTTCAATTTGAATTTTGTGTGAATGAATTGTTGATAACATTTTGCCATCCCACACAATCAACTCCCTAACTTACCTACCTACCTAGGTAAACAACTCCCAAAAAGTACATGACACGAGAATTGGGTAATCTCCACGGCCGTACATACTTCATAGCTTCAACTCTCAATCGTCTCCTGCCACGCTCGCACCCGCTCTTCGCCGGTTTGGTCATGCGGCCACAGCCTGACCTGCTTGTATTCCTTGCGTTTCGGGTGAGTGCACCCCGCTTCTGAAGCGTCTTCGCGAAATTGCCCGTGCACAGCCGATGTACCTGCGGGCCCCATTCGATGACGGTCAAGACGGTCATCTCGTCTTCAAAAACATCAGGCGCTTGGGAAGGTTGAATTCTCGTAACTACAAAGCTGGTTACCTACATAAGGGGGCTACTTGATTTTCAAGTGGCCTACCCTGCAGCTCAGGTGTTGGCCGATCTTCGGATACTCTGGTCTGTTACATGGCCGTCTTACCGGCTTATACGCCATCTCTTGCATGCATCAAGGCTAGTCAAGAGAAGATTTGGCAGTGATAGCATGAGAAAGATGGCGGCTTTTACTACGGGAAAGTAAACTTGGGTTAAGTGCGGGAGCAATTGGTATGACAAATTAAGAACCCTTCTCCTCTGGAACCAGACGCGGTGCTGGCATCTAGCAACGCAGTGTTGATGAGATCAAAAACCTCGTCGCGCCCAAGGTGGCCCTCTTCGAGACAAGCGGTCGCATTTTCTTAAGCATCACAAGCCATCTTTCACTATCCGGTCCTCAGTGGAAGATGAGCAATACCCTCCTTAAGGCATGGGTTACCCTACGATACACTCATCCCACCATTGTTGCCTCAGGACCCTTAGACAAACGAGTTGACCAAGACATGTCGTCAGGCTTAAGACAAGGCTAATCGCGATGCCTTGGTCAAGGAGGCACTTGTCTTAGTCTCCAATGACCAGACAGGTATCGAGTGGTCAAACTAGAATCCTCTACTTCGAGACTCTCACCTCGCCTTGTCCTCATCTGAACTCGGAGGTAGATAAGCCTAGGAAGCGGACGGTCGCCGTGATCTTGTCTCCCGTTCACCACACAGCATGTCTCATGACATTGGTGCCTTGAGTCTGCTAGATGGATTCATCACGCACGCGGCGGATGCCTATACCAAGGTGATGGATCCAAGCTTCCAACTTTGGATGGCTCTTAGACCTTGCACTCTCAGTCCATGCTACCGAATCGCCGCTCAGGTACCACCAGAACTGAGTCCAGTCCAAAAGAAAGGGCTGACCAATATCAACGCATAGCGCGCAGTGATAGCACATTGAAGTCCCATCTCTTCCATCGCTGTGGTCGTGTCTTGCCCGACCGCCAGTGAGCCGCTCTCAACCTAACCAAGTACTAAGCGAGCGACCTCGTCAACGCATCTCTTTCACGCAGCGATAGCCATTGCTGTGCGAGATATGGAGGAACGCCCGGTTGGGTCGAAGCCTGCCCGATATATTTCTATCAATAGTGCAGATAGTCTCTTATACAACACCGTCTGAGAGGACACGGAGCGCACTGCCGCCGTCAATGTGGGCCCTGGGCACGCCGCCGACGCCGCCCAGCTCCGAGCGCTCCGTGCCCGTGCCGGAGCCCAAAGAGCGTGTGTCCGTGCCGACCTCGAGTATGGGCCGAACGGATCGGGTGGTTGCACTGCGGCGGGGAGCCTTCGTAACACGGGATCCACGGATGACAGGTGATGGGCTGGGAAATGGGCTGGGCTTGTTCCTCGGCACGTTTGAGGGTGAGATGTGCCTGAGCGTGGCTGACAATGACGCATGGCACACGAGGGAAGATGTGGATGCGTATCTCGGTCGGGAGGGGAGCAAGGACAAGACGGTTGTATTTGGAGGGTTGAATCTCCGATGAGCGGGAGAGCCAGGTCAGATATCGAGACGACGATGGTATGTAATAAAGATGAACACCTGCAAAACATTCTTAGATAATCCATGCACTATCTTGATTGTCACTCGCGTTAGTGTTGGCTGGTTCTTCCACCATCAGTGAATGAGGGTGTCAAGGCGTCTCACATCTCACTGCCAACTTCCGACTTGCGTCCACGCACACGTCATGGCATCATTCTCCTGCATCAAGTTGCCCTTTGAAAACCCACGCAACCCTTTCGAAACAAGGCAGGCCCCAGTGTCACAAACAAACAACACAAAAACCGGCCAAAGGGATTGCATTGCGTCATGGGAAGTGCGTCAGAAGTTGGGTGCCCCCACGGTGCGCGAAAGCTACCCTACAGCAACGGCGGCGCTGGGTTTCGGGGGCTTCCGAGACGGAGGCCGAAAGGGGCAACTGGAGCAGCATGAGAGGGAGTGATTGGTATGGATGGGCATCGTCAGCGGAGGGGTGGATGCGCAACAGAACGACCCATTGCGCGTCTGAGGTTTGGGGAACGGCACCTAAGGCAGACAGGCAGGTAGATTAGGTTCCGAGCCGTGTCACGTTTTATGCCGTGTGGTGGGTGGTGGTGTTGCTGTGGATATATTAATGGGAACCATCCGCCATCGGCCTTTCCTCGTCGTCATCATCTCATCCTCAAGAAGTACACTTCCACTCTGCAACAACGCGTTTCCTAAGGACTCCACCTTCATTACTTGCAACAGCCGCAAGATACTTCTCAACCACCAAACCAGTCACCATGCCTACCTACATTGCAAGTCTACCATCTGCCTCGACCTTCACTTTGGACCACATCTGACAATGTCTCCCCTCACAGGTCTCTTGCCACGACGACGCCACCGATGAGCAGGTTAAGGCGTAAGATTCCCCTACCCCTCGAACGAATGCAAAATCAGAAAAAGCAGAGAAGAGAAAAGAAGAGGACTAAATAGCTGACAACTCGTGATAGCGCCAAGGCTCATGCCGTCGATCAGGGAGGCAAGATCGAGCACGAGTACACTTTGATCAAGGGTTTCTCGTGAGTCTGCCCATGCATTCCTATTGATATACGCCATTTTCTAACGCAACATTACCTTCAGAGTCAAGTTTGACGACGATGCTGTTCAAACTCTGGAGTCAAACGAGCACGTCAAGGCCGTCGAGCTTGATGGCGAGATGAGGACGCAGTAGACAGTCGATAATGATACCATAGATGTTCTCGTACCCACAGAAGAGCATAAGACATTCTGCCAGCTGCAATCTGTTCCACCCTCCTGAAGCCAACCGCCACACACAGTCCCTATCTGATTATCACCTCTACCTTATCGTCTATTCAGCGCCTATTCACAAGACCGGCCCGGACCCCTCGGTGACGTAGAGCCTGCGATAGCCTCCAGCGCAACAGGTGTGCCCCTCTGCCCCGCGGTTGCCGCCCATCCCCCATAATCCCTTCCACTGTTGCCCCGCGATAAGCCGCGTGCAAGCGCGCTAAATGGTGATAAACTCCTGGCTCCAGGGGCCTTCCTTCCCGGGCCCGGGGGAGTGCTGGTCCAAGCTTCCCCTCCACTGGCATTCCGGGGGGTGATATGACATGTGGTAAGGGAGTCACCGTCTCTCGCCTCCATCCATCCGAGCCTCATCACCAACGACTTCTTTTTGACCTCCCCTTGGAACGATAAAATTTGTTTCTTCTTGGGGACGCGCTGGGCCGCCACAAACAACATCTTCTTTGGCAGAATGCTCAAGTAATTCGTGCCGCAATGAGTGGCGTATCAGCCAGGTCAATGAGGCGTTGCCTGCCTCGGAGTGCCGCTTCGACTGTCCCTCGCGTCTGTCGCTCGCTCGCTCCTCTCCGTCACCGCCCGTTCTGCTCGGCGTCCCAGAGTCTGTTCCACAGTAGACGACGCCCGCATTGGGACTCACATATGGCCCTGCCACCTGCCAACCTTCCCCAACGCCGGACCCTTCACACTCACAAGGTCACCGACGCCGACATTGCCTTTCTCGCTCGGCAACACCAACATCCTCTCAGTCTGGCCGACCTCGTCAGGTATGGCATGATGCATCTTCAGTCCCATTGCCGCGTCTTCCTTCTAAATAGAGACTAATTTGTTCGCCCGCAGACACGGCCGTCCTCCCCTCTCAACCGACTCTCTCCTCTCCTCCGCCAACTTTGCGCTGTCTCTCCTCCCCGTCCGCCTCGCCCACCGCATCCAAGCTCTTCGCAACCTCCCTTTCATTGTCGTCACGAATCCGAATATCTCGCGTATTTACAACAATTACATCCACTCCCTTTCTATCCTTCTCCCTTACTTGCACGCGTCCCAAGATGGCAAGCCGATTTCGTCTCTCGACGATGAAGTCCAATTTACAAACGTCCTCGCCGAGCTTGTCCAGACTCACACCGACACCATCCCCATCCTCGCCAAGGGCTTCCTCGAGTGTCGACGCTACATTTCGCCCTTAGAAGTCACCCGATTTCTAGATCAGCATCTTCGTGCTCGTATTGGCACCCGCCTCATCGCCGAGCAGCATATCGCCTTGCACTTTAGCAGCCAGCCTCACGCGACCGAGAACTCGGCATCCGAGCAAAACTCGTACATTGGCGTTATAGATACCGCCCTAAAGCCCGCACACATCATCGAGTCGTGCGCTGGCTTCGTAGCCGACATTTGTGAGCTGCGATATGGCGTCCGCCCCCAACTCCTCATTGATGGCGAGCCCGAAACCACATTTGCCTTTGTGCCCATGCACCTCGAGTACATCGTTACAGAGCTGCTGAAGAATGCGTTCCGCGCCACTGTCGAACACAAGTCTCGTGAGCCTGTCATCGTCACAATCGCTCCCGAGCCTCCTCTTCGTAGTCTGACTGAATCCACCGCCGACCGTGACAGCCTACCCTCGGCTGTCGTCCGGCCCTCAGAGCATGAAGAGCGTCACGCTTTCCGCAGCGGAGCTATCGCTCCCCTGGACGACAACGCGCCCGGCGTTACGATACGCATCCGTGACCGCGGTGGTGGCATCCCCCCCGAAGTCGCCCCCAGTATTTGGTCTTACTCCTTCACCACCTTCTCTGACGATGCCGATGAATTTCCTGGATCTAGTAGCGGCAGTGATGGGCTCGGTGCTATCACCTCGGCTAGTGCCGGTGGTAGCTCTATTGCTGGCCTCGGTTATGGCCTCCCATTGAGTCGCGCCTACGCAGAGTACTTTGGCGGTGGCATTGCCGTTCAAAGTCTGCACGGGTGGGGGACTGATGTCTATCTGCGTCTCAAGGGCGTGGGGGTGGTTGATAAATAGAACCAGTCTCGTCAAGAATCGAGAGCTGCACATACGTTCCCAGGACATAACAAGAGAAGGAATGGTTGGATGATTAGCACGTAGTTATGGAATAATACACTGCAACAATAATGAGCGAATGAAAGTAACACATGTTTTTCTGCGAGAGCTAAAAGTAGAGAAGATGCCTGTGGTCGATACATACATAGTCCAATGAGCGTAGAGGTATCAGGTCAAAGGATAAGTTCCGTCAGCATCATCAGTTACCACACTGCGAGCAGCCTCGGTAAACAGCAATTTGACAAAGTACCACAATACAGATAAAGAATGATGGTAAGAACAGACTTATTATAGATAAAGGTAATAGAACACAAAAAGAGAACAAATCCCTTCTTTCTCTGATCAGGCCAAGCGACGCAGCGTTGAAATCCAAACTAGCCCAGCCCAGCCCGGTGCCATTACAATTTAGATCTCTTTAAGAGGTAGATTGGTAGTGAAATAGTAAATGAGTAAATGATGGTGAACAAATATCCGAAGAACGACCCCCTCTTGTCGTGAACACAGAAACGCCAGCAAAAATACACCACATCTTTATCTTCCATTTTGGACACCCAAAACCCGATTCGTCTCGTCTTATTCGATGATAGCTTCACCATCCTTCTTGCAGGTGCCACGGCACGTGGACGATGGGTGGTGGCTCGCCGTATAAACCAAACATAGCTATGTACCGGGATTAGAAGCAAACAAGCCTTTCTAACATCTCTTTCTCATGCTCTATCCGTAAAACACGCATTACATATTCTCCAACTCGTGATCGATCTGGCGATCCATGAAGGTGCGGCGCTCGCCAATGAGCTCTGTCTGGAGTCGTTGCTCTACCAAGGCACGGACCTGCTTCTTGGTGACAGTGTCGAGGTCGACCTCCATTAGGACAGAGCGGATGGCGTCGACGATGGACATGTCATTGGGTCCGCTGTGGCCGTGTTGGAAGTCAAACGAGGATTGAGAGCGCATGGCGTCGGGCATGGGAGACCGGGCGCCACTGTTGAAACCCAACGCAGTTCCCGATCGGCTAGCACTACCACCCAAGTTGGGAGAAAGGTTGGCTTGACCGCGCAGGTTGGTCATGCTGGGTCGCTGACCGGGGAAGTCCTGGTATGGTGATTGGCTGCGCATATCATGAACACCAGTGCCCATCGACAGCATGGACTGGCGGTTCATAGGGGAGTCGTTGTAACCTCCGAGGTTGGAGCGGGGAGATGCGTAAGCGTTCTGGCGTCCAGGCATGCCGGTGAGCACGGAGCCCTGAGGCCCAGCCGAGTAGACAGACTTGATCTCATCCATCTCGTACTGGTCACCGAAAGAGTAGTCAGCCTTCTCCTGGTATCCGCCACGTCGGCCAGGGAGGTTGTTGGACAGAGCATAGTCGTCCCAGCGCTGCAGAGGAATGGATCGGGGATCGAAACCCTCTTCGTCAACAGCGACGACCTGTTTGTTACCCTTTTCACCAATGACGATACGAGTGTTACCCCACGAGAAGTTGTCCTGGTTCCAGAAGGAGTAAACGGGGAGAACGAAGGAGTAAATGGGGAAGGCGAGGATGTAGATGATCATCCAACCGATATGCTGCCATTGTCGCTTGAGAATGAAGACGAGAGCCTGGAGACCGTACACGCCAGCAAGCATAGCGATGGAGACGATAGGGAACTCGCCAGTCTTGGTGGCGATGCGGTAGATGAGGTAACCGATGTAACCACAAGTAGCGGGAAGAATGATGGTACCGCAAAGATCGATGAGGACAACGAAGCGCATACTGAAGCAGCAGAAACCACACATTTCCTTGAGCTGCATCAATTCAACGAGGTTGTGAATGGTCGAGTTGATCCATCGTCGACGCTGAGACAGAAGAACGCTCCAAGACTCGGGAGCAGCCGTCTTACACTGGGCATCGGGGATGAACTTGAATGCCATGCTGGGGAAGTACTTGGTCATGAGCGTCGTCAAATAACGATCCTCACCCAGCGAGAGCAGGTTCTTCTTGTGCAAAGTATCCACATCGCAGACACTGTACTCCTTAATAACGTCGTCCGAGATGATGAGTGGCTTGCCCTTGTCGGCAGTGCGGAGTCGGTACATTGTAAAACTGATTAATGGTTAGTTCTCGTTCTTTCCCTAATATGAGTAAATCGTGCCACTTACCAACCAGGCAAACAGGTGACGCTGCCAAAGAGAGACTCGAAGGCTTTAGCCAGGTGGTGAGAGATGAAGTACTCATAAACCTGAATCATAGTCCACCAAGTCTTCTCATCGTTCTCCAGGCTTGTCTCGCCGCAAATGCCAGCAATCTTAGCGTTGTGGGCGCAAGCAGCAACCAGTCGGTTCAAAGAATCTTCATAAACGCAGGTATCGGCATCAACCATGAGAAGGTACTCATACAGTTCAGGGTCCACACCAATGATGTTGTTGATTTGATGGAACATCTCGAGCTCCAAAGGGCTCATTGGGGCACGATGGTGGACGCGGTTGAGGAAGCTCATGAGCAGAATCTGCGAGTCTCGCTTGCCACGGTTGCCAGGCTTCGCCTTGGACTGCTCAGATTCCTTGCCAACCTTGACGACGACCAGGTAGGGGACAACGTTGCCCTCGAATTCGTAGAGACCAGAGTAGACTTTGCCGTAGTTGAGCTGCTCACTGCCGGCGCCGACTGACTTGAAGGGCAGGGCTGGAGGATCAACCTTGGGATCGACACCAAGAATATCGAGGACAATCTTCGGAGTGGGTCGATCATTACCCTGACCGACGATGACACCATCGCAAATGACACAGATAAGCTTGCGCTTATTATCATACTGCAAGGCAGTTAAAGAGTCCAGGGCCTTGCGCAGAGAATCCTCGCCTTCCGTGTAGGCAGGGACCTGACAGATGACAAACTTGTCCTGAGGCGAGGGTCGTCGCTTGGAGCCGAATTGAAGAGCCGCAATGAATTTAACTCCGATGACTGTACAAAGAATGATGGTGAACGCCAACATGATGTAGTTGTTGACCTGGCACTTGGCGCTGTCTCTGAAATCCGTGATACCCACGTAGCCGATTCGCTGGATGCAGTACCAGCTGTTCAGGATGTTGGCGTGCCTCGTCTTGTTGCCGGCAGAGTTTTCAATTAGAGTGTCGAGATCTTTCTTGATGTCTTTGCCAGCATTGTCCTTCCAGAGATCCGACACGTCTGAATTAAGGAACGAATACATGGAGATGCTGTCCATCAAGTCCTGCGTGTAGAAGTAGTTCGTGAGATCGTAAATCTTGTTGCCATATCGGGCCCAATAGTGTTGATTGGTCTGGCCCTCGCTCAAGACCTTGGATTCCTTCCAAACGAGATCGCCGTGGTAGTATTCCTTGATCTTGGGCTCAAATGTACTCCAGTACCAATCGTCATCATGCAAGACACTGGTTCGGTCTGTAGCATAGTAGCCGGAGGTGTGCTTAGCAGTGGCGAACTCTGGGGTCTTGTTGAACTGAAGCGTGGTGGTCTCCTTAATACCCAGACCCTTGCACGCCATGTTTAGAGGGGGTACAAAGTAATCGTCAAGAATCAGACCAGCCATGAGCTGCATGTTGGCGCTTGTCACTTCCGTATCCGTGTCACTATGCTGAATTCTCCAGAAATCCGATATGTCGTAAATCTTGCCATGAATGCCGACCCAGAAATCAGATTCGCCTTGATGCGTTGCAAGTTGCTTTTCGTTCCAAGCTTTGTCGGAGTTTGGGCAGAGCAGTTTACCGAAGAAGACGATCCAGAAAATCAGAAAAGCGTTGATCAAAGTGATGAGGAAGCACAGGACGAACTTCTCTCGCCATGCCATGCGAACATCGGGTCGCTTCATGCGGCCGACAAGGGAGAGAACAGGAGAGGGAATCCAGAAAGTAAGAGTCCAGACGAAAGCAACCCAGGCTCGGCGACTCAAAGGAATTGGCTTCGTCTCGATCTGCTTGCCCTTGGACAGCTCAGGATCCAGAACACCAGTGAATTCGCCTTCCTCGTTGTAGAAGACCTGACCCTTGTAGGTATCACCCTTGTTGCCGAGGCCGTAGTCGCCGGCACTGGCATTTCGCTGCGCACTAGGAGCAATCGAAGGTGCTTGACTGCGGGGCAAAGGCATCCCCATGTTGACATTAAGGTTCTGGTTCTGGCTGAGAGACATATGGCTCATGTTCCCTTGGCTGATCTGGCGATTGTGGACCAAGTGGTCGTTGCTACCGTTGATGCTGCTGCCGCCCAAGGCCGGGGGGGGGAAAAAGCCACTTCCGTTGTTCGAGTAGCCCGTGTCGAAGCCAGTATTAAATGGGTTGGCTCCAACACTCTGAAGGCTGTGGGCAGGTTTGATATCCAGCATGCTCTCAGCCTCCCACCAAGCAGTCTCACGAACCCAGATGCGCTCCTTGCCGATGAAGACTTCTCCGTTGCTCCAACCGCGCTCAAGCATCCAGCTCTCGATTCCGTCTCTGCCGTCTTTGCAGCCAAGAGGAGCATACCGCTGAATGAACTCGTCGAAATCGAAATCGGCAGTATAGTCAAGGTTTCTACTGCGGCGGTTTGCCCATTCGGGCAGTCTCCACGAGCGGAGCTGTCGAGAAACGGTGCCAGCCGACCAAGCTGAGGTGATAGAAGGCAGAGCAGCAAGGCTAGCAGGGGAGTCATCGGTAGGGTGCAGAGACAAATGGTACCAAGCACGGCTAGCGGCAAGAATAGCGGGCAGATCAAAACGACCAGCTCGTCCCAGGTTAATGCCTTCGCCTTCAACCGGGAACAGAAGCTTTCTCAAGAAGCCGTCTTGTTCGGAACCATAGGCCATCCTCTCAAGAATGACCTCCCTCTTCTCAAGCTCGTGTTGTCGGTCCTTCCCCTGGGGGCCGGTCATGATGCCCAGATCAGGAGCGACCTCGGATACAGCCTGTTGCATCTCTCGAATGACAGAAGAGCCTGTAGGTGCCACTTGAACGCCGTCCGCGATCATCTCAGAGTTGATACCAAGAGAATCGTCGAAAATGGTGCGCATGGCAAGAGCTTTACCAAGGGTGGGTGAAGGGACTTCAATAACAGTGATGGAAACAGTATCACCATTGTCCTCATTGGTGGTAGGTGTGCGGATGCCGCGTCCATCAACCGACTCGTCCCCATCTCGGATTCGAAGCATCTGAGCGGCGATGGCCGTGTTGGCCTTGGAGATCACCCAGTCAACAAGAGCCTCATAAAGACCGCCAACGAAAGTGCGGCGATCCTCGGTACTGAGCTGGTTCATGAGAATCTCGGGCTCCATCCCCAACAAGCCGCTGACGTCCTCGCAAATCTCCTCAAGATCGTCAGAATCAGCGGCATAGTCAAGAGTGTTGCCAAGCTTCAGAAGGCCAGCAAGAGTCGAGATGAAGTTGCGATGAGCAGAGCCCTTAATTCCAATCTCCTTCAGGGCCTGGCGGAAATCGTCGGCAGCGGCCGCGTCATCGGCTGTCGCGAGGTAAGAAGGAGGCTCATACGTTCCGGAACGAGCCAACAGAGCATATGCGGACGCAGACTTCAAGCCCAGAAATTCTCGCTCGGCTGGGGTCGAGGCTGAGGTGAGTAGGTAGTAGAATACGTCGAAAGCACGGTATCCAGCCTCAGCTGGGATGTCGAGAAGGCCATTGGCGGTGTCGATGCCTCCGGAGGAAAGGGCTACGGAAGCACCGGCAAGATTACCAGACAAGTTCAACGTTAAAGTGACACCAAGAGCCGCCTGTCTCGGGGTGGAGGGATTATATGGTGTGACGCATCGGATGAATGGACGGATCGCTTCCAGAGACTTGTAGACTGAGGTAGGAATGGCGAAAGGGAAGGTGTTCAATAGAGGAAGCAGGACGGAAGGAGATGACTGGTGAAGAGAGCTGTGAAGTGAAGTTAGTACAGTGCATCGAAATTGTATCTCTTTTGGTTTCAACCTACCCCAAAATGATGCAACCATCTTCGGCTCTGCGCCTGGCATGCTCCCAAGCCCGCGCCGTGAGCGTAGCATCAACCGTAGGACCACCCTGGGAGGCCGTGAGCCAGGTGTTTACCACCAAACTCGTGCTGGCATCGAGCTTATGAGGTTGAGAAGAGAGGTAGATGTTGTGAATGGCGTTCAGGAGAGTGGTAGTCGACACTTGGGTAGCTTGGGGGCCACCCAAAGCATCCGATGCCACTGAAAACATTGACATTCGGTTCGCCATGGTGAAGAGAGTGATGTCCTCTCAGGACAAACTCGACAGCCTCGACGTGCTCTGTTGATTACGGCCGATTATGTGCCTTTCTGAGCGTGCAAGGCTAAAACCAGGATTAAAGGTGTAGATTCGAGGAACAACCTAAAGAAGTTGTTTTCGACGTAGAGCGAGGAATAAACGAAGGTTTCGATGTACGTTTGAGGCTTGTCAAATGGATGAAAGCCGTCGACGGATGATTAGGTCGCTGGGCAACGCGACCCTCCTTTTCGAATGAGGCGGAGGCGTCGGCGATGGAGTTTCGGAACGATGGGAAGTTCGTGAAAGGGTTAGGGTAGAAATATTAACGATTGTATAAACACAGCCAAAGCGAGCGAGGCCGGTCAAACGAAGGAGTATAACAAGTGAAGAAACAAGACACAAACCAAGATCACGACACAAGAATGAAAACGTCTTTTTTTTGGGACCAAAGTGATGAGGAATCGAAGCAACGGGACCAGGCGACAGGAGGTAGCGTGCCCCAGAGCACGTTGCTGAGAATAACGGCCGTGTGATTGTATCCTGAGCACTGTGTGCGGCGGACAGTTCTGGCCAGAAGTGCAGAAATTCAGGGCCAACGGCCCATCTTTTTAGCACCATGAGTTTACTTCAGCAGGTGGGTGGGGAGGCCCGATGGACTAGGCCCTAGGGGGAATGGCCCGATCCCAACTTGGCCCTGGTTTAGCTTCCATGACGGCCAGCGGTTTGAGTGCCAGCTGGGACGGGGTTCCAACCAGAGGCTCCAGCGAGCCAGTCAACCAGTTGGACTCGGGTGAGGTGGGCGGGCAGCGCGCTAGTGGCCTCGCATGGGGCGGGAGCCACTCACACTGTACCTAAACTTGGAACAACAGTGGGTGAGCGTGCAGGGGGGGTAGCCATCCACCGAGGGAAGGATGGATGGTTTAGGGGGCCGGCGAGGGCGACTGATCGCTTGGGCGGCGACCAGTTGACTGCTAATGTATCCATTGGAGATGGGACGGAAGGCAAAAAGGGAGGGATGGGTGGACAGACGGATGCCAGTCAGTGTGGGACTCTTGGCTTGCTTGGGAACGAATGTTGTGAGATGGCCAAATACGAGGCCCAAAAACAAGCAGTGAACCCAGCTTGCAGTCAAGTGCCGGCTCCTCCTCTTCTTGTCCTGTCTGATCTCGTATCCATGACGGTAAGCCCGTGATTGTGAAGCTGGGGGAGGCTATGCTGGGCCTCGTTCCGGAGTGCTTCTTTTTTTATGGATTGGCAACTCTTTAAGGCCCATCATTCTCCGTCGTATTCTTCCCGGGTATTTCTCTTTTCTTGCCTGTCCTTTCGCGAGCCGATTGTCTGTTCCTCTCCGTTCTCCTTTTTTTGCTGACATATGCCAGCGATGTCTCAGGCAATCGGAACGTGGATACGTACGTGGATGCTTCCTGGGGCGTGAGTTGGCCACTTCTCCTTTTCATGTGCATAAGAATCCACCCAGCACATGCACGCACAGCACAGAGCGAGTGCCCTGGGTGCATTGGCGCGCAATATGGTAGGGATCGTTGGCTGGACCGTAGGAAGTCTACCTTTCTGGGGGAAGTGGGAAAGATGGGAAGACTTGCATCGTAAAATGCCAGGGCACAGTGCAGTAGCTTCTTTAATTACCAGCTCACGACCAAGACGTGGAAGCTCAGCCTCGTACATTCAATAACCTTGGATAATCGGGTATGATGAATATTCAACCTCCAGCTGAAATGCAGGGAGGGTGGAAGGAAGAGACGGGACGAGACTGTAATTAACAATTACCTCTAACGGCTGCTGCATTCACCGTCGATACCTTCCATCTGTGCATGACTACCAAAGTAGATAGGTACTTCACACGAAGCAACGAATAGGTAGGCTCCTTTTCTTTTGCTTGTTTTCTTTTCTTTTCTTTTCCTTCCCCTTTCCATGTCGATTTTTTGCCTGTTCTCTTCCATCCGTCTTTCCCATCTGCCACATCCCCTTGCAAATTCTGTCCCTTTTCGTGGCCTGCAGCTGAGAGAGCAACCTTAACACGTCACCACCGCCGCAAGAACGGCTTGTATCAAAGCCCTGTGATCTTCACGTCTCCTGCTTCGTGCAAAGTGCGCAGGGCCGGCCAGTACTCCACCAGATCATCCTCTTTCATTCTTCTTCCGACGCGTCGAATCCTATAAGACGGTGCGAATACAGTGCAACAATCGCTCATGACCCAGTTTGTCGTCTTTTGTTGGTTCCCATCTCTTTGGTTCGGTGACAATTTATTCCATGCTCCTCGCCTACGAAGTACATACATGCAGTACACGCCGTCCGGTGGCGGCCGCGTCTGGCGCGTCCAGGTGGGCAAGGGAGGACGGAACCTCAGCCAGCCCATGAGCGCTGAGCTGGCACAAAGCTGACCACGCCGAGAAACCTCAGAAGCCACCAGCAACGCCCGTGGCCGATGCATTTCAGCCGCTGGGTCGCTAGACACTAGTGCCGCCTAATAACAAAGGGATGATGGGCGACGGCACAGCTGAAAGGAGATCGGGATTGTCAGGGGGTGGGCGGGTGAGGGCCAACGACGGAGAAGAATAAGGAAGCAAAATGAGACAAAATGGCCCACGTTCGCAGCCTCACACTCGCTTGCGCAGCTCGAACATTTCGATTGAACCACGGTCTCACCTCGCAGGCATGCTCTAAACGGCATGAAATGGCCCATCCATCGTGGGAAAAGGGACTGGGAGCAGCAGGGAGCTCCCATCCTCGCCTCGCCTTAAAATAACTACAGTTTGAAGCAGAGGGCACGCAGCATGGACAGGTGCTTGACATGTGCAGCTGAGCATTCCAGAAGCCGAAGATAATCAGTCACTGACCCCAGAGGTTCCAGGAGGAGCATGGCAGCATCTGCCCGAACTGACAGGCCAGCCCCAACTACCAATGTCCTGAGTTAGAGGGACCTTCTGCCTTTCTGACGGGGTAACGTCGTCGTCGGCGGCGCTGCCGGCAGAGGAACCCCAGGCAGGAGATTACCGCAGGAGAGCGGGCGGTCCATCTCATCATCTCGTCCATCTGACACTCATTACTCGGCTACGAACCTTTGGGTTAGTTTCCCCCATGAATTGGAAAATTTCCTTTTCTCAAATTAAATAAGGCCGCCCGTCACTTCCGGCGCGGGAGAGCTGAGACGATGGACTGGGAATGGATGAAGAGACCTCGAAATGGCCATGATGGCGTGCCGTCTCATATGCACGGGGTACGAAGCAAGATAAAGGCATTGGCGGAGCTCATCATTTTGGCTCAGGTCTCTGCGAAGAATGCACGATTACTCGAAATCAAAGACGGACGTGAGGCCAGTGAACAGGCCACAGAAGACGGACCCATCTGTTCTGCCGATGTCATCCTGTGAATCTATCGAACATCCATCTGCCTGGAACGGGACAATTTCATGCATCGGAGACCACGCCCATGGTTCTCCTTCTGGCCCTGTGATGAACCGCCTGTGTTTTGCAGTAGCCGCCTACCCTACGGACAGACGATACGAACCAATGGCGGAGTATTATGTCTTTCTTCTCGTCCATGTCATCCTCAATACTCATCATCACCGAGCACGGACAGACCAAAGCGTACCCAACCATTGCTTCAAGTGAAACCCAATTCCCAACAGCAGTCAACAACAACCAAGTTTTTGAGTCCCAGATCAACATCAAGCCACGGCGCCGGGAAAACTTGTCATCCACTGGAGGACGAATGGGGTGTAAACAGTAAACAAGCATTTTGCATGATCCGCCAGACTACCACTGGAACCACCACCCTAGAACCCGTTGTCCTGCTCGGGTCACATCCGGTGGATGCCCTGGGAGACCAGGGTTCGACTGGACTGGACTGGACTGTACTCGTGTCGCTGTATCACTTTCCAGTGCATTCTGGGGCCAATCAACCACTAGTTCACAGATGATGCTTTTCATCATCATTGTCCACCCTTCTGGGGATCGCCTTCGAGTTTCGCCTGCAGAATTATACGGGATTTCTATCAATCACGGAGCGATCGGTGTTGATCATATGAAAGCCTGTTTCGTATAGTGAGTAACGGCGCGAGGATCGGTCATCAGCATACCGTAACGTTGTGTGATGCTCTTGGCCCCTCCGCTGATGGACGGGGGAAATGGTTTCTAAGAATGAACACGCGAAGAATAGGAATGTGGCGTGGGGTTGACCGCTCCAGAGCCACGATTCTTCGACGAACAAGAGAAAAGACGTGCTTATTTGACATGCCGTAAGAATTTGCGAACCGCAGCACAGCTTTGAAAGTCCGCTGATGCCCATTGGTACGGCACCAGGCCACCCTGAGCTGTCCGTCCATCACAGCCTCCCGGCGCCTCCAGCGCCTCTCAGCGTCACCGCGGGAGTGCCAGAAGGCCCTGGAGTCTGGACTCGCTCGAATAGGTCGAGGGAGGGCAAGGGAAAAAAAAAACACGAGTTCCACAGTGTGGTCGGTGGTCGGTGGTCGGTGGTGGTGTGTGCCTGTGGTGGTGTGTCTGTGTGGCTATGGCCAGGAAAAGCTCGTACCTGTTTTTATCCCGTGGGACAAACATAGTAATGAATCTGCGTCTCTGGTGTCTGCCGCCCGCCCCTTTATTCTCTCGGGAAAAATCGAGGCATGTGGTGTTCGTCCCCAAGAAAACAAATCCCCTTTCCCAGGGCCTTTAATTTTTTGGCGTGCAAGTCTAGTAACACCACCATCGTCAAGTCAACCCGACCTGGTGTGAAAGGATTCCCTTGGCTTCAGCCTGAATCTTTCTTCCCTTTTCTTTTTTTTTTTTGCTCCTTTGCTCTCTCTTTTTGACGCTCGTTTGGTCACCTCCCTACAAACCCTCGTTAATAGTGCCTGCCTTCGTTTTGCCCAACAACTCAGCGGCCCCGTGACGTGACAGCGATACCGTCTCTTTCCCATCTCTCACCCGACAATCTTCGTCCTGCACTGGCCGATCCCTCGAACGAATTCCCTCATTCTCCTCGAGAGCCACCCGTTGGCGTCTTGAACGAAACACCATGGCCATGAGCCTCCCACAGCTCGGCGGTGGCAGCGGAGGTGCTCACACACAGCCTTCGCTGCCTTCACTCCCTGCCCATCTGCAATCCGATACACACCTGACGGCTCACCTCGCTAGTCGATTCCATGTCTCTCATCCCACTGCCCGACTGTCTTCCCATGCTCTCATTTCTCTCAACACGTATACTTCGTCCACCAAGGGTCCTGATGGCGGCAAGGAAGGAAGCGCCATGGCCGGCGCCGAGGATCTTGCCGACCGCGCCTGGTTGAGACTTGGCCATCGATCCGAGAACCAGGCCTTTGTGTTTTTGTAAGCAGCTTTTACCAAATGATAGCCCGTCGTGGCCCTCAACTGACGTGCCATCTATTCTAGGGGTGAATCTGGGTCCGGAAAGTCCACGGTCCGAAACCATCTCTTGACGGCTCTCCTCAACAAGTCATCGACTCCTCTCTCCACCAAGCTTTCCCTGGCTGCCTACGTCTTCGACAGTTTGACCACGACCAAGACTGCCACTACATCTACTGCTTCCAAGGCTGGTCTCTTCTACGAGCTTCAATACGACACATCTGCCACCACCAACCCTATTCTAATCGGTGGTAAGCTGCTTGACCATCGACTGGAGCGTAGTCGCATTGCCGACGTGCCCACTGGCGAGCGCAACTTTCACATTCTCTACTATCTCCTTTCGGGCACCAGCGAGGCTGAGAAGACTCATCTTGGCCTGGATGGAACTGGTGCGAATGGTACCCAGAAGCGGTGGAAGTTCCTGGGTCACCCCACTCAGCTCAAGGTTGGCATCAACGATGCCGATGGCTTCCAGGTCTTCAAGAATGCCTTGAGGAAGCTCGAGTTTCCCCGTGCCGAGATTGCAGAGATCTGCCAGATCCTCGCTAGTATTCTTCACATTGGCCAGCTCGAGTTCGAGACTTCCAACAGCACCAGCGTAACCGGAGACGACAGCGGTGGTTTCTCACACGAGGGTGGCCAGACCGTTACCGCTGTTAAGAACAAGGATGTTCTCGCCATCGTCGCCGCCTTCCTCGGTGTCGGCGCCGCGGAGCTTCAGACGACTCTTGGTTACAAGACTAAGATGATCCACAAGGAGCGTGTTACCGTCATGCTTGACCCCAATGGTGCCCGCGCTCACGCTGGCGAGCTTGCTCGCACTCTCTACTCGCTCTTGGTTGCTTGGATTGTTGAGACCATCAACCAGCGGGTCTGCGCTTCTGAGGAGTCCATTGCCAACACCGTTTCGGTTGTTGATTTCCCCGGTTTCGCCCAGCAAACGTCGACTGGTTCCCAACTTGACCAGCTTCTCAACAACGCTGCTACCGAAGCCATCTACAATGTCACTCTTCAGAACTTCTTCGACCGCAAAGCCGATATGCTCGAGTCTGAAGAAGTTAGCGTTGCTGCTACCAGCTACTTTGATAACTCGGACGCTGTTCGAGGTATCCTTAAGCCTGGCAACGGTCTCCTCAGCATCTTGGATGATCAGACTCGCCGCAATCGCACCGACATGCAGCTCCTCGAGAGCTTGCGAAAGCGCTTCGAAGGCAAGAACCCTGCTATCGACGTCAGCTCCGCCACCGCCAAACTTCCTGGCAGCAACTTCTTGACCGAGAACACCTCTGCTAGTTTCACCGTGAAGCACTTCGCTGGTGAGGTCGAGTACCCCGTCAAGGGCCTCATTGAGGAGAACGGCGAGATCATTTCTGGTGATCTTCTCAACATGATCAACAGCACCAAGAGCGAATTCGTTGCTAGACTTTTCGGCCAAGAGGCCCTGCAGACTGTCACCCACCCCAATGAACGAACCGCCGTCATGCAGGCCACTGTCAGCTCCAAGCCCATGCGTGCTCCTAGCGTCATGTCTCGGAAGACTACTAGGACTGCTCGACCCAACACGGCCTACCGCCGTCAACAACAGGAAGCTCTGGACGAGATTGAGCGTGGAAGCAATGCTGGAGAGTCAAACAAGAAGAACAACGTGAAGCATACCATCGAGCAGGGTGCTTCTGGCCAGTTCCTCTCTTCTTTAGAGAACGTTCAGAAGGCCGTCACTGACCCTGGCACCAACTCTTACTTCATCTTCTGCTTGAAACCCAATGATCGCCGCATTGCCAACCAGTTTGACAGCAAGTGTGTCCGCACTCAGGTGCAGACCTTTGGCATTGCTGAAATCAGCCAGCGACTCAGGTCCGCTGATTTCACCCTCTTCTTGCCATTTGGCGAATTCCTTGGCATGGCTGATGCTGAGACGATCCTGGTTGGCAGCGAGCGAGAGCGTGCTGAGATGATCATCGAGGAGAAGCAATGGCCTGCCAATGAGGTCCGCGTTGGTGCTACTGGAGTCTTCCTCAGTGAGCGCTGCTGGATGGAAGTTGCCTCATTGATCGAAGCCGGATCTGTATCTGGCCGCTTTGGCCTCCCTTCGTCAGATGCTGGGGACGGTTTGACCCCCGCCGAGACGACTCCCTTTGGTGCCTCCAAGGAGCGCCTGATTTCCGGTGGTAACACACCGCTCATGTATGGCGAGAAGGGCAAGAGTGGCTACTTCAACGACGACACTCGTTCAGAGGCTGGTGTGTCCGCCTTTGGGGCCGGTGACATGTTTAAGAACCTCGACACCAGAGAACAAATGGCTGAGCGAGGCAACGAGAAGTCTCTCGAAGAGGTCGAGGAGTACAGAGACAAGCCCAGCCGAAAGAGATGGGTGTTCATCGTTTATCTCATGACGTGGTTTGTTCCCGACTTCCTCATTCGCTGGATGGGACGCATGCCTCGTAAAGATGTTCGAATGGCTTGGAGAGAAAAGTTGGCCATTAACATGCTCATCTGGCTCCTCTGTGCTTTCGTCGCATTCTTCATGGTTGGCTTCCCCCGTCTCATCTGCCCAACGCAACACGTCTTCAGTGCCTCCGAATTGTCAGCATATGATGGTAAGAAGGGCAGCGACGGAGCTTACGTCTCCATTCGCGGCTACGTCTTCGATATTGCTTCCTATTCTACTCGCCACTACCCGAACTACCTGGACCCTGATGATCTGACCGACTATGCCGGCACTGATATCAGCACTCTCTTCCCTATGCAAGTTTCTGCTCTTTGCCAGGGTAAGGATGGCAGCATCCGACCCGAGGTTACTCTTGACTACCGAAACACCAACATTTCCGGCTCTACCTCCGTTCTCAACATAGACGATGCCATCGCCGACTACCACGACTTCCGCTACTACACCAACGACAGCCGACCTGATTGGTACTTTGAGCAAATGACGATGCTCAAAGCCAACTACATGAAGGGCCGTATCGGATACACCCCACAATATGTCAAGAAGCTGGCAAAGAAGCAGCAAGCTGTGGCCATTATGAACGGCCGTGTTTACGACATGACTGAATACCTCACTGGTGGCCGCAACATGAAGCCCAAGGCTGGCGAAACGACTCCTACCGACAACGACGCCAGCGACTTCATGGACTCGGACGTTACACAGCTCTTCCAGAAGCGGGCAGGCGAAGACATTACCAAATACTGGAATTCCCTCAACATGGATGTCAAGAAGAAGGCTCGCATGGAGACTTGTCTGAACAACCTGTTTTACGTTGGCGACGAGGACACTCGAAACTCGATCCGTTGCCAGTTTGCGACCTACTTCGTGCTTGCCATTTCAGTTGTGCTGGCTTCCATCCTCGCCTTCAAGTTCTTGGCAGCCCTCCAGTTTGGTGGCAAGAACGTGCCCGAGAACCTGGATAAGTTCGTCATGTGTATGATTCCAGCTTATACCGAAGACGAAGATTCTCTCCGTCGTGCCATGGACTCGGCTGCCCGCATGAAGTACGATGATAAGCGCAAGCTTCTGGTCATTGTTTGTGACGGTATGATTATCGGTCAAGGCAACGACCGACCTACCCCTCGCATCGTTCTCGACATTCTTGGTGTTTCTGAGACGGTTGATCCCGAACCCCTCAGCTTTGAGGCTCTGGGAGAAGGTCTGAAGCAGCACAATATGGGCAAGGTCTACTCTGGCTTGTACGAAGTCCAGGGCCACATCGTTCCCTTCATGGTTCTCGTCAAGGTTGGCAAGCCTTCCGAGGTCTCTCGTCCCGGTAACCGTGGCAAGCGTGACTCCCAGATGGTTATCATGCGTTTCCTCAACCGTGTCCACTACAACCTCGCCATGAGCCCTCTCGAGCTGGAGATGTACCACCAGATCCGCAACATCATCGGCGTCAACCCCACCTTCTACGAGTATCTCTTGCAGATCGATGCCGATACCGTTGTTGCTCCTGACTCGGCCACTCGCATGGTCTCGGCCTTCCTGGATGATACTCGCTTGATCGCCGTCTGTGGTGAAACTGCCCTGACGAACGCCAAGTCATCCTTCATCACCATGATTCAAGTTTACGAGTACTGGATTTCCCACAACTTGTCCAAGGCCTTCGAATCCTTGTTCGGCTCCGTCACCTGTTTGCCCGGTTGTTTCTCCATGTACCGAATCCGCGCTGCTGAGACTGGAAAGCCCCTCTTCGTGAGTCGCGAGATTGTCGAGGATTATTCCACCATCCGTGTTGATACGCTCCACATGAAGAACCTGTTGCATCTTGGCGAGGATCGTTACCTGACCACCTTGCTGCTCAAATACCATAACAAGTACAAGACGAAGTACATCAACACTGCGCACGCCTGGACCATTGCCCCCGACTCATGGGCCGTTTTCCTGTCCCAGCGACGTCGTTGGATCAACTCTACCGTCCACAACTTGATGGAGCTTATCCCCATGGCTCAGCTCTGCGGTTTCTGCTGTTTCTCCATGCGTTTCGTCGTCTTTGTCGATTTGCTCAGTACTATTGTGCAACCCGTCATTGTCGCTTACATTGGCTACATGATCTACCTTGTTATTGACAACCCGGATGTCGTGCCCGTTACTGCTTTCATCTTGTTGGCTGCCATCTACGGTCTGCAGGCCATCATCTTCATCTTGCGCCGCAAGTGGGAAATGGTTGGTTGGATGATTCTGTACATCATAGCTATTCCCGTCTTTGGTTTCGGTCTGCCCTTGTACTCCTTTTGGCACATGGACGACTTCAACTGGGGTAACACTCGTGTCGTCGCCGGCGAGTCAGGCAAAAAGATTGTCATCTCTGACGAAGGCAAATTCGACCCTGCTTCTATCCCTCGCAAGAAGTGGGAGGAGTACCAGGCCGAGCTGTGGGAGACTCAGACTGCTCGCGACGACGTCCGTTCCGAGATCTCTGGTTACAGCTACGCCACCAAGAACCAGGGCCCTTTCTCTGAGTACGGCGGTGGTTACCAGGCCAGCCGTCCCGGCTCAACTGCGGGATTTGCTCCTCAGGCACACAACATGTCGCGCATGTCTCTCGCTCACTCCGAGATGATGGGCGGCAACCGCATGAGCCAGTTTGGCGGCTCCCAGTTCTTCTCACCCGAGGACATGGTTGGCTTGCCAAGTGACGATGCCTTGCTCGCCGAGATCCGCGACATCCTCAAGACGGCTGACTTGATGACCGTGACCAAGAAGGGCATCAAGCAGGAGCTCGAGAAGCGCTTCGGGGTTCCTCTGGATGCCAAGAGAGCTTATATTAATTCAGGTATCTTTCTTCTCTCTCATCACGTGTATTGTTGTCCTGTTTACTAACTCATCTTCACAGCTACCGAGGCTCTCCTCTCCGGCCAACTGTAAACGGCCTATGAAATAACCACCAGAGTGAGAGCAGAATGAATTTCTGCTTTTCTAATGCCACATCTGCGAGCTATTTACTTGTGTTCATCCCGGCGGAGTGGGACACCTAAAAATGAACGAAGACGAAGACGTCTTCCGGGGTTTTCTTGGGCTTTGGCGCTCTGTCAAGCCTTTATATACAGATATCGTAATACTCACCATGAGGGAGCGAAAGTGGCTGGGGAACTTTTCTTGGGATTTTCTTTACTTTTGCGATGGGTGTTAGCTGCTTACCTTTTTGACGTTTACCGAGTTCGGATTTTCAGATAGGTGTTCTTGTTCAGAGGAAGGGAGATCTAGAAGGGATGTATGTACATAGTGGTGTACGAACAAGTTTGAATCAAGGTTTTCAAGACCTCCACTGCGATGGAGTGTATCGATGGTGATAATGTCGTGGTAGGATTTGACTGACTCCTTCTCAGATGCTCACATAGGCATAGCACTTGCACTTGTAAAAGATAAACTACCCATCAAGATTGGTTGGTTGTATATTGGGTATATTATCATGTCACTGCCAATCTACGTGCCTATTCAAGCAAACCCATTCAGCAATCCAGACACCTATTTTAGAGCCGCAATAATCTTTTTCGCTCCCCCTTTGCTCCAGGCCATAACCTTGTCCTGGTCACACGTTTCCCAAACCCTCTTCATCAATGCCCCCAGAACGTCAGCGTCATCAGCCACTTCACACGCGACCCGCTGGGCGTCAAGCCAGCTGAGAATGCCAAAGCGAGTCACAAGCGTGGTGCTACCCCCTTCGATGCAGGTTGCTCGGTAGAGTAACCGTAGAACACGCGTGCGGAGGTTAGAACGCAGATAAGGGTTGCCTCCGAGAACGACAATCTTCTCAAACCAGCGCTTCTTGTGAAAGATGCCGAGGTCAAATGGCGTGCGCAGGCTGTCTAACAAGTAGGCGAGCAGCCACGTAATCTCGGTGTAGTACTTGTCGTCCTCGGAGGGCTCGCCATGAAGGATGTCGTGAGCCATGGGCAGTTTATCGAGGGACCAGACGGGACCGCGGGTGAGGAAGCTGTTGACCTTGGGGTAGAGCGGGTGGAGCGGGTTCTTGAGGACGTCGAAGGCATGGATGGCAAACGCAGTAAAGGTCGATGGCACGGGGCCAACATCGACCTGGCCCCTTGAAGACTCGGCCAACTCAGAGAGCAAAAGCCAGATCTGCTCCTTTTCCTCGTACGGCGACTCCTTGATCTTTGCTGCCATCTTGAGAATGTTGGTGAAGGCTTCCTTGCGAATGTTGATATGAGTCGACGACAGGAGTCGAATCAAACCAACTGCCCAGCCATCTTCAATCAAATCTTCCGTGTTCTTTGTAGTCCATTTCGTGAGTGCTGAAGTGTCCTCCTTCTCGAATACTGGCACATGGAGCAGTTCTTCTAGCTTGGAGAGATCTAGGGACGAACTCTTCTCAGCTTCCTCACCAGTCATCTCGTCCACGTCAACCATGTCTTCGTCGATATCAACTTTGGTAGACTTATCAGCCTTGAGACTGCCCAACTTAACAGTCTTTGAGAACTGCTCGCCTATTCGCTTGTAGAGGGCCTTCGTTAGCGGCCTGGCTTGCTTGAGACTGTATGACGTGTTGAAGTACAACGAGAAGAACCTGGCGAGAGCCGATTGCTCAGAAGACTTCGCTGAAGCTAAGAAGAAAGAGAGCTGCTCAGCCATGGTCACGTTGAGCAGAGCCGCGGCACCATTTGAAGAACCAATGCCTCCTTCCTGTATATACATCTCCATCAAGTCGAGATACTTGATAGGGGAGGAAGCGCAGCGGCTGATGCAGTTGTCCAAGAAGGACCAAATTTTCTCCATATCGCTATCCTTGACCTCGGTTGATGTATTCTGTAGTGCCCCGACCAAAGGGGTAAGCAAAGATGCCCTGGTGACCAACTGGTTCTCGATGGCAACTTCGCCAAGAACTTGTTTGAGTTGTTGAAATGGGAGTTCTCGGTCCTTGTCGGATAAGGTCCTTAGGAGCGCTGTGTAGGGAGAAGAGGCTGCTCCGTCGACAAGATTTTCAATCCTCGAGAACCATCGCATTCCTGGAGAATAGCTGGCAATGGAAACCAGGTTCTCCAACTCCATGATGATCAATGATTCGTCCTCTGGCTTCTCGCTTCCCTTGTTGAGCTTCTTGAGAACTTCAGTGAACAAAGGAGAGACATCAAAGTTGGCAGCGAGAGCAACCTGGGGGATCACCTCGTAGTAAAGGCGTAATAGTCGCGCTGTCATCATCCGATGGAGAATATTCTCAGAAGGGATGCCCTTATACGAACGAACGATTTCCTTCATGTCGGGAATGCGCTGGCAGAAGGCATCGATTAGTCTCCGTCTTGCCTCGGCCCAGACACCACTTTTCGTTTTGGGCGCTCCGTCAAGCATTTTGAGGGCCTCCGTAAGCTTCTCTAAAGCTACAATGAGGATTCTCGTAGCGAAAAATGACGTGAGGTGGGATTTGTTGGACAGACATCGAATCACGACCTTTTGATTGATAGGGAGCGGAATGATGTTATCAAGGAGGAGCGAAGTAGGTGGAGGAGCTTTGGCAGATCGGATGCGGTCTCCGAAGTGTGGAGGGAGAGGAATCCTCATAGTGTTGAAGAGGAAAGCGGCGTAGCCGATCCAGGTCATTGAGAGCTTGGGCTCGAAGGTGAAAGATTTGTTCGTGAGAAAGTACTTGGCAATGAGTTCTGGAGCGGCGGTGAAAATGGCCACCAAGAGTTCACTGTGTGTCATGCTGGACCAAGGGCGAAGCTTCTGAGCAAATTCGGCCAGTACGAAGTTGTAGACGGGTATATCATCCTTATACTTGTCGACTAGGAACGCATTGTTCGCGCTTCCAGTGTTAACATGCCCCAAAGGTCCGTCATCTGATTCCTTGGGGTACAGACCTGTCGATGGGTACAAGATGCCGGCGGTAGAAGTGGTACATACGTAGATGAGGAACTTGTGCGCTTTGTAGCTCACAGTTGCCGTCTCATCCTGCACGTCACTGTCGGCCGTGTATGTGTGGAGGGCTAAAAACCGCACAAGAGTCTTGGTGTTGAAACTCCTGAACTTGACGTCTCTGGGTATCTTGTTATCCATCAAAACGTGTGTTTTTAAGGATTCCAGGATATCTTTGACCAAATAAGGAGGGTCGGTTTTGATCATGAAAGTTAGATGCGACAACAGCTCCCTTTGCGCCAGGAGCTCCTTTCTGCCATCTGAATGCAAGTACTTGAGAAGACTCAAGAAGAACCGAACTGCATTGGTCCTCACCGTCGCCCTTTTTGCATCTTCTTGACCATCTCCCATATGCCCGACTTCCAAATTCCTACCGAGAGAGGCAAGAGTAGAATTCCGTGCGCGGAAGATGCGCTTCGCATAAGCGCCTCCGTCCAAACATACGGCCTCGCGAAGCATGCGCAGAGTCGGCGAAATGACAAACCCTTTACTCTTCTCCAATGAAAGGTTTTTGGAGAGCGATTTGAGTTGTCGCTCCTGGAGAATGGACTGGCAGATGCCAAGTCCATGGCGGACGAGGTCAAGTGATCCGGAGACGATTTGGAGAACCAGAGCTAGAACAACCGCAACCGCCGACATGACTCCTTCATTGTTGACTTGCACGGAAAATGACCACATCTCCATGATGTCGGATAGGTAGACGCCATCTTCAGACGTGTCTTTGGGCTTGACGGATTCGAGATATTGCCGAAGGATTTCCAGATTCGCTCGTCGCTGGCCATCGTCGCTTACTATCTGGTCGAGGAGATTCTTGAACGATTGAAGACCTGCGTAGGACTTGTGTGAGATGGCGCAATACTTTGATCTTGAAATTGGGACGTACCATGCCTGGCGTTGCGCAGGTCTTGGTCGAACGAGAGAAGCCTGCGCAATTGACCGCTCGACGTCACTTCTTCGCTGGTGGGAGCTTCGTGGACCACCTTTTGGCGTTTTCGGAAGGCGGTGGCGCCATCAGGCCCGCTTGAAGCTCGTTTTCCCATGCTGAAGACGTGAGAGCTTGGCCCAACTTGAAGCTTCTGGCCGTCACTTGTTTCTAGATTTCTTTGAGATTTTGGAGTACTGCCATGTCTGACCGCCGTCCCGCCTTCCCTACTGGGCCAAGCTGGATTACCGTGTGGGGGACACGGCCATTCTGTTAATCCGGTCACCGAAACGGATTTTTGAGTTGTGGGAAGGTTCGACCCGAACGGCGCCACATGCGGTTGTGGTGCAACATCGGTGGGCTTGTAGCTGAGCGGAGGTAGGAAAGCTTGGGAAATACGGCAAGTGCGCGACAGCCGCTGACTATTGCTTGAAAACATGCGAGTTGCTATTCGGGCAGGCACATCCAAAAAATTCTACACCTCACGTGGAGAGTCAAGTGAGACATTTCGCCCTCCATCACAATCGCTGCGCCTTGGACCAAAGCAACCGAAGGCGAACATGGCCGCCACTGGCGTGACTAGCTCCATGGGAGACTCCAGCAGCTTCCAGCTCCGCTGCACCACGAAAACCGGCGCAGAAAGCATTGGATGCAGCGGCTTGTGTCCAGCATGTGAAGACGGCGGCCTCCATCAAGAATGCGGACTCAAAACTACAAACTCCAGCCTTCACGATCCACGATCCACAGTCCCGGTTCCGGTTTCCTCTTCTCCCGTTTACTGGAGCCATCCCTGTCTTCGACTGCTCCCAGCACTCCAGTCAGGATATCCCCCTCAGACGTCGACTATTCTTAGACGAGAGGCAAAGTCAGGGGCACAACCATCACGAGTCTGGTTGCTCATGAGGCCCTCCACCACGATTCAGTCTGTGCTGGAGGAGATTCCCAGCGTCAGGGTATTCTGGCATTCTGTTGGATCCTTGCTACGAAAATGCATGGCGGGAACGGTCCGTCCGTCGATCACTCCGAAAGGCTCCAGTCGACTGGATTTGCCTGCGATGGAGACGTAATTTCCATAACCGTCGTTCGCGATGATACTGCCTGTGATGTGATCTTCCAGTGAGTAAATCCTTGATTCCTGAAGATAAGCGTGCAGATTCGTAAAACCACGACTGATGATTTCATCGCCTGGCCCGATATCAACCGCCGATTCCGGGTTTACGTGCATTCCCACATGATGAGCCGTGATGCTGCTTCGTACAACACCAGAGCAGCTTATTTGAATGAGGTTGGGAGCGATCGTGAGTAAGCGGGAACTCTCGGCCACCCAATGACAGACTCACGGGTGACGCTTCGGCGTGAGGGCGCAGCAAGACGCACACAAAGAAAATCATGAGGGCTGACAGATTCAATCCAAAAAGAAAAAGGAAAACAATAACAAACAGCAGTATCATGGAGATAGTCGTCTTCGGAGGGGGCGATGCGCATTTCTCGCTCTGCATCCAGGCCCAAGGACCCCGGGACCCTACATACATGCACCCTCGTGTTGGCATCCCCCACTATCTCTCTCATGAATACTGCGTCGACGCCGTCTGTACCAGTTCCCGCGCGCATCGGGTGGTATCACCGAGGACCACCTAACGGTTTAATAGAATTGGAACTGTTCTGGGGATTTCTGAAACCAAACAAAATGCCGTTTTGAGGGCGACACAGGCCTAATATCATGGCCTGCTGCCCAAACAGGCAACCAGCGATTCAGATGTTGGGACAGATATAGAACAGACATCCGGAGACGGCCATGGTCGAATGTGCCATGTTTCAAGGGGAATCCTAGTCCACGCGTCAGGTTTTCTGTCGCAACAAGTTACATGGACTAGGGATCAGCAAAACGTGCACCGAACCGATTTGACCACAAAGAAGTGACGGATAGAGACGATGGAGACAAGTCCCGGGGTCGATCTGCCAATCAACCGGGGAGAACAAAGCGGAGCCCAAACGACAGTGCTTGGGTGCAGCCCAAAAAAAGAAATGAACCGTCAGCTATGTTAAAGTCACGTCAGAGCTCCGGGGACTGACAAGGCTACCGACTGGCTGAGAACAGCTGGGGGTGGGAAATAACCCGAAGAGAGAGACTGGGGGAGGTGAGTGATGATGTTGGACATTGAGATTGATGAGGGAGATGAGGCATCCAACTCACGATTTGCGACAGTTTGGTTGGACCATCCCCTTCTTTCAGCCAAGGCTCAAGGGATGATTCCTTGCGTCTGCAGATTCCTTTCATCCATCAATCAGCTGGTCTGCCTTACCTCGCTGCATCGGAAGGTGAAGCAGCATGTAGTCACGGCTGGGGATGACCGACTTGGGCATAGCATGGGCCAACGAGCATGCGGCCAACCATTGATCCTTGAACCAACAGTCCGACGTTGCAGACGGTTGTATGCATATACATATGCTGGCAGTCGAGGCCGTTGCCGTGGTGCAAAGCACGGTAGGCCGTGATCTCGTTCAGTCATTTTTCAACACGCCGTCAACGCCAAGAATCGTGTTCACACACACGACATCAACATCGTGGTCAGCCGGCGCTGGCCCTGATCAAGTCCCCGTTTGACAAGCGTGACGGCACACTGCCTCGACACAGAATACAGGCTTCCGGTCATATCGGTCATAGTTTGGCGGTCGGCCAATGCCAGCGCTTCACGCGACCCCCTTCGTCGGGACCTGTGGCAAGGTGCGCAGCCGTCTCAGCGTAGCGATGAAGAGCTTCGGCCAACCAGGAGGCTCAGAGGGGAGAGAACGGCGGACGGAAGACGGATGCGCGACATCGACTCGCTGGACGTGGGACAGATTAATTCACGACAAAGGATCCTCGTTGCCTCCTCCCGAGAGACCCACGGACGGGCTGGCTGGGTTCTTGTGCTCCCCAAGAGTCGCCCAGGTCTGCCCTGTCTTTGTTTGTGTTTCTCGAACCTGATACTATTCCGCTACTTGCCCGCTACCTGCTACAAAGGCGACCCTGGTGGAGGCGCTAAAACATGGCTGCAAGCAGCTTCTAAGCGCCGACTGGTTGGACAGGGACCAGGCCACCCCGGTCCGTCACCTGCGCCATGATGGCACTCCGTCAACCTCGTCCAGTCGATGGCTCCTCCATCTTGGAAGCCCAAGTTGCCGCCCGTTCTCGAATAATGAGAAATCTCGGAGAATGGATGGTCTACCGCATTTGCATCTGGATTGATTTCTTTTTTGTTATTCCTTTTGATCTTGCTTCGGTCTTGCACTAGCAAATCTGCTGGTTCGCCGCCGCCTCCGCTTGAATGGCCGCATAACCCGGGCCACTTCGTGAAGTATACACACCTTCACCCACACACACACACCCCGCGCACACCACCAGACGGGAACCACTCTCATCCTATCCTGTCTGCCCTATCCCGTTCATCTTCTTCTTCTTACGCCTCCCGTCTGCATTGTTTTCGTTATCCTCTCTTCGACCCTTGTAATCCCACCTTTTGAGCCATACTTATACTCTAATTCGTCCATCCGCACTCACTCCCTCGTCTTGCATCGCATCGCATCGCATTGCATCACCCTGCGTCAAGTCGCAGCTTGCAGCTCGTTTTCTTTTCGCCTTCTTTATTTACTTACACACACTCACTCCATAACTTATTCCCTCTTTTCTCTTACTTCCTTGTTTTGGTCACGTCGGCATGAAAACGCTAGCCGTTGCCTCCGGAATCACCGCAGCATGAAGGTCGCCGAGTCAGATGGCGCAGAGTCCCCGTGGACTTCATGGCTCCGCTGTTGCATGCCCGCCGCCTCTTCCGATAAGAGGTCATTTCGTACGTTTTTAATTTGCTACTCATTTTGCTCTTTCTTCTGCACCCGACACTTCGTCGCCCTAGAGAAGGCTTGTAAGCGGCGACCAGAAGCTGATAGACAAAGACGAAAAACAATCTCACGACGACGACGATACCATCTACGATCAGCCATCTCACTATCCTCGGCCTGTGGCTGTGCCTCAGATGGCTTCAAATCGCCTAAATAAGTTGGAGAAGTCTCCTCGGCCAAATGCTGGCCCTAAACGGAGACGTTTCCTCAATCTCTCTTCATCTTCACGCCGACCCATCATCTCAGCCCCTTCACATTTCCGTCACATCACCACTGCCTCTCCCCAATTCGACTTCCACGAACCCGAGCCGCAACCCGAGCCACAGCCCGAGCAAAACGCCGATCTTCGACCAGCTCGACAACTCCCTCGTCGCGCTTTTCGGCCTTTAGAGCTGAGCATCCACCAGGCCGACAAGCAACCCTCACCTCTCCTGCCTCATTTTGGTGTTCCAAGCGAGCTTCCAGTACCGGCTCCCGTATACGACCCAACCCAGACCAGGAGAAGATCAAGGAGCGACTCTGCGCCGCCAAAGACGCCAGAAGATCAGTTGGAGAAGCCACCGGTTAGGGAGCTAGGATCCCCATTCTCACCTATTCGAGGACTAAAACGGCCCGCCGACTCCACGCCGACATCTAGTTTGAACCAAGTAGAGAAGGCTTCAGATATCCCGTCCACCGAGTCGCGTTCTCTTGAGCACCAGCGAAGTTTCTCGTCCATGTCGTTTCACTTTCCCCGCAAGACGCTCACGGGCACCACGGACAGCTCGCCTTACACGGTCCAGGATGAAGAAATTCCCCCGCTGATCCCGCCCAGAGCCCGCAACCGGGCTCGAGCTCAAACGTCGCCAGATGTCGAGGCCATCAAGGCGCGGGTTGCGAGCGCCATGCTCGAGGTGGAGAGGCTCCAGCAGCAGATTGACACTGCTATTGAGCGACAGAGTCTATATGCGAATAGCCGGCCGTCAACGCCCCATTCCATGGCCCGCACGATACCTGGTGAGACTTTCACCGTCTTGCCCGGTCCCGATGCCCACCTGCTAATAAACGTCTCAGACATGGAGCCAATGCCTTCCATTCCGGCTCTGCCTCCCGCAGCTCCGTCCTTTGCGGAGAGACTCAACTCGGAGATTGACCGGCCCCGCACGGCGCCGATTAAGTCTCATATTTCAGCGCATCGGCGGGCCAATACGGCTGGCGATGCGCCTGCCAGCCCTCATACTCCTCCGCCTCGGCCAAAGCCGAAGGCAAAAGCAAAGGCAAAGAGGCCCGAATCACCTCTTCAGCCTCCTCTGCCTCTTGTTCTGCGTCCTCCGTTGAGGAAGAAGAAATCCTTCTCTCGGGTTTCGAACTGGCTCTTCCCCGGAGCCGAACACAATCGCGATGTCAGTTTTGATTCCGTCACAAACCTTCCCCGTCCGGTCACGGGTAAGGACGGATATTATCAGTGCGTCTCGCTGGGCGAGACAGGAGGCCGACGGCAAAGCAATGACACAGTTGGCACTGTCAGCACTTGGGAGACAAACGATGATCAGACGTTCCCATCGACTTGGTCACCAAGCAGCACGGCCGTGACCAAGGCGGAAGAGCCTCTTATTTCTCGATCAGCCACTTTTGGGCGGAACGATAGGATTCCTCGGCGCATGAGCGTTGGAATCGCTGTTTGAAAGCATGGATTGCTATTACGGAACTGGAATTCCTCCTCTTTTCGCATGTTTGTTTAATGTGCATTCAAGGCTTGATGATACCCCATTGTACCATAGGATAGGTATGTCTGGGTCCTGGGAGCTCTCTAGCTAGACTAGATGGGCGGGACACGGTTGAAGTCGGATGTAAATAATCATGAAATGACAAGGTCGGGTGGGTTTGGTTACACGGGTCAACTAGAATGCGGGTGGGAAAGGGAAATGAGATATCCTCTTGGTTGGGGTTTGGGTTGGCGATTTGATTCAAAATTTATCGTACCGCGAGTGGGCAACGGGAATACGCCCACGAAACGAGTTATTCATAGAGAAGGAGAGAGGATGGAAATAGGACCCAATTGCCCTGGGGTTTTCAATATTATATATATGATTTGGAGGCACTTTGCTGCTGCATCTTGGCAAATAGCGTGTGTGTAGGTAATCATGTGAAGTGATGATCACTCAGCACGCCAGCGTCTGACAGAGGCTTACGTTTGCGTACTCATCGGGAGGCGGGAACTTAGAAGCGGGATTTGGATCGACTACCGATGCATGACAGCACAGACGCAGCGGGACTTAGCGACGAACAAGGGAAGCCGGGAAGATGGGGATTTCAAATTGCTGCTAAATCATAATCGGAGAGTGAGGAATCGAGTCCGGCTGTCTCAGATTTTGGAGCCCTTGCATGTGCAGGTGGAGTTGATTGAGCATTACATAATTGAGGCTGGAATTACAGAAGGGTGACTAAGGAGGGCGGTCGAGGATAGGGCCTGTTATGAGCCAATGACAAGTGAGTGCGGTGTGTTTCTGCATGATAATTAGCACTAGATGCGATTAGGCATTGAGAGAGGAAAAGAAAAGAGCACGTTCTTGTCTCGTTGCATATGAATTGTGAATGTCATATTCGAATCCACCTAGGGTAGGTGCGTGAGAGATTCACATGTGTCTTGAGGAAGGAGCAATGAGGGTCTACCAGATGTGCTTTCCTTTCTTTCCCAAGTGTGCATGAGGCAGGTGCGGGTGACATGATGAAATGCACACGAAATATCAAACCTAAATTCAACAACATTGTTTCAGCAATTAACGCCTTCACAAGTCCAAACATTTGTTTACCATCTGCCATCTTCCATGACTCTGGCATGACGCTTCATGCCATTGAGGAACAACGTCGTCTCTCTCTCCCTCCTTGGCAACTTCCTCTTCGTGCAGTCAAACCCTGTCCAAAGCGGCCGCTTATGGGGCGGCCTGCATGTCGCCGCCACAACGCCCATTGGCCCGGAGCAAAGTGGTCATGGTTGACAAACAAAGACTAATCGAACTGTGGGAGCCGGCGCGGGCTCATAGTCACTTGGCTGTGTCTGCTCAGTCATCAACCAATCCGCCTCCTCCTCATCTTCCTCTTTCGCCTGTACCCTGTCCCATGCAATGAGACCCTCCCATCGGCGAGCCTACCGAAGGCGAATCTCGGCCTCGAAGCCCTTCGGCTATGGAGCGGATACATCAAAGAACAAGGTTCGCAACGGTCGTTAGCTGCCGGTACCAGCCCAACCGGCCTTGTTTTGGTCTTGATGTAAGGCATTTGAGGTTGTATCGTCTATCCTCAACGTTCCCACTTGGACTTAACTTCCCAGCCCGCCACAACATGATCCCCCCCGCTCCGCTCCCGACCGTTGTCGTGAGAACTTGGGCACCCATTGGGAGAAGCAACCGAGCATTCATAAGCAACTTGACGAGGGAAATTGGCCTTCACGACAGGCCTTTTCGAACAGCGGGGCTCAAGTCGTCTCCCAAACTTTGTAGTCTTGGCTTGGCCCTGTTTCACGACATCATCAGGTATATAAGGACATCGACGATCCTCTCTCAACAGAAGAAATCACTCCAAGGCACTCCGGATCACCATCAACGAGCATCCAATCCCTTCCAGCAGAGTCCAATCAGACTTCTTTTGTCAATCTTCGATTTCACTCCTCCAAAATGAAGTTCACTTCGTTCCTGGCCGCCGGCCTCTTCTCCATTGGTGCCCTTGCCAGCAAGGGACATCATGAGCTCGAGCGTATGTGTTTCTCACATTGAGCACTTCAGTCAATTCTTCTTTGGCTAACAAAGGCTGATAGCTTTCACCTACGAGCGACTCAACAAGTCTGACGCTGTAAGCAACACCTTCTACCAACGACTCTTTAAGAATCTGTGCACTAACACCTTGATAGCTTCTCCTCGTTGTTGATATCCAGGAGGGTCTGTATCAGATTGCTCGGGACTTCGACCCTACCCTCTACCGTGACCAGGCTCTGGCTCACGCCGCTCTCGGCAAGGTCTTCGACCTCCCCGTCGTCATGACGACCTCTGCTGACCAGGGTATGCACCTATTCTATCCCACCCTTGACTCTTCTCAGAGTGAAATAGTGACTGACATCAACTTCCACAGGCCCCAACGGTCCCCTCGCCAGGGAGATCCTCGAGATGTACCCCGACATGCCCCTCATCCAGCGCCAGGGTGAGGTCAACGCTTGGGACAACGAGCAGTTCCGCAAGACTGTCAAGTCTTACGGTCGCAAGCAGATCATCATGGCCGGAATCACCACCGACGTTTGCACTACCTTCCTCGCCCTGTCTCTTCGCCAGGAGGGATACTCGGTCTGGGCCAACGCCGAGGCCTCTGGTACCAACTCTGTTCTCGTCCGCGACATCTCCAACGACCGCATGGCCCGCGCTGGAGTCCAGATTGTCAGCCTGTTCTCCATCGTCTGCGACCTCATGCGCGACTGGCGCAACACCCCTGGTGCCAAGGAGCTCATCCCCTGGTTGAACGTCTACTACCCCGTCTGGGGCTGGTTGGCTCGCACCCACGCTGCCGCTGTCAGCAACGGCACTATCCAGCCCGGTGAGGACACCCTCGTCTAAGTCAATGGCGACCGTGGTGTCTAGGACTGGGTATCAAAAGGAGTAGCGCAAATGGCTGAATTGCCTGGCGGTTTCGATTCTTTGGCTTTGAGGATCTTCGCAAGGATCGAAGAGTGGCAGGCAGGTCAGCTCATTGTCTTCTTTAGTAGGTAGATTGGTAGATGGAAGAAAAATAAGAAGGTCTTGTGCCGTCTACGTTTATATTCTTATGACATGCCGATGGGGTGTGAGTGAGATGTTGGTTTAATAACAAGCACGTACTTAGTCAGATTTATCTATCTAATTGAGACTTGACTATTGTATAGCTCCTCTTATACTACTATGCGAATAACGCCTTTCGTATGAGATATTGGATGTGGTACGTAAGCCCTTTTACAGCCAACCACATAGGTAGCCACCTGATGTCACCAGTAGACTCGATACTATAGCGAACCATCCCTGACAAGATAAAACGAACCATAATTTTCCGTTGCCATGGATGTCAATTTGAGGCAGCTTTTCAGTCCAAATAAATTAATCCGCTCACGTGCTTCAATGCGTAAGTTCATGCATTCGCAGATCAATCAACCTACGTACTTAATTTAATGCGGATTTGTGCCCAACCTTCCAGCACCTTGGTGGCCGCGTATGTGTCACAAGGCACGTGGCCGCGATTAAGCTTCATCACTGGGTGTAAATAAACAACTGACACTAAATAGATCAACATCCACCATCTTTCACGCAACTTCGTCTCTCATCTGCTCTGCGAATGATACTGTGACATCTCCGGCGCCGGCTTGCCCGTTCGGACCACAAACGGCATAGTCGACCGGTCAAAGGTTCCACTACAACCCCCACGAACAAGGGAACATTCAATGCGTTATACCCTCTGCATCGACCGAAACATCTCCAGATCCGAAGAGACAAGGGGCCGGGATTAAAGACAAAACCGCAACGACTGCCGAGATACCGAGTCGTCAGTCGATCCAGTCGACTGAGAGCTGCCTCATTCTTCTTATTCATGGCATCTCTTGGACAGTCATCAATACTGCACCAGCAGCAACCCGAGGCCACATACTATGATGCCACAGATAGTAGTAGTGATGATGATACCGAACAGGGCCGGGGCCCCCCATCGGACCTTTGGATCAATCACTACTATCCTCGCACTTCATACGGCTCAATCTCAAGCGAAGCCTCGTCCACGGCCAACCATGACACCCCTGACAACCCAATTATCCGTTTCTCGAACCGCACACGTGCAAAGCTAAAGAAGCTATGGCCTCCAGACCTGGAAAATCAAGAGAGTGCATGGATTCCCAAACAATTCTGGGAACTTCCCCCGAGGTTAGTTGGCGGGGATGGGACTCTCGACGATATCAGACACCGAGTCCCTCCTCAAACCGCATATATAAAGCTCAACCCTTGGAACTCGGATGCCGAGACGTTGCAGGATCACTCCAACACTCGCGATCAGGCGGCATTCGATCCCAGAAGGCAATATCGCAGATCACGACGACGGAAACTCGTCGCAATGACAATTGGTGCTCTCCTCTTCTTCACTGCATTGGGCAGCCTGGCACACACTGGGTAAGTAGCCACAGGAGCCTGAGGTTACGAATTGGTGCTGACAAGTGTTTACAGGTCTGCTGCAACTGCAGCATGCAAAGCGGACGGAAGCTGCAACGTCATCTCACGGATTTGGGGACAGTATTCCCCAGAGTTCTCCGTGCCCTCGGACATTGACCCTTCCACACCAAAGGGCTGCACAACCAACTTTGCCCTGGTCCTGTCTAGACATGGCGCTCGGTATCCTACTGCCAAAAAGTCCAAGGCGTACAGTGTCACCGTGGCTCGCATCCAGAGCTCCGTGACTGAGTACGGCAAGGGCTACGGTTGGCTGAAGGACTACGTCTACGACCTCGGGGCCGATGACTTGACAGAATTTGGCCAGGAGGAAATGGCCGACTCTGGAAAGGCGTTTTACAAGCGGTACAAGAAGCTTGCCAAGAAGTCTGAGCCTTTCATCCGATCTTCTGGCTCGGACCGAGTCGTCATGTCTTCCAACAACTTCACCCAAGGCTTCTACGGCGCCCAGGGGTTGTCGGCGGAGGAACATATCCAGGACATCCTGATCATCCCAGAGGAAGACGGAGTCAACAACACATTGAACCACGGCCTCTGCAACACGTTCGAATATGGTTCGGCTTCTACTCAGGGCGACGATGCGACGGGGACGTTCCTGGACGTCTTTGTGCCCGCTATTACGAAGCGATTGAACAAGAACTTGCCTGGAGCCAACTTGACTGACGCTGATACCATCTACCTCATGGACCTTTGCCCCTTCAATACGGTCAATACGGACTCGGCAAAGACCGAGTCCATGTTCTGTGACCTGTTCACCAAGGATGAATGGCGGAGCTACAACTACTATCTTACGCTCGACAAGTACTACGGGTATGGCAACGGCAACCCTATGGGCCCAACGCAAGGTGTCGGATATGTCAACGAGCTCATCGCTCGACTGACGCGACAGCCCGTCGTGGACCACACGTCGACCAACAGCACGCTTGACTCGTCGGCCGAGACGTTCCCGCTGGACAGGGCGCTGTATGCGGATTTCAGCCACGACAATTCCATGGTGTCTATTTTCTCAGCCATGGGCCTGTACAACAAGACCAAGACGCTGCCCACTGACAAGATTGTGGAGGCTACCGAGGCGCACGGCTTCTCATCGGCGTGGGTTGTGCCGTTTGCGGCTCGCATGTACGTGGAAAAGATGGAGTGCAGTAGCAGTGGCTCCTCCAAGAAGACGCAGGAGTATGTGCGGGTGTTGATCAACGACCGAGTCATGCCGCTCGAGACGTGCGTCGGAGACAAGTACGGGCGGTGCAGGCTGGACAAGTTTGTGGACAGCCTGTCGTTTGCTCGCAGTGGAGGGCTATGGTCTGAGTGTGCTATTTAGAAGGGCATGATTGTATTCGTATTTTGATGGAGGGATCCAATTATAGAAGGGAAGAAAAGGGTGAGCTATCCATGATGGATGCATTCTTGATAGTGTGTAGAGAACAAGTACCGGCAAAGTCATGATGAGATTCTCTTTCGTGTTTTGGAATGGGCGGGCTGGAATGAAACGTTGTTGACCTGTTGGAAGAGAGAAAGTGAGACATTCATTGGGGCTGAAGGCAGTGGATGGGTGAAGTGTGAATTTATACAAGGCAGTTGGTTGATGGAGGGTGATGCCGGAATTAGAATGGATGAGAAAGAGAACCAAGGGAGGAATGGAGGAGGTGGCTGTGGATGCCCCTGTAACTACTCCTTAGATGGATTGTGGCTGTGCTGGCAGTGACTCTCTGGTGCATCTTTAGTGGGCTGCTTCAGTGGACGATCTCCAGAGTGGGTTCCATCAAAATCAGCAGCGCGTGGAGGGCAGCCAACAGCACTAGAAGTGATGCCTGGCGGGGTCCAGAAGAAGAGATGGCGATATCATTTCTTTCTGGGCTGAGCGAGAGTTGCGATGGACCAGCGCCCGATTTTTCCAGTGCAGAACTTCAGACGCCATTCGCAATCAGTAGCGGAGTGGCTCAAAGGTTGACGTTGGCGGGCTTCATTTACAGGTCCAACCTATTGGTCTTTAGTGGCTTCTCAGCTAAGCTTTCCGGGGCTCTCAGGCTGAGGTGGAGGAGACGGGCCCCCACAAGGCCATGGAAGCTTACTGCTAAAGGACTCCGAGACGCCCGGGCCCGAGACAACCGGGAAGAGTTGCTGCTACGAATTGTGAGGTAGGCAGTTAATTAATTTATTCAGTTGCCTGGTCTGTGATTGATGACGCTGAGTGGCTTTTTTATTTTTTATTTTTTCTTTCCCTGTCCCGTCCAGCTCTCTTTGTCTCTGTGTCGCATCCAGCCTCTAACTGGGTCTTGACCGTCTCGTATTTCCTCCACCAACCACTGACGACATCTTTCTCTCTCTTTCTCTCCTCCTCTCTATCTTCTCACGTCACACAACTCACTCCCACTACCGAGAGGCGCTGCTGCGTAGTACTTCATCCTCACCCCAACTCTATTGCCCCTCCAACCACCCGCCAATCCCGCATCTGTATCCGTACTGCCCGTTCTTGCTTGTCTCACCTCTGAAATTCATCCGTCATCACGCGACTCTACGGCTGCGACTGCGACTGCGACTGCGATTGTGATTGCGTCGACAACTACGAGCATTCACCTTTGCCCGCCTCGAGCTCTGGCAACAGCTGAGACAACCCGACTCCTTGACACTCACAGGCAACCATGGTGTCAACGGCTGGCGGTGTCGTCATTGCCATCGTCGTGCTGCTTATCGCCGCCGCCGTCGGCTGGGTCGTCTTTACCCAACTGCGCGCACGCAGACTTGGTGTACGTTCCAGTGCTTTCCGTTCTCTCTTTTCCTTCACTTGCGAGCATTCACAACATGCGCCGCGCAGCTTCGCCTTTCTTTCCCACCTCTCCTGCGATCCCGCTGATGCGCAATGGGCCCGTAAGCTGACTTGACTTCCACAGCTGCCCCCTCCAAGCTTAGCTTCCTATCTACCATGGCATAAAGAAGACAATTTATACGGTCCTCCACGCCCTGCCCCCGGCGGTGTCGTGGGCTGGTTCAACGACCAGGTCCGCAAATTCAAGAACCGCAACAACCGCTCCGCCGCCGGCGCCTACGAAGGTGATACTCGCGGTCGTCGTGGCTTCGGCCCTCTTGATCCAGACGAGGCCTGGGACTCCCGTGTCGGTCCCGATGCCGACTCGTACGGCTACCACGAGGAGGACATTGAGGGCGGTCGTGCCCCCGCCAATAGCTACCGCATGAACGTTCCGCAGACGTCGAGTAGTCCGCCGCGATTGGGTCGTGTCTACGGTGAGGAGGAAGATCGCGGAAGGAGGGCGAGCAGGAGTCCCGGCTCTGGACCCGGCGGGCGGAATCCCTTCGATGACGATTCGGCCATGAGTCTGCGCGGTGTCAGCCCGCGCCCCATCGATACGAATGTCGGCAGCAAGCAGCAGCACGGTCGCGGAGAGCCCGATAGTGCGGGAAGTAGCCCGACCGAGCGAAGATCAGTGTTTAGGGAAAACATGTAAAATGCTACCCTGGATTGGATTGGACTGGACGCTGCCATTATGTTGTGGGCATCCACGAGCCAGCTTTACTTGTGCGGCATCATAATGCGACTGGACATGAACGACGAATGGGCTGATGTTTGGGCTGCAACGAGGATACGAGACAGCGGTAAAGACAGGGCCGTGTCTACCAACTCGGCATGAATTGTTGCGCTGGGCGAGTTTGTGGGCTTGAGCACGACTATTGGTGGTCTGGGATCTGGCTGGACGGACTTTTGTCATATGTTGGCATGGGCTGTTTTCTCTTTTCCTCGTTTCTGGGTTTGTTCCCGTGTTGGACCGGCACAGTGTGTTATATGTTGACTGCACGGGTACCTGATTGATTGATGGATGGATGGATGAATTTTCAAATTGGCGGCGTTTGATGAAACGACCAGGGAGGGTCTGTATGGGATTTTTTTTTTTTTTTTTTTTTTATAAAATGATTACTTCTCTGATGATCCTTGTCGGTTGTCAGCAAACGTGGGGATGAGATGGAGGTCGATGCTGTCAAGCTGGGCATGCATTGGGTTAAGTCGTCTGAACACCCGCGTCTCATTCTCATCTTGACCACAGAAAGCAGATCTCTTCTCGATTGAGCTACGGCGCATAGTTATCGTGCTTGGTCTGGATCAAGCTTCCTTGCTCACCACAGCAAAAGCCATGTCATAGTTACAACCCCCGGCCGGAGCAGCTCGGGCTTCGGGCCCCGGAAGCCCGGCGCCTCTTGCCCCACCAAAACCGTTCCATGGATGATGGCGGGGAAACGATTGTAGTGCTGCCCCTCCATCATCATAATAAATCTCTCCACCACCATCCATCGTCATCATCACCATCAATCAACCAGCTCCAACTCAAGGGCAATTAAGCTCCAATTGATTCACCCAAGCTTGATTCGAACCTTTCAATCATGTATAAACAGTTCTCAGCCCCGATAAGCATGGAGAACCTCGACCTGAAGAAGGTCCAACATGTCATGGTGGGCGTCGCCTACGACGCCGGCATCATGATCCTCTCCGCCAATCCCGCCAACATTGACACCGATACCAAGCTCAACTGTACGACCCCTCCCCCCTCCTCTTCTCTCGCACAACTCGGCTAACACCCATCCCTCTCTCAAAAAAGCCGTCGACATTGTCACCGAAACAGACAAGGGCGTCGAGAAAATGGTCAAGGAACGCCTCACCACCGCCTTTCCCGAAATCTCCTTTGTCGGCGAGGAGACGTACAAGCCCGGCATGAAAATCGGCCCCGAGCCGACTTTTGTCGTCGATCCCATCGACGGCACCACAAACTTTGTCCACTCATTTCCGTCCGCTTGTATCTCCCTCGGCCTCGCCATCGACCGCCATCCCGCCATCGGCGTCATCTACAACCCTTGGCAGAACCTCTTGTACACCGCCATCAAAGGTCAGGGCGCCTTCCTGTCCCGCGGCGCCGGCACCCAGCCCGAGCGTCTCCCGCTCGCACAGTCGCCCCGTCCCCTCCAGGGCCTCGGCAACGCCCTCGTCGCCGTCGAATGGGGCTCCACGCGCGACGGCCCCAACTTCGACCTCAAGGTCGACGTCTTCCGGCGCCTGGCCGGCAGCACCGAGACGGGCGGCTCCATGGTGCACTCGCTGCGCTCCCTCGGCTCCGCCGCGCTCAACATCGCTGCCGTGGCGGCGGGCCAGATCGACGTCTACTGGGAGGGCGGGTGCTGGGCGTGGGACGTGTGCGCGGGCTGGTGCATCCTCGAGGAGGCCGGCGGACGCATGGTGCACGGGAACCCGGGCAATTGGGACCCGGAGCTCGAGGCGCGCGTGTACTTGGCTGTGCGCGGGGCGCCGAGCGGACAGAAGGAGATTGTGGAAGAGTTTTGGGGGGTCCTTGGAGATGGGAAGTTGGACTATGCGGTCTAGATTGAAGGCTTCTTTGTGGCGGACATGGAGAAAATGCATGAATGATCTGAGGTGTGCATCAATAAATAGAATGAAAGATGCTCTGCTAGATATGTATGAAACGATTAGAAATGAATTTCGGTTTGAGTTTTCCTCTTCAAATTGGGACTCACAGCACAAGGGGAAGAGTTTGGTTGTGGCTTTTATATTCCATAATTGCTAGCGGTTCAACTCATCCTTTAAATTGTATCCGCCATGCAAACCCCGTAACAATGCAACGGATGAATCCCATCACCATGGCCGAGTCCTTTGAAAATGTCCCTTTTTTGTTGTTGTGTACTTGATATCAGAAAGTCCCCCTCCCTTCCCTTCCCGCAACTCTACTCCCTGGTCGATTATTTCCTTTCACGTCCCGGTGTCTCGTCTATTCCTTAGTATCAACCTTCTTCGCAGCAGGCTCGTTGGCAGGAGCGTCGTTTTCGCGGGCACGCTTGCCATTCGTGTTGGACTCCCCATCGGCGGTAGACTGGATGCGAGGCATCGTGCTAGATATTATGTTATTAACGGTTCATCATCAGGAAGAGGGACTCTGCTTACTCGTTGCTGCTGTGCTTAACGTCGTTGTTCTCCTTGCGCTCGGGCTGGCGGTCGTCACGGTCTCGGCGGCCACCGTCACGGTCACGGCCACCTCGGCCACCTCGGCCACCCCGACCACCCCGGCCACGACCTCGACCGCCGCGACCCCCCCGTCCGCCTCGGAAACCGTTCTTCTGGTCGTGATCACGGCGCTCTTTCCAGTTGTCGTTATCGCCGCGGTGACCTCCACGACCACCGCGCTTGCTGCCCTCTCGACCCTCGAAGAACTTCTTAGAGCTGCTCTGGTTGGGCTCGAGCTTGCCCTGGCGGATCAGCTCGCTCTTCTCTTCGCAGTAAGCCTTCTTAGACATGATCTTAAGCTCGTGCTCCTTCCATTTGGGAACAGGGTCGAGGGCGATGAATTTGTCGGCAGTCTCCTCGTCGACGAAGGTGACGAAGACGGATCCCTTGAAGAGACCCTCGTTGGTGCGGCGGAGCTTGAGACCGTTGACTTCGCCGAACTGGGCGAAGAAGCTCTCGAGATCGAACTGAGTGTTGGGGTGCTCATCGCCGAATCCCTTGACGTATACAGTGGCAGCCTCAGCCTTGGCCTTTCCAGCGACCACGGGCTTGTAGGGAACCTTGCGCTTCAGTTCCTCTTCGCCCTCCTCACCGGACAACTCGAGGAATTGGCTGTCCTTGAGGGCAGCCACGAGGGCGGAATAAGGCTGGAAAGTGCGCATGCGCTTGAAGGAGTGGATCGTCTTGAGCTTCATAGGCTTGTTCTCGGATCCACCGCAGGACTCCCACATGAACTTGTCCTGGGGGAAATTCCAGTCGCCAAAGTAAAACTCGACCTATAGAGCGTCAGTATCTAGTCCATGGAACAGGGTCAAATCGGTAGATGGCTACCTGTTTGCGGATGGCGGCAGGGTCATCAGTAACTTCACGAGTGCTGGGATCGAACTTGCGGTTATTGCGGGGGTTTTCGTAGTCGACTTGGGCGGTCGTCTTCAGAATCTTGGAGGGCTGCTGAGTGGGCTTCTCTTCCGTCTTTTCCTCGGTCTTTTCCTCGGTGGTGGTTTCAGTCTTGGACTCGACGGTCTCCTCAGCAGGCTTCTCCTCGACGACGGGGGCAGCCTCAGGCTGGACAGCCTCGGCGGGCTTGGTGGCCTCGGCTTCGCTCATTTCGACGGCGCAAGTGATTTTGGGAGTTAAAGAGGGGGAAGGACCTTTGCGATCAAGATCCAGGTGGATCAAGGGTTATATGATGAGATAGAATCGCGAGGACTATAGAGTCATCAGTGAGCAAGGGCGCGACGAAATGATGGTGGCGGGGTAGACAGTAAGAGTCATCCGGCCAAGCATAAGGGCACAGAAAGACCAAACAAGGGGGGAAACTCACGTCTTAGTAGGCGCACGAGGTCTAGGACGCGAAGGACGGCCAGGAAGTAGTGATGATGGGTACAATTGATGGTTGTCGGATGAATTGCGATTGAAAGCGCGAAAGATTCTGCCGGCGCAGGAAAAAAAAAGTGACCCAGATTCGCTAGCTGCGATTTCACCGCCCGCCGCATCTGGCGCGCGCATCTTTCGACGCAGGCATCCACTTGCTTTTTTTTTTTTTTTTTTGGCCTGGAGAGTGACCCCACTATCTTGCCGCTTTAGCGCTCAACTCAGAACGACTTTGGCGACTTTGAAATGGAAGGAAGCTGCAAACCATTTGAGGAGCTTCGAGTTGCCCCGTAACTGCATCATCTACATACAAACATCTCCATTAATTGGCAAAGTCAGTCTGTTTCCTCACACAGATATACCCATTCCCGAATTTTGCAGGACTTTGACTGAGCCTTCTTGTAACACACACCAGTCGAGATTGACAGCATGACTTGCATGTGAATATCGCAACGGCAATCCCAATTCAACCACGCGTGGCTGAGAAAGGACAGTGAGGATAAGACGATCGATACACCAGGCTACCTACGGGACTAGATCTATCAAAGAAAGGTGCTTTTAGCCATGGGTGCCAGCGATCGAATTCGGGATTTTGAGGAGTTTTCGGGCATTCAACATGTCAATTGCCATTCTTATCGCCTGACATGTGGCAAGCTCCGAGACCGAGATGGGTCTAATAGGGCGGTACCTTTTATTCAGTGAAAGCACCACCTCAAGGCGAGTATCGCTTAATCGCACTACGAGTGGCCTAGCAAATGACATCAACACTTGCATTCTTGTTGAGTGAGTTCATTGCTGCCCGTTACCAACTTTCTTCAGCCTCGTCTCTCTTTGCCAACCAGCACCAACGGTCTCTTCCGCCCGACCCGGGATTGGATTCTACAAACAGAGCCATTCTCATCCTTCGCTCAAGTCTTGGTTAGGCAATTGGCCCGAATTCCGCTGCGCTGACAGCAACCAAGCTTCTGAATGCCCGAGGAGCGCGGAATGCCGCATCTCGGGATGAACCATAATAACGCTCAATCGAAAGCTTTTCGACAACCATGAGATATCATCGTGGTTCAATTGAGAGCCTAGCCAGATTGGGCTCGAGGCTAGCCACAAGGTCCAGGACCAGGCGGCCTAGAGTGCCAATCCAGCCACAACGCACCCTCTTCTCCAAACCAAAAACACCAAAATCAGATGCCAAGCACGACCAACAAGGATCTTCATGGCCCGTCGCGGTAATCACCGGCGGCCTTTTCATCTGGTGGCTTTACCCTTCTGACGAATTTGCGCAGCTCTCCGGCAAGACACGAGATGATCTCAAAGACCACAAACAATCCTCGGATGGCCAAGATGCCGCCTCGTCCCAGCAAGACGACCAACCCGCCTGGGTCAACTTTGCCCGGCGCTTCGAGAACTTCACCATAATCAACGACTTGGAATGGTCTGGCTTCCCGGACAAGCTCGTCGGCCTCATTGTCCCGGAATGGTCAAAACTCATCCCCGGATATCTGAGGAAGCTCCAACGCGAGCTGTCCATGTCCCCTGGCTCCTTGGCCGACGAGATCTGGTCCGAGGCTCATGATCCCCTTGTGCACCCTGAGATACGTTACGCTGCCAAGGTCCGCGTCTCTTCTGACATCTGCGACGAGGAAAAGATCTTCCTGGAAAGGCGGCGTAGGATTGCCAGAGTTGCCTTGGCAAGGTATCTTGGACTTGACGAAGAAAGTGTCCACCCCGACGACGTCCCAACCATTGCCATGTGCGGGTCGGGAGGTGGTCTTCGTGCTCTCATTGCCGGCACGGGCTCTATTCTGGCAACCGAAGAAGACGGCCTATTTGACTGCGTCACTTACACCTCTGGTGTCAGTGGCTCTTGCTGGCTTCACGCCCTTAACCTCACGTCATTCAACAAGGGAAGTCTTCAGAATCTCTTGCAGCATCTCAAGGCTCGGGCTTCCACTCATATCGCATATCCACCCGTTGCTTTCCAGTCACTCATCTCCATGCCAACCAACAAGTACCTTCTCAGTGGGCTGGTTGAAAAGCTCAAAGGAGACTCCAATGCCGATTTTGGTCTCGTCGACGTTTACGGGGTCCTTCTAGCTGCGAGATATCTGGTCCCCAAGGGCGACTTAGGGGTTTGCGATAAAGATTTCAAGCTCTCGAACCAACGCCAGTATATTCAATATGGCCAATTACCCATGCCAATTTATACCGCCGTGCGTCACGAAATTCCCGACCTGACTCCTGCAGAAACCGATGCAGGCATCTTTGGAGTGGAAAGGGCCAAGGAAAAGGCCACCAAGGATCCATGGTTCCAGTGGTACGAGATCACTCCTTACGAATTCTTCTGCGAAGAGTTTGGCGCCGGTATCCCGACTTGGGCCCTGGGCCGAAGGTTCAAGAACGGTGAAGATGTCCCTCCAGAGCATGGCTTTCATCTCCCGGAGATACGACTACCCCTACTCATGGGCATCTTTGGAAGTGCATTTTGCGCCACTTTGAGCCACTACTACCGAGAGATCAGGCCGCTCGTTCAGGGCCTGGCTGGATTTGGGGCCGTTGACGACCTCATCTCAACTCGAGATGATGATTTAAGCAAGGTCCATCCATTCGACCCGGCCAAGATCCCTAATTTTGCACATGGGATGCACGGAAGACTGGATAAGACGACGCCAAACAGCATCTACGACGACGAGTACATTCAGCTTATGGATGCGGGCATGTCCAACAACTTGCCCATCTATCCTCTCCTCAGACCCGGTCGAGACGTCGATGTCCTCCTTGCTTTTGATGCGTCAGCGGACATTAAGACGGATAACTGGTTATCCGTAGCTGATGGCTATGCTCGGCAACGTGGCATCAAGGGCTGGCCGGTCGGTGTCGGATGGCCCAAGTCTGGAGAATCAACGGCTGAAGTTGTCAAAGAACTCAACGAAGCCCAGGCCAAGTCCACCCAGGAAGCTGAATCCAAACTTCAAGACGCCAAGGATGATCAAGAGAGACGCCGTGAGGGAGCGCAGAGCCACGGGAAAACCGTCAAGGCGGAGGCGGAGGATGAGAAGACGAAATTCGAGGCAGGCGATCAGGAATCAGGAGACTTGGGCTACTGTACCGTCTGGGTCGGTACGCATCAAGAGAAGGAGTCAAAGTCTCCTCGTAGTAAAGCCATTACCGAACCTGATGCCTGGAAGCTCTCGGAACCAGATGCAGGTATTGCAGTCATCTACCTCCCATTTCTGTCCAACGACAAGGTCCCAGGGCTCTCGCCGGGAACAACCGACTTCCTCAGTACCTGGAACTTCATCTACACCCCTGAGCAGATCGACAAGGTAGTCGAGCTTGCCCGGGCCAACTACGACGAGGGCAAGAGTCAGATCAAATCTACGATTCGTGCCGTCTACGAGCGGAAAAAGAAGATGCGTGAGGAGGCCGAGCAGTCACGTCGCCAGGAGAGATATAGGGCCCTGATCAGGAGGGGCGAGGGCGTCCGGCTAGGAGAAGGCGACCAGTTCAGTTAAAGCGACGCTCTTGTACATTGCACAAACAAGTATACCCGTAGAGAAGAAGAATAGACCGAGTGTAAATCTTGAGATTGACTAGTCAAAGTCGAGGAGTTTTGTCATTGTTTTACATTGTATCGTACAGTGACATTTATAGGACCATCCCTTCAGGGCCCTCCCTGCTCCATGCACTTTTATACACTGCCTGGCCAGGGCAAGAATGATTTGTTTCTCATTATCCACATGCGGCCAATATTGCTTCTAAGCGGCGTTCCCTGTCAGAAACTCCCGCTTGCCCATCCCAAATCCAGTCCAGCATAGCCCGCTTAGACGATCTCACCAATGTCAATGTGGGGAGCTTCCCAGGGCTTGGCATCCTCTTCGAACATATCACTAGGCACCCGCACCTTGTTGCCTGGGCTGTACATGTACCAGGCCTTGAGGGCATTCATGGAAGCCTTCCATCGAGCAACATTGAGGCTGGGACCGGTGCCCTCACCCAACTTCTCACCGCCGCTGTACACGCCGACAACGAACACAGGCGTACGGGATCGGCGACCGGTCTCACTCTCGAGGCGGGCAATGGGGGCAGAAAAGCCCTCGCGGGCGCAGAGCATGGCGAGCTCGCGCGTAGGGAGCTGGAACTGGAACATGGAGGAAAGGTCGATTTGTCGGGAGAGGATATGGTTCCGGACAAAGTCCCGTGCGGACTCGCGGCCGCAATGGGTGTAAACGGAACCAGCAACGGCCTGGACAAATGATGAATAGGCTTCATCCTGGTAGTGTTTCCTGGCCTCGGGGGAGCCCTTCTTGGGTGCTTGCAACTTGTCGCCGAATTCGTCGTCCAAAACTACTCGACTACTGATACCACGACGAGCCTCATACCGGTCGACGTGGGCTGCCTCGGGACGAACGTAACCCCAACGCGTTTGTAGACCCGATGCCTCGGGCTTCCATTGTAGCAGACCGGGATCAACCTCCTCGCCAGGAGCCGCGGCGGCTTCAACACCCCATCGGCGGGCTATTTGGTGCAACGATTCCTTGCCGGCATATGCACGGAGGGCCTCGTAGAGGATGGTCTGCGGCAGACGCGGCCACTTGACGATGAGGTACTCGAGAACGTGGTAGTTGATAAAGGTGCTTCCGAGGAAGGCGAGGTTCGAGTTGTTGAAGCTGGCGTTCTTGTCGGCGGATGGGACGATGAGGGCGCGCGCGAGCGTCTCAAGAGGGATCTTGTTCGAGAGCGATAACCGGGCGTGCAGAGCCGCCAGCTTGGCAGACTGGGCGGCATTTTGGGGGAGAGGAGAGGGGAGGGGAGGTCGTGTTTGCTCAATGGCGTCGACAAACTCATCGGGGACATCGGCGGCCGGCGAAGTGGAGGAGGAGGAGGCGTGGCGGTGCTGCAATGCCGTCGAGAGGAAGGACGGTCGAGCTGCTGCCGGAGCGGCGCGGGCCTGCAGCAATTGGCCGCCCCATCGTTGCAGCCGAACCCGCTTCATGGATGCAGCAATTTGGGAGGATGTCGGACGGCGCGGGCAGCAAGGAATTGGAATCGTAGGACGCCGAGGACGGGAGGTGGTGGCATTCGACCTGGGTGCAATCGCCGGGCGGAAAAAAAGTTCTGCGTTCAATGCGTCCAGAAGTCGTGTGAGCCCCAGCGGGATTGGACAGTGGTGAGTTTCTGCAGCCGGGGAACGAGCTAAACGCGCGGAACAACCGTCGGTCCGGGGCACTCTGCTGGCCTGGGGCGCCGGGAAGGTGGCATTGGCTAGGAACCTCGACTTCTCGAGTTGGTCCGGACCTTTGCAACCATCAACGACGCCATTGCGGTCCTCAAACACTCCCTTCACGTCCACTGACAATTGATCCAAGATGGTGAGTCCAATTCATTCCCGTTTTACTGACGAGACGCTGACAATTGACCTAGGGTGGCGGCGGAAAAATCCCGTAAGTTACAACCACGAAAGCTCACTCCCCACGACCGAGCCGCACTCTCCCGACCCGAACGATGTCCTAACCATCTCGCGAAATTCCAGTTACCCCAAGCATGTCTGGTCGCCAGCTGGTGGTTGGTACGCGCAGCCTGCTAACTGGCGCGCCAACACCATCATTGCTGGCGCCGTCCTGGTCGGCATGGTCGCCGTGACGTGGAACTTCAGTGCTAAGCGGGAGACCTGGGCGCACAAGCCCGAGCCCTGGGAGTGGCACCCCAGCCGATAGTACGTTTCTGAACATTTCTTTTCTACAATGGTTTTGAGGAGAGGATGTGCTAACAATTGGGTGATTAGCTGGTCTAAGCAGTTGATTGAGTGGGACAAGGAGGACCGGTTGAAGGCGGAGGGCAAGGAGTCGAAGTGAATGCCAGAGGTCGGCGAATAGACCCGTGTATCAATTTCTTTGCGCTAGATGGAAGGAAACCCATGCATTCTTCTACGAGCGTGTGCTGTTTCTCAAGTGACCTGACGATAACGAGTGAAGCGGAATGAATCCACTCACCAAACAGCAAGCGGACCGGAACTTCTACTCTACATTATGAGTATTGATGAAATGAGAGCGAATTGGACTTGTCATATGAAAACCAACTACTTACACCGTCGAATGCATGACGAAATGCTCACAATGTTTTACTGAGTGCTCTCTCAGTTACCAACTCGTGAGCAAATCAGAGCGATGGGAATTGTAATGAGGCTTTGGCAAGGCTTCGGCTCCGGAAATGGCGCGGACCAAAGCCGCCTCTCCATTTTCATTGCTGCCAATGGGTTGTCACCATCAGTTTGCCTTCGAGACCAATGCAATGAAGTCTCGTCTCAATCTTGCATTATCAACGTTCAAAATCTGCCTTCCTGCACAGCAACTATCCAGCAGGTCGATTCCAGAGACAGAGAATTGTTGCCATTTATGACACGGTAACACACAGGCTCATCCGTCAATAGGTCAATGTCGACAGCCGGCACTAAATTGTTGGTTGATGAGAATTCGCACTTTGCACTTGCGGCTGAACTCTGTCAACTTGTGTTGCAGACAAGTGCAGCTTGGGTAGATCTAATAACACCCCCATTCGCCGTGTTATGGACTGTTCGCAGGGCATGCCTGAATTGGATAGTTGACTGGGTCCGATTGCGGCTCAAAGCTGTTTGTCAGGCTTCTGATAGCCTGTTCAGCCCTGCTGCATTGCCATCGAACAGTTCGCTTCAAGGCTCAGTAGAGTCAATCGCCTCGAACTTGATAAGTCGCCGAAAACGCCCACCACGGCAGTGTGCAGGAAGCACTTCGTAGAACACCAGCTTCACCAGTGCCTTGTTGCCGTCAGCCTCGTCTGCTTTCTCAAGCGGCTCTTGGGTCGCAAGCGGGATCCATATCATAGACATGCTGTTGTCATCGGAGCGTGTGTTGATGGGTGCATGAGAAAAAGGTGGCCGAGCTGAACTAAAGATGCAAGATTCAGTCGAGCAAGCAATGCGCCCGTATTATATTGGTGCAACACTGCGTGTTCGGGGGGTTGTGCCTTGTGTGAGTTGCTGCGTTTCGATATCGGAGACATTAATCCAACCCCGCAGGTGAAAGTGCACGATGAGGCACATTTCTTTGTGAGGGGTTTGCAGGCTGCGGAATGTGAGACGATAAGAGGCTCTCCCAAGGTTGAGCATGATTGAAGTCAGGTTGTGAATCAATAGATTCGAAAGGGCGGTCGGGAATCGAAGTTGATATGAACCTGATTACTCCAGATGTAGCGGCAGGGGCTGAACCGCAGATGAAGTACGAAGTACCGAGCCTTGGGTCAGGTACTGCCGCTGGACGAGGTGGGCTAAAGCCGAACCAACCTACTACCTACCTAGGTACGTAGTACAGTACCTCAGGGAGCCAGCCCCATTCGCTACAGCGCATCGACCCGTAATAAACCATCAATGACCTATGCAATGATCAATGAGAGACGTGCATCACTGCAGTTCGGACAAGGGATGAAGGAGAGCTTACCAAGCTGCGTAGCACTCCCACTGCTGCTGCTGCTCCCGCTGCCGGCTCCGTCTGTCTTTGGCTGTCTGATCCTATCTCGGGCACTGGACCTCTTATTTCAAATGCTTCTCTCCTCCTCCTCCTCCTCCTCCTCCTCGTGACTCTCCTGCACCACTTCTACCTCGTCCTCTTCCTCTTCTCTTTTCTCCTTTCTCCTTTCTCCTTTCTCCCGTACCAATTCCTATCTCGCCTGGTCCACGCCCTTCACCTCGTTCTATTCCAACGAGCTCCGTGCCAGCGCCCTTCGAACACCACGGCCCTTGTCACGTCAGTCCGTCTAGCTCGACCTGACGTCCATCACCGTCCGTGTACCGCACCCACTGAGGTATCGACCAGCTGGCGGGGCGTCACTGCATCGCCGTTGAGGTCTGGACTGCCACACTTCCAATTAACATCTAAGAACAAGGCCCCGATCCTTCTCCCGACGTCGATATTCTTCCACCTCCTACCTAAGGTACCTAAGGCTGCGAATACACTCGCTCAACTCCCTCCCGAGTTACCGTTATCGGCACTCTTTTCCTAATTTTAATCTGTCTCTGTTCGCGCGGCGCGCATCCCATCGCCCACGAGGAACACGCATGAGTCTGCTTGCCGTCCACCATCTCCCGTCCCCTCCGCCTCGGCTGCAACTGTACCTGTGTCCGTACAAAGTACTTGCCTCTGCACTATTGATCCGGGGAACTCCAAGTCCCGCCCATACTTCCGCCATTCGCCACCACCTTCCAACATCCGTCTTCCTTTGAACCACCGCGGTTCGGCTGTCAAACGTTGAACTCATTCCATTCATATCGTTTGTGTATTCCCTTGTTTGCACAAATAGAAACCTGCCTCCCGCATATAAACCCTCGACCCGCCGCATCTGCCAAGGTCACCACCACCCTGTTGTCTCGTCCGGAGCACTGGCCGCCAACTGCCTTCGCTTCCATTTCCACGTCACCACTGCCCGCATCAGCTCCCGTATAGTTCGAGGTTGAGCCGGCCCTCTTCAATTCAGTCCTCACTCTGGCGTCTCGTGCTTTTCGCCTCGCCGGCCTCGCTGTAGGCCTTGGTTTGAGCGCCTTAACTGCCTACCGGCGCAACCAGCCGCAGATGGCTTCCCAAGCCAACGATAGCAATGGCCACCTCGATGCGACCACCGGTCGCGAGGTCGTCTATTGCCACGCATGCTCCCACGAATGGTACCGAGACGATCACGGCTTAGAGTGCCCCGAATGCGGTGGCGACATCACCGAAGTTGTACGCCATATCGCCTCGTTCTCTTCTGCGCTGCTCGCTGCTAACTGACCTCATAGATTGAACCCGATAACGACCCCCGAGACCTTGACCACCACTCTTCCGCATCCACCTCCCCCGAACCGGGACCCTACCGCCGCCGTCGTCACGAGGAGGACGAAGATGATGATCCGGAAGGTCCCGACTTCTCCGAGTACTTTGGACCGAACGGTTTTGCCTTCCGACGTAGTGTTAGAGATGGCCCAGACCAACGACACCACAATCCCGCCGTGGACCCCGTTCTCGAGCGCTTCGTTAGCATGCTGGCAGACTTCAGGCCTCCAGGTCCCGGCATGATCCCCCGCGATCCGACGAATCCTCCGCCTTTCACCCAAGGACGAATTCACCGAACAACTTTCTCAACAGGGCCCTTTGGGGGCGGAACGACCTCTGTGACCATCGTCTCTGGACCACTTATGGGGCCTGGCCGAGTTCCGGTTGGCGACTCTGGGCGTACCATCCCTAATTCTAGAGGCTCTCCATCCGACCCGATCCCTCCTCCGGATCCTTTCCAATCGTACGCATCATTCTCCCCAAATCAACCTCAGAGACCACGAGGTCTACGGCTTTCGGGCATTTCCATGACGATAGGTGCTAACCACTCTTCCAGAATCTTCTCAAATATCGTCCGGGATGTAGGCCCTCCTGAATATGGCAATCAAGGCGGTCCTGAGGGAGCTAGTGGACGTCCTCCTCCCGGCTTTGCAAGAAGTCTGCACGATATCCTTGCCTTGTTCAACCCTGATAACGCAATGGCCGGTGATGCTGTCTATTCTCAGGAGGCTCTGGACCGGATCATCACCAGCCTGATGGAGGCAAACCCTCCGTCCAACGCGGCACCTCCTGCAACTGACGAGGCTCTAAAAAACCTGACACGAAAGCCAGTCGACAAGGAGATGCTGGGGGCTGACGCAAAAGCGGAGTGCACCATCTGCATTGATGAGATGAAGTTGGGCGAGACCGTCGTCTACCTGCCATGCAAGCACTGGTTCCACGAAGATTGCGTTGTGCTGTGGTTGAAGGAGCACAACACCTGTCCGATCTGCCGAACGCCGATTGAGAAGAACGATCGCAGTAGCAGAAATAATTCAAGCAATAATAGCGCGGATAGCTCAAACCAAACCCAAAACCCAGGAGAGAGCTCTTCCAGGAGAATGTTTCCGCCTCATGTCCCTCCCTCGCCAAGTCCAGGAGCTTCTAGCAATCCCCCTTGGTTCACTAACCCTGGATTCAGACCATCTGACGGGCCCGATGGTGCCCAAAGTCGCCCAACAAGAACGTCACGTACGCCAAGCGCCGAGGCCGTGTCATTCAGTGATGCCCTGCGCCAAATACATCAAGAACGAGAGCGGAGGGAACAAAGTAACTGGAGGAACAGCAGAGCGACGGCGACTGGAGTCAGATATGACACTTCGCGTCTGCAACGACGCAGCTCCCACTCCCCAACGAGCCCTCGGACGTCAGGCCCCGAGGAGCATGGAGCGAGAATGAGAGAGAGGAGCCCCTCACAGAGCAGGTGGTCTATGGCCAATAGAGACCAAGAGCAACGACGACCAAGCGGCCATGGAGGACCTTTTGGCTGGCTCCGCGATCGTTTCGGCGGCGGTGGTAGTAATGGAGGTGGGAGTGGAGGATCTGGCAACGGATCATCCCGTGATGAAAGGCGACAGTAGGGGACTGTTGTCATTCTCCGCATTTGATGCGTGTGTCATGGGGAAGCATCATGGACGATATCGAAGTTGGGAAGGGTTTACGCAAAGTCGAGCTCGGTGGTAACATGGCCCTAAGATGGCCGTTGAAAGCTGGGATCATCGTGCTCTGCCTTTTTCTCTACTCAATGGAGACCACGCTCACGGGGCCAAAACGTTTCTGGGCCCTCGGGTTGGCAGTGGCTGTATTGTTGGGTGTTATCAAATAGAGGGAGATAGACGGAATCAGAGCCCGGCCGAGAATTGCGACAGGGGAAAGAATTCGGACTCGGATTGCGATGGCGAAGTGAATATTAGGGATACCCACATTGAAATGAAGATTGTTATTACCCCCAACAACTTGACGTGGTAAGTTGGCCGAAGGCTCTACACTATATTCATCGTGACAGCGGTCCTGCTTAGGACAGATAGCTACTCGATGATGAGAGTGTTTCGAATATCAACTAGGGTCAAGCCATATGTGGTAACTAGTTGATAGGAACTCAATTAACTTCACTCGTCTGTCGATACGAGAGGGGGAAAAATGGATATCTCCTCTTGACATTGGAGAGGATTCACCACCTCAAACGATAACGTCGATCGATGTTAGAGCTCCTAGCGCCATGTGTCTCATTTTCAAGCAGAACCGGACGCTCGTTGGGGGCTATGGCGAGCCCATGCATGTGCCGTTTGCTCCTTCCACAGCAGCGTGTAAGAGATGCCCATCACCTGCCTCTTCCCTGCGTGTCTGATTCCACGGTCGTTCTTACCCTTTTCCGTGATCGCACAGGAACCCATCCATGTATTGAGAAAAAATCCTTTCAGCCTCATACACTGTCTATGGCGTATTTTCTCGTCTCAACCTCAACCCTTCGTGCGAAGCAATCATGTCACCAAATACATGCACAACTTATCACAAGTCAGCCTTGCGGATGTGCGAAGTGCCGCTGCGGCACTGATGGACCTGCATGTCCTACCCGCCGCCCCCAACATGGGCTCAGCCACTCGGTGAAACAGCCTCTAGAACTAATGGACAGCAACCGTCACGCGACAAGGCTCATTTATCCATCCTCTAACAATTGCATTCCCATCAAATCGCTATTCACCCTCTCTTGTGCCAATGGCACTGGCATTATCGCAAGCTGCCTCGCTCAAGGCAGAGATACGCCTCTCAGTCGCCATCAGCGAGTTCTCTCAAGCCATTGACCAGGAGCGCCGAGTCGAGCTGAGAGTTCTCAAGTCGCAACATGCACCCACCTTCAGGGGCGTCATCGAACTGGCCAACAGAATTGCAAAGGACGGGAAGAGACAACATGGAGGTCGCTGGCTGCCGAGATATGGTCCCAGACTTGAGCCTTTGCTTCACCGCATCCAATTGTTCACTAAGGCTGGCGACATCCTCATCGGTGGCTCTCAGAATATGATTGCAAGCGGAGTGTGGGCATGCGTCCGCCTCTTCCTCCAGGTGGCATCAGATGAACAGACTCTGAGCTGGACATTGCTTTACTGACTCCTGTAGGTTGCCATTGGCTATCTCTCCTTCTTCGACCGTCTCTCGCTCCTATAGGATCGAGTTGGCCAGTCAGCCGCGATACATGCAAACCTCGCCAACATGTTTCCTCGCTCTGCTCATCTCCAGAGCTACATGTGTGAATATCTCATCGTCGTCGTCAAGTTCTGCCACAATGCGTTGCAGTTTCTGGCAAGATCACGCCTGAAACAACTTGCCACGGCGCTCACCGTTTCCTTTGATCACGAGTTCAAAGACTTCGAGAGCAACCTCGACCAGTGGGCCATTCTCATCAACGCTACTGTCACAGCTTTGACGACTGAGATACACATCAACAATGAAAAGGCTCTCTCAACGCAAAGGGGCCTCCTTTCCACCTTGTCAAAACACACCAGAGAGCGTCAGAATGACGAGCGCAGATTAATCCTACTGAAGAGATTGTCACCATCTCAAGACGCATTCGAGTCCATTTGGCGGCGTGAGCAGAAGAAAGGATGTGTAAAATGGATTTTCCAGCACAATGTCTATCAGAGCTGGAAAGGGGGCAACGCCAACACCACAATCCTCATTACAGGGACATTGGGCAGCGGAAAGACGGTTCTCATGGCAAACCTCGTCAAGGACCTGTACAGCACTTTGGACTCAACAGCCGGCCATCCTGTTATCGCATCATTCTTCTGCCAGCACCAAATACAAAAGACCTTGTTGGCCGAGACCATACTTGGAAGTCTTGTCCACCAAATCGTGAGAAGTCTCAATACCGATGAAGTTGACCTCTCAACGGTATCAAACCTGGGCCATCCCACGTCAGACCGACTTCCTCTCGATATGCATAGTGTTCTATCATTGGTCCGCCGGAACCGGATTCACCCAGAGCGGCGATACTTTATTGCCATCGATGCCTTGGACGAATGCCTACCGGCCGAGTCTCATGCCGTCATCGACGAGCTTCTCAGAATAGCGGATGACTTTCCGATACGCATCGTTCTCTCCTTGAGAGACCAGTCGATACTTCTCAGTACCATGTACCGGCTGCCCTCTGTGCACCGGCTATCCATGGCCAGTGAGATGAAAAGCTCCGAGATTGCGGAGTACGTTGACAAGGAGGTTTCCCTCCGCCTTAACGGGAGCAACATCAGTGCCGAGGTTCAGGAAAAGATCAAGGACGCCCTCACTGCCGCCGCTCAGGGGATGTATCTGTGGGTTGCACTACAATTAGAGACTATGATGCCTCGCCACGGAAGCTTGGTCTCTCAGGATAACATTGCTGGCATGTTGGATAACTTGCCACGAAATCTTGATGAAGCGTATGATCGAGCGCTAGAGAGAATCAGCGACAACCGATATGGGTCCAGGCTCTTCATGCTCGTAGCTGGCGCAATTCGACCACTGACAACGAAAGAGCTCAGGAGTGCACTGAACATCACCCCCGGTGATCCCACTTGGAACGAGTCATCGGTTGTTCTTGACCCGAACTCGCTCGTCTGGCATGGCGGAGGTGGCCTCCTAGAGATTGATGAGGCGAGTGATGAAGTCTATTGGATACACCACAGCGCCATGCGATACCTCCTCATACAGCAGCACAGCGACGAAGACGACTCCGCTTCAAACGGCCTTAGATTCCATTTAAGCGACGCCGACGTCGAGCTCGCACGAGTCTGTGTCACCTACCTTAATCTCGGGGTTCATGACCGTCGAATACAAGTTCGAAGTCCCAGATTTCGAACCGATGCCGCCATCAATATGATCAACGACTCGGTCTGCGAACAAACCTGGCTCGCCAAGTTTATGCTCTCGGGGTCGTCCAAGAAAAGCCCCCGACGCTCCAGTGAGATTTATATTAACAAGCTTCTCGGCGCACTGGATAGCATCAAGGTCCCGGACCAAGACGCAGTCTTCGACTTTCTCCCATACTCGCAAGATAACTGGGTAGAGCACTCAAGATGTTTGCTGACATATCCACGCGATTCTGCCACTGCTCACAAATGTGAGACCCTTTTTCGACGTCTTTTCGATCCTGATATGCAAGCCGCTGTAAAACCTTGGAAAAGCGACAGAGTCGAGGACGCAGTTGCGTGGGCATCGAGAAATGACCACTTGGTGGTTTTCCGCCATTTAGTCAGTGACCCGGGGGAAATATCCATCGGCATTCCCACAGATATCAAGAGGGTCAACTGGCTAGCGGGTTTGGTGATAGCAAACACATCATCATTCAAACTCAAAGGCCAGGTCGTGGGACTCATATTCGATTGGAAACTGTCTTATTGCTCCACCCCCAGGGAGTTGAGCTCTATCAAGAAACTCATACGGTCAGGTGTGAGCCCGAACGACGCCTTCGAGACATGGGTTCCGTTTTCTTCTGTAACTCAATGTCCTCCTCAGCAAGAGGAAGAAAAAGTCCAAACCCTGGATGAAGTCCGCAATTCGCTGATACTACTCCTTCTCGATGAAGGGGTGGATCAGAGAGAGCTACCCATCTCAACCCTCTATGCAACCCTCCATTCAGCCCTCTGCAACAGGTGGCTCAAATGTTTTCAGACGCTTCTAAAGCAACCATGGGCATGTTTTGGGGGGATGGACGCAGATGAATTCAAACATCCATACATAACCCTCCTCGGTCTAGCAATTGAGAGGTTCAAACACAAGAGGGTAGATTTCTGGTACCCTCTCCTTGAACAACTCGTGGATGATTTTGGCATTGACCCTGGCGAACCGTATTACCATTGGAGTCACGACAATGCAAACAACAATGACACGAATGAGAAGCTTTTCCGCTGGTCGACAGGAATAGTTCCGCCTGGTAAGCCTCCGTGGTTTATTGCAATGTCGTACGGATGGTGGCAGGCAGCAAACCTCTTCATCTCGAGAGCGAATCAGGGCGATTGCAGCTGGCGTGGAATCACGCCTCTCGGGCTAGCAATCGACCTCGCCACCCAGGAATCCCGGGAGGTGCCTCGGGATCTGTCCAAGTTTATTCTTGGCCTCAAGGTTGACATCCATTGGCCGTCCAAGACTCTTACGAGATATGGAGAGCCAGAAGAGCTGCCTTTGCTGATCTTCCTGCGATCTCACGCTGTCCCTCAAGGTGGAGGGCTTCATGCGTCCCCAATAACACCATACCGGATCGAGATCTTCAACTTTTTAACACCTCACGGCCCGGAGAGTCTCAAAATCAACTATCATGGGCTGACCATGTTGGGCATGGTGCTGGCATCAGGCGATCTTACCATGTTGGAGCCCCTTTTGAAAAGGGGAGCAGACCCCAATCAACTCTTCAGGTTTTCGGAAGATCCATCGACGAAATATTTACCTCTTTCCTTCCTCATCGGGCGTCGCGAAAAGGCCGAGAGACTTCGCCTAGCAGCATTTACCTTGTTGTTGAGGTTTGGCGCCTCGATGGAGACAACAATTAACGGCATCAACGTCTTCGCCATGGCGATTCGGTGCAACGACCATAATATACTCAGGCTCCTCTACGCGAATTGCAGGAGACTGTCCAAGACAGCGCCCGTCGATGCTGGCGGGGGAACCTCGTTGGCAGTCATCGCGTCCAAGTACGGGGATACGACAACTATCGGTATAGTCATGAAACCTGCTGGTGTAGATGAGGATTTGATCGCTTTCCAGGATCAAGAGTTGCTCAGCTCGATCTCTTTATCGTCATGAGGACCCTTCGACTTCGGACATCGTCATGTCTTACGGCCTTTCCCAAACTTCCATTGTTTACTACCAGTTCACCTCGATCACTGGCTGTCCTCAACCTGCATCTCGATATCGGTGATCTGCGCAAGTCGATTCAAGCATATGCAAAAAGGAACGAGAATACCCTTCGAGCGCTCCGTTATATTATAGAACAAGAAGGTCCACACGATCTTACAAATACCATAGTAAAGGTACTCACTAAACTCCAGAATGCACCGTCTTCCTACGAGCGATCTGTCAAGTCTACGCAGAAAGCTGTTTTACATGCGATAAACCAATACTTTCAGGAGTTTGAACTTGTGCCAATTGAGAAGTTGATGCACTGTAGTTACCATGTCCCTAAGTTACGGGAATGGTGATGAAGATAGGATCATAAGTCTTAGTCTTTTCTAGGAAAGAAGATAATAAGCGGTTTCAACTGTCCTTTGGTTTCCCCTGTTGGTTGCAGGCAGAGACGAAACCAACAAAAGGGCGGCGGGGCCCTTTTAGGAGAAGCAGACATCGTAACGATAGAAAACAGTTACAAGAAAACATTTGTTGGGATCAGAATCTTCAATTAAGCCCATCTTTCAGGGCTGCAAGCGGATACTAACTGATCCTATCCGTCCATGGCAAGTCAGCCTCAAAGACTGCTACCTAATCCCGCTTCCATTGACCGTCTCAGGTCCGCTTGGCAGTAAACATATAGATAGAATCACGTAGCGATAGCCACGCTCAAAGTACGAAGTCTCTGGTCCCAATTCTTGCTTTCAGAATTATTCATCGATGATTCTTGGGAATATGGGTCATGAAAAAAGGCGCTGGTCGCAACCACTTCGCTCGCTATCTCTAGTGGGAGACCATGGCACCCATAGAGTCGTTCTTGGGTCCTTGACGTTCGGGCATCTATGGGAAGAACACGTTAGCCTCAGTACACATCATATGAGTGTGGTGGAATTGACTAACCTCGCTGGTCTGGAGTGTGCCCTTCTCCAAGATGATCTTGATGACATCGTCCTCCACATCCGTACCAAATTCACTCTGGAGAGTGCCCTTGGCGGCAGCATCGTACGTGCCTTGCACACCTTGGCTGTGTACTTGTCAGCTCGTGGCCTCATCATGAGGGGCGGTGGTAACTTACTTGTGTGTTCGGAAGACCTTGAAGGAAGAGACGAAATGGGCCAAAGGAATCGAAGTGTCGCCCTCTACCCACTTCTTGTAAGTCTCGACGTCGTCAACGAAGACGAGGTAGTCGTCCTGGGTGCCCTTGAAGTGGACCTTGGCCTGGGTAGTCTCGCCGCGAGCCATGATGTCTGAATGTGTTTGTGGTGTGTGGGAAAGGTGTAGGGAGTAGATGTCGCGTGACAGAGATGGAATTCGCTTGATGTAAGGTGGTTGTTGTGAGTGTTGTTGTTGATGTTGTGATGATGAGAAGAAAAGGATTTGAAGTGAGGGGAAGCAGAGAAGGTTTAATAGAAGCTCGGAAGGAGGGGAGGTGTGCCTTGAGAGGGGAGGAGAGCTTGTAGTTGGCAGGAGCTGTTGTTTGGCTAACCCGGGTAGCTACGTCATAGCCAATTCGAAAAGCATCATCACTCGCTGAAGCAATGCCAGGATGAGGTCGGTGCCCCCGGTACGTACCTGCATGACACGGCCGGGGCCAAGCGCTCCCCGCTATTTTCCAGCGCGGTCCTCACCTGCCCGCTCCCTAAAGGCCCACTGATGTGTGCCTTGAGTCCTTGAGCCGCCCTGAGCGTGTGCCCCGCATCCCAATCTCACCAAATACGTCACCGGCTTCCTGTTGTGCCATGTTAGACAACGCCTCGTTCAACTCTGATGCTGGCTCACCAACTCGTGTCCCAAACGTCCACCTACGTATTCTCGTCAGCATTGAATCACTGACCCCCTCTGCGTAGAATTCTCCCTCATGTTCCTCCGTCTTCCATGGCCTTTGCGGTCCAGTTTGCCCAGATCCATAGTCTGCCTGCTTCTGATGCACTGCCCTTCCCTGTCCTGCCAACGGCTCTCTGAATTTTAACATGAGACATGGGACATCGTCATGTCACAGTACAGGCAAGCAAGATGAGGCCGTCAAGTCTGCTTTTTTTTTTTTTCTTCAGAAACGTCAGCTACGGTTAATCACTTGGTTACTTTGCAGCACGTGAATTACAAAACAGGGTGCCATTTCAAGCTAAACTTCTTTCTTGGTCGTATGTCCCTACCTTGGTAAGGACGAATTGCTGAGGTGCGAATAGTCTAGTGAAATGTTGCCCAGCTTGAGCAGTCAGTTCAACCATAATCAAATATTCTAAGCAATAATTTCCTCTGCCCATTGTCCATCCAACAAGCCCCAATGCACTTTTCTGCCTCTTCCAAACCGACCGCCATAATCTACTTGAGTACATTCTCTGCCCTTCCGTCAATGCCCAGGGACCATGTTTTGTCCCGCTCCCCACTTCCTCCACCTGGTGATATCATCGTCCCTCAGTGCATCCACCTCACTGGAATAGACTTCGCAGTCCTTGACCTGTCCCGTCATTCCTCAGCCCGCCTGCTCTTCCCCATCGGCGGCCCTGTTTTTTTGTCTCATCACTCATTGGCGGACATGTGTTCTCTTTTCCCAATGAACATGCTTCCGACTTCACCGAACTGAGAGAGATGCTTGGTTGGCGACTGCCCGTACCTGACGGGCTCACCACGGTCGTTCCAATCTTCTCATCTGCTATTTGCTTGACATCAATGACGAGCTTGGTCAACTCCAACGCCTGGCTATTCCCGGGTGTCGTATCACCGCCCTTCTCACGCACACCTTGATTTCTTGGCCGCTTGGCGAGTCTTCCGTTACCAGAGTGTATGCTTGAACCGCAACTGGGTATGCTCTCGCTCGATATACTGTCACCCCGTGTGACTGCACCAAAGGGTTCCGCCGTCTCTATGCTTGGTGAATTGATGCCCGCTTTCTTGCTAAAGGACCCCGCAATGCCAGCCACGCTCAGCTTCCTCATCATAGTTGATGCTGACGCTCGAACGATATGCTCGTTCCGTGGCTTGGGTGACATCCCAGGGTATGGCAAGATGTCCCGGCTCCAGATGTGAACCAAAAGCGTCTCAAGACGTATCCTTTCATTACGACTTGGTGCCAACACTGGGACCCTTGTATTTGTCGTGAGGAGAGATTGTGACCGATTGATATAATTTGGCGATAGGGCACGGTTGGAAGCCGCACTTGTGTTCTTCAGGATGACTTGGGCCATGGATGACTTTGGTCCGACAGTTGTGGCCCGATGAATGGATAGTCTCCGAGCGATAGTGCCTGGCTACAATTAGCAAAAAGGGCTGACTTCGTGCCATGGGGTTTACCAACCAGGCTTTCCGAAGATTGTGCCCAAGCTCTTCACGTTCAAATACAGAGAGTTGTAAACACCTGCGTCTTGGGTATCCTGAACCTGAACGGGTGGTCGGTACAATCGAGCTCTCCACTCCAACTCCTCCTTGGACGAGCAAGCTGACATGATCAACTCGTACAGCTGATGGTCGCTTTCGAAGACGAGTTTCCAGGAAAAGGGAACCGTGTGACATTGGAGGCCTATAGGAGAAGTGATTAGAATTGTGATCAACATATTGCCATAAAGCCTCACCTCGCCCATTGTCAACTTCTTCAACCTTTGCCGCGTTCAAAGTAATGCAGGCTTGGATGGTATATATTTGATCAACCTTACCAGCCGACGCCAGACATAGCATGTCGCGGTACAGCAGACAGATCATATACTGACCTTGAACCGTATCTTTGGTCTGCCAGCAAACATGAAGTGTCCCGCACACCTCCACATGGCCGAAAGATCGAATCTGGTTCTTCGAGGCTGCGTCAAGTTTCTACCTTGAGTTAGGTGCAAACTACTCCGCAAGTAAATCTTGTTCAACTCACCCGCTCAGGGAACACCAGTCTGTCTTGCAACAGCCATGTTCTCTCTAAGGTTTCCTTCATGCTATCATCATTGGTTGCACGGTTGATCTCGGCGGTAGCCTCTCGAAGTCTCATCAATGCCGTTTCGACCTCCATGTGCGAGTTTGGGCAGTCGCAGACGGGCGTACACTTGAGGAGCTCCGCAAAGAGGAGCGGATACTTGCAGACCCTTTGAATCGGCTACCAAGACAAATCAGTACTGTTTTACAATGATGAGTAAGTATAAAGCAAACCTTGACGAGCAAGTCCCCGATGGTCAGAGACTTCTTGGTCTTGTCTTCGTTGCTTTTCGCGGATCCAAGTGTTAATGCTAGAGCTTCTAAGCCCTTTTGATATGTCTCCCATTCCGGCATGGTTTCGTTCACTGACGCGACATCTTTGATCATCATCTCATACTTTGCTCCATACTCCTTATATATGAAGAATCGATTCATCTAGAGACCATGAGCGGGGTGTGCCAATTGGGTGTCCGAGTCTTTTAATGGAGCATACCTTTTTACTGAAGCATTTAGCCACCTCAGCAGCGATCTGAGGATCCGATATCATTCCAGGAATATCATTGAGCCAGGCTATGCCTTTCTGTAACCCGGGGGCAGCATCGAGACTCCACCACCGGCGGTGTCCATTCGCATGCATTGTCGGCTTCTCAGCCAGCAAAGAGTGATCGAGTTGATCAGACCGTGGGATGATTCGGTGAAGGTCCTTCAAGATCCCCTGGTGAAGCTCGACAATTTCTGTCAGGTTCCGGTTGATTGAGGATCGCATCCTCATCGGTAAAGTCGGGAGTGAGGCCAGGATAGTTACATAGACCTTCATGGAGATTAGTGATTGGCGAGATTCGGCAAGAGTGGTCTGCTCACATTCATGAGGAAGCGCACATCTCTGATATAACTCTCTTCGGTGCCAACGAGTTCCTCCAGGATCTGCCGGCGTTGCAGGGCTCGCTGAGTAGCAGCCGCGTCGAGAGGAGCAGGTCTCTCAATTAACATGCTATCCTCTGAGAACCTTGGTGCGGGCAAGGAAGCTCGGCTGCTACGGTCGGTTCGTGACTGACAGTGAGAGCGGGCGTTGTTTCTTCGAGATCGAGTCACAGCACTGGCGCTGGCGAGACTGACACTAGCACTTTGAATGGCCGCAACAAATCCAAATGAGGATCCCGATGAAGACTTTTGGTGCGAAAGCCTGCGTCGTAGGCCTCCCCGGTCAGTACTATCAGCCACGACATGTTGCCATTGCTGACTCTCTCCAGTTGGGTCGAGAGCCGCGGGTCTGTGACTTGCTCGACGATGTAATGTTCTCATCCACTTTTGGAAAGGGCCCTTTTTTTGTGATATTCGTGAGTTGAGGACATCTGGACGATGTTGATTCAAGGAGTCGATGGGGGATAACTGGGGGAGTGGAACAATCGAGTCGACGGTATCAGGAATTTTCTCGGAGAAGAGGCCGTTCGTGCCAATACTGTCCAAAGCCGCTAGAGCCTCGATGTCCTCGATATGAAGATTGTCCAATTCCGAAACCAAGTCAGCTGGGTGGGAAGTATCGGGGTTTTCGAGAAAACCTGTCTCTCTTGGGCGCTTCTGTGCCCCAGGAACAAACCAGCTTGGGGCTCGCAAGCTATGAATGGAGGTAGTATGTGTGCAAGAGGACAAGGGGGGCAGATTGGCGAGGGCCATGCTGAAAGGCAGATGGTATGAGAAGAGTCCAAGAAAGAAGATGCAAAATTGGGTTCCAAGATACCAAAAGAGCGGGTAAGAAGAGTCTCGGACGATTCAAACCATAGCTGCGGAGATGAGTGGCGGGTGATGCAGTGTAGGAGAAACACAAGCATCAAGAGAAATGCTTCCCAACGTCCCGAAGCGCAACAGCCGAACAAAGCAACCTTAGGCCAACTCGAGTGACGTAGATAGGACTCAACAACGGAAGAGGAAGCAGCAACTGGGGATCAATCCAGTTGCAGTTCCCTCCGCAGTTCCTTCCCAACTCTGTGTTTTGCGGGGAGTTAAGGAAGCAACCCGTCGTGATAAGGTGCACCTTCCTCCGAGCATCGAGGCCAATTGAGTGCACCAACAGCCTTGTTGATAGCATGCGGGATGGGAGGAAACGCTCCTAATGTCGGGCCAGAGCCTGCAGGCCGCATATAGAACCCTGTCTTTTAGGCTCATACAACAGCGGCGAAAAGAGACCGATGTAGGACAGCATAGGTCCGTGATATCGATGGCGTCCCTATCGGCCGGGCCTCGCGGCGGAGAGGTAGATGCCAAGAACAAGGAACCCAGCGGTGACGAAGATGAATGGCTGGCAGTGGATGATTCCACCCGATGAAGTGAAGCAGCGAAGAGAGACATGGTTGCGGGAGCAGGCTCCTTTTGAAGCATATCGTATCTGTGCCTGCCTTGTGCCTCTGAGATGTTACACAACTGAGATTTCGGATCGGAATGGGCAGTGATCACGATAACATGATGCTTCATGTGGCTTTGCTAGCCGAATTGAGATTAGAACGCGACTCTTTGGAGGAGGCTGGGCTTGAAACCCTACATGTGTTCCTTCTGCCACTACATATTCCTCTCAGAGGCTCATCATCTAGGTGAGGAGGACGGTGTGAGACGTCAAGATGTAACGAGACAACCGCAAGCATCCGTAAGTTTTTCAAGCTTAATAGCCGGTGTGGATACAAGACTCTTGAACCGTCTCTCGTCTACTCGTTTCTTCACCTCTAAAACCACTTTCTAGTCGAAGGGTATGTGTAGTGTGGTGTTTGCAATAGTTGCTCGCGGTAACGGCACCTAACTGGCGAGTTGGAACCGACAGGTGCTTGGTTACGCGAAACTGTGCGACCAGCGGTAAATGCATGATGAAAAGGACATGGATGGTGATGAGATGGCAACTTCCATTGGACTCATGATGAGGAGAACCCACCCACTACTTACGTATAAGTGATGCTGTTGTTGCTGCTGCTACCCGGCTCGAGGACGCCAGTTGTCCAACGGACGAGGAGTTGGCCGAATGAAAAGTTACTCTGCTTTAGTTAAGGCTTCAAGACAACAACCGTCGGTGACACCCGAGCTTGACGGTGATGAAGTATTTCCCAAGTTCCAAATTGAAGGCCAAGAGTGGATAAGAATGACGATACCCCGTGAACTTGTGCAAGTATTTCCATCCACTCTACGAACATAAGACGGTTGGCCGGCGATTCGGCACCCAAGAGCTCTCGGCGCCCCAGAGTTGCCCCAGACGGCTGCGGGTGCTCCTCATTCGTTGCGTCAACGACCTAGGGAGGTTGCCTTTCGCGTCTTCTGACAGCCCGAAGAACTCGCACCTTCGGAAAGGCCCGTCGGGATTCCTTGTGGTTCCCCGCTGTCGGTCCCTGCCTGTGGCGGTTTTCAGAGATTCCGGGCTAAACGTCTTTGTTAGCTATTTACTTACGATTGATTCCTCGATCCTAGATAAACGAAGGTGGTGAGGTGGCTCTGAACCGGCTAGTGGGTCCGAAGTCGGCCTCCCCGGCATCTCCAACTTGGCAATGGCTGTGCAAAGAGTCCGCGCTGGGGGACTTGACTAAACGGGCAGAAGTGGAGCAAACCCTGAAGGATGCCCGTGGAAGTCGGTGGCCGGAGAGACAATGAGCGAGACATTGGACCGACATCCAGTCTCTCCAGTGGCCCGCGGAGGGCGTTTCAGCGAGCCACAGGCGTCTGACCGAGACGCTCTAGCGCATGTTGGGGTTCGTCAACACCTAACCCACAAGCACCCAGGCACCAAGTAAACGCCGACTCACTGCCCTGAGGTCCTGACTCTCGGCAGGGGGCAGGGCGCTCCCGCTAGGACCAAAAGGGCTGCTGGCGCCGCCCGACTTTCCGGAAAAACGAACACGTTGGACTTTTTTGAGGCTCGCGATCTAATTAAGCAGATTCCCATTTCCGCTCACCAAAAGGTCCCTCTCTGCCTGCCACGTGCGTGGGCCACCTCTCCTTCAAGTCGCCTCCGTGACAAATCTATCTGCCTTTAGTAACCTACCGGCTTCGCTCTCTCTTGTGTTCTGTGTGCCATGAGGACCGGCTGCTGATTGATTGACTTCTTCTCTCTCTCTTTCCCTTTCTGTGTTTTGTCTGCGGATACGTGGCCTTCCATTCTTCCTTCGTATCTACTTCTACTTTCTTTTCTTCTTCGACCCAACTCGTTTGCGATCCCAGCTCCAAGTACCTGCGTCTGCGCTTCCCCCCTGCACCAGATAAAGTGGCAGTTCCAGCGTGAATCTGCTTGCGATCGCACGCGCCTTGCGCCTAGCCGACAATGGAGGACGCCTTCTCCCGTCCCGTCGATGAGGTTCTCGCCAAGTTTGACGTCGGCGAAATCTCCGGTCTGAACGACGCCCAAGTCGCCGAACTACGCAAGAAACATGGTCGCAACTGTAGGTCGGCCCCTCGCGACGACCCCGCGACCAACCATGAAGGACGTATACTAACTATGAACCTCGTTAGCTATCCCGGAAGAGCCCCCGACTCCTCTCTGGGAACTTGTCCTCGAACAGTTCAAAGATCAGCTTGTCATCATCCTCCTCGGTTCCGCCGCTGTTTCCTTCGCGCTCGCTCTCTTTGACGACGAAGAAGGTTGGAGCGCATTCGTCGATCCCATAGTTGTGAGTAGACCTCGCACAAGACCCCTCCCTCTTCTGCGACGAGCCGAACACTGACAGAAACCGTCGCGATAGATTCTCACAATTCTCATTCTCAATGGTGTTGTCGGAGTCTCTCAGGAAAGCAGCGCCGAAAAGGCCATCGCTGCCTTGCAAGAATACTCGGCCAACGAGGCCAACGTGGTTCGCAATGATGGACATGTCTCCCGAGTCAAGGCCGACGAACTAGTCCCTGGAGATGTTATCACTGTCTCTATTGGCGATCGCATTCCCGCCGACTGCCGTATTATTTCAATCGAGAGCAACAGCTTCGCCGTCGACCAAGCGATCCTCACTGGAGAGAGCGAGAGTATTGGTAAGGATGCTTCCACCGTCATCAACGACAGCAAGGCTGTCCTCCAGGATCAGACCAATATGCTATTTTCTGGAACCACCGTTGTCACTGGTCGCGCCAGAGCCGTCGTTGTATTGACCGGACCCAACACTGCCATTGGCGACATTCATGAGAGCATCACGGCTCAAATCTCGGAACCCACCCCTCTCAAGCAGAAACTCAACGACTTCGGCGACAGCTTAGCCAAGGTTATTACTGTCATCTGCATCCTCGTCTGGCTTATCAACATCCCCAACTTCAACGATCCCAGCCATGGCAGCTGGACCAAGGGCGCCATCTACTATCTCAAAATTGCCGTGTCCCTGGGCGTCGCCGCTATTCCCGAAGGTCTCGCTGTTGTCATCACGACGTGTCTTGCCCTTGGAACCAGAAAAATGGCCGCTAAGAACGCCGTTGTCCGAAGCTTGCCCTCTGTTGAGACTCTTGGAAGCTGCAGCGTTATCTGCTCCGACAAGACCGGTACCCTGACCACCAACCAGATGAGTGTCAGTAAGATGGTCCATCTGAACGAGAACGGAAGCGACCTTGTCGAGTATGAGGTGGAGGGAACTACCTTTGCCCCTCGCGGTAACATCAAGATCGATGGAAATGTTGTTCAAAACCTCCCCGGTTCCTCTGCCACTATTCGTCAAATGGCTGAAGCCGCTGCCCTCTGTAACGACGCCCAGCTTGGCTACGATTCCCGCACTGCTACTTTCTCCAACATCGGTGAGCCCACTGAGGGCGCCCTCAGAGTCCTGGTTGAAAAGCTTGGTCCTTGCGCGCCCGCCGACACTCGGCCCGAAGACTGTGTTCACTTCGCCAGCACCCATTACGAGCAGGAGCTCCCTCGCCTTGCAACCTACGAGTTCTCGCGTGACAGGAAGAGCATGTCAGTCCTGGTCCGCTCTGGTGATGAGAAGAAACTTCTCGTCAAGGGTGCTCCCGAATCTGTCATTGAACGTTGCTCCCACACCCTCCTCGGCTCCAGCGGCAAGAGAGTTCTTCTTGGCCGCAAGGTTGCTGATCTTTTGATGCAAGAGGTTGTTGAGTATGGTAACCGCGGTCTCCGTGTCATTGCCCTGGCCAGCATCGATAATGTCTCCAAGAACCCTCTCCTCAACGCCAAGTCCACCACAGAGTACGCCGAACTAGAGCAGGACATGACCTTCCTCGGACTCGTCGGTATGCTTGATCCTCCCCGTCCTGAAGTTCCCCAATCTATCCAGCGTTGCAAGGATGCCGGCATTCGCGTAATCGTCATCACCGGAGACAACCGCAATACCGCTGAGAGCATCTGCCGACAGATTGGCGTCTTTGGCGAGCACGAGGACCTCACTGGAAAGAGCTACACCGGCCGCGAGTTCGATGAACTGCCCCCTAGCCAGCAGCTTGAGGCTGCTAAGCGAGCATCTCTCTTCTCCCGAGTTGAGCCTGGTCATAAATCCAAGCTTGTTGATCTCCTTCAGTCCATTAACGAGGTCGTTGCCATGACTGGTGACGGTGTCAACGACGCTCCCGCTCTCAAGAAGGCTGACATTGGTGTTGCTATGGGCTCCGGTACTGATGTGTCCAAGCTGGCTGCCGATATGGTGCTCGCTGACAGTAACTTCGCCACCATTGAAGTTGCTATTGAGGAGGGCCGTTCCATCTACAACAACACCCAGCAGTTTATTCGTTACCTTATTTCGTCCAACATTGGTGAGGTCGTCTCTATCTTCCTGACGGCCGCCCTGGGTATGCCCGAGGCCCTTGTTCCCGTTCAGCTTCTCTGGGTCAACTTGGTTACCGATGGTCTCCCTGCTACTGCTCTGTCCTTCAACCCTCCTGACAACGACATCATGAAGCGTCGTCCTCGAAAGCGTGACGAGCCTCTCATTGGTGGCTGGCTCTTCATTCGTTATCTCATCATTGGCACTTACGTCGGTCTCGCCACCGTCGCCGGTTACGGCTGGTGGTTCATGTTCAACGCCGAGGGTCCCCAAATCACCTTCCGCCAGCTGACTCGCTTCCATCACTGCTCGGCCGACTTCCCCGAGATTGGCTGTGAAATGTTCTCCGACGACATGGCCAAGGCCGCCTCGACCGTCTCGCTGTCCATCTTGGTTGTCATTGAGATGTTCAACGCCATGAACGCCCTATCGTCCAGCGAGTCCCTCCTCACGTTGCCCCTGTGGAAGAACATGATGCTCGTCTACGCCATCGCTCTCTCCATGGCACTGCACTTCGCCCTCCTCTACGTTCCCTTCCTCCAGGGCTTGTTCTCCATTGTGCCCTTGAACGTGAACGAATGGAAGGCGGTTGTCATCATTAGTGCACCGGTCATGTAAGTTGATATATCGCATCCCCATCTTACAAAGTCTTTGACTAACCCGACTTTCCAGCCTTCTTGACGAGGTTCTCAAGGCCATCGAGAGGCAATTTTTTGTGCAGACGACTACCGACGTCTCCCTGAAGACCAAGAAAGAACAATAGATGCGCAAAGCACATATAACATTGCAAAGTAGAATAAAAATAAAAAAAGACACAGCTGGCCCAGAACCAGATGAAATTAGTTTTAGACGCCTGAAAGATGTACCATAGCCAAGTCTATTGATAGACTGGAGGGCATGATCTAGGGGCTGCTCTCCCATTTGTGTAAGATGAAATAAATAAATAGAAGCGCATGTCAAGAACAAACTAGAATATGGCAATTGTGTATGTGTGTTCGTGTGTGCGTCATCACCGTTCGTTGCCTCCTGTGTCAAAATAGTTCCTTGACTTGACAGGTCCTATCAAGGGGTCGTTGAGGTTTACTCGAACGTGCTTGTGCACTCTCATTACCCAGCTTTGGAAATAATTTGCCGAGTATCTATTCGTACAAGATGCAAATTCCACCACCTTGCGCCCTTCGTCTTCTGCATGTCCAGGCCGGTTTCTCGCCAACGTCCACTCTAATCTTGTCTACCCTTGAGTAATCGCTTCGTGATCTTGTCCTTCTCGATAATGTACACGTGGGCGCCCCAGCCAGAGAGGGCGTCACGGTCGACGGCGTTAAGGAGTGACTGGGAAATGGTCTCGAAGAGAGCATCGGGCGACTGGATACGGTGAGTGTTACGTTAGCAAATGAGTTTCACGGTGTGGTATGGTAGGTGTCGTATTTGCAGACGCACCAGATCAGGCTCCCAGAGACCCTCACACATGCCGAAGAGCTGCTCAGAGGCTGTGCCGGATACGATAAAGTCCTTGGCAAAGTCGATACAGCCAATGCTGTCGAAGCCACAGATGAAGGGCTTGCCCGTCTTGGGATCGAGGCCAGCGACGACGGGAGAGACAAAGTAAGGTCCAAAGCGGCGCTCGTAGAGAGAGGATGATACCAGGTTGGCAAAGGTGGTAGGAGCAATCTGGCGCTCCTCGCGCAGGCGGTACATGTTAACCTTGTAGCGGAACAGGTCGCTCACGGTGCTGACGTCGGTGGCCAGACCAGTGAGGCCGAGGAAGACGTCGCCGTACTGGAAGATCTTGGGGAAGTTGTTGGAGACGGTGAGTGCCTGGAGACCCAGGCGGAGATCGCAAGCGATGGCGACGCAGTCCTTGCCGACCATGGCGACGCAGGCGCCGCCGTCTGCGATGTGTTAGTATGACGTTCGGGGTGTTGGGGGCGGTTGGACGAGGCTGACTTATTGAGAAGGGAGACGACTGTGGAGACGGTTAGCGAGGCGACGAAGACAGGACATGAGGCATTCGAGGTGGGTGGGACATACCATGATGGCCGCTTGTACTGGGGTTCGAGATGCAGATGCGAGGTCGGGTTGTCGAGGGCAAGTACGTCAATCAGGTCCGTCTCGGGGTCGATGGGTGCGGGTTCGGCAGAATGAGGAGCCTCGTGTGTCGGAGCGACTATGTCGGTGGACGATGATGTATGACTGTCGAAAGGATCGTGATGATTGAATGGTTGTCGATGGTGGAGTTGGAGGTTTGGATGGGATGGATTGACGAAGCTCCTGGTACCTAGCCTGGCCTGGGCCTGGAGCTATCTGGTTGGTAGGTGTCGGGTACGTACCTCTGAGAAGCTGCTGGAGCAGGGTGGCAGGCAAACACGCTCTGGCGCGGCCGAGTCGGTAGGTACCTAACATCCACGTCGACCGCCCGCAGCCTGGTGCTTGCTTAGGTAATGCCGATCCACTGGCAACAGTTGTCGTTGAGACCTGTCCTGTGACTTCTCAACTAAGGTACCCACGTTCTTCAAGGACGAATAATTCTTACATTTCCAGTCTATATGGGCCTGGTTTAGGTCATTACTTCATCGCATGTGCATACGCTGAAATTGGACAAAGACCCTCTCATTACTTGAGAGTTGGAACCAGAGACCAAACGGGACAAATAACGCCGGCATTCACTCTTCAGCTTGAGAAAGTTTCGGCTTAATAATTCAAGTGCTCTATGAATCTTCTTCTGATCTGGCTTGGACCTCGTGGAAATACAAACTCCTGATGCGGCTTCGATATGTGGCATTCTCGTCGATGCGTAATGAAGATAATCATGAGTGGCTTTCATTCTCTGGTGAGGGTCAATCCACATCATCATCGTCAACCTTACTATGCATCCGTGTACCTAAACGAGATTCGAGAACCAGAAAGCTGCACAAACGATTAGTCTGGCTCTCAATTGTTTCTCTTGGACTCGGACCAGACCCAGAGAATAACAACGAGCATCACTCAACTAACAAGTTGTGTATAACTACGAAATCCGAGCGAGTCCAGGGTAAGGTCGGCACAAATGGTCATGGCACTCTCTAGAAGCAGCTGACATAATCCCCCGCCATGCCGAGCCCCTCCACCTTCGATGACCACCTTACAGAGGAATCGCTAGGCACCCAATCGAGTTGCGTTCGTGAAAGAACAAGCGGTATCTATCACTTGCAAGGTCCCGATAATTATATCTGCCTACAGCTCCTCAAACTTCCATATCGCTTTTTACACACCTAAGAGCTTCGCGACCCGGCTTTCATATCTCGACAAGACCCCCGCTTACTAGCTTCCCTCGAGCTCACATTCGCTTCGCCGTCATGGCCTCTCACGTCGTCGTGATAGCGACCGACCTGCGACGGACAACAATCAAAGTCAACCCCGGCACATACCTCACAGATGTCCTAGAACAGGCCTGCAAGAAGCTCAACCTCCCAAGCGACCGATACCTCATCAAGTAAGCCACTATCCCGTATGCTTCACTCGCACTCTAATCGCAGTCCACAGGCACCGACAAAAGCAAGTCGATCTCTCCCTCCCCTTCCGAACATCAGGCCTCATCCCCGGTGCGAAGCTCGAACTCGTCCAGAAGTCCAAGACGCCATCCGCGATCCAGGTTGGCCTCCAGATCCCACAACCCGAGGCCCGCGAGATTCCTGGCGGCCGCCTGATCCAAAAGTTCCCCAGTGACCTCACCCTGTGGCAGGTTCTGCGACAGTTCGAGAGCGGAAAGGCTAGCAATGGCAAGAACCTCAATATCACGGCTCGTGGCATTGCTGAGACGGCCGATGGAAGTGGTAGTGGCGGTGGACAGCTCTTTTACGAAATCCCCGTCTTGAATATCCAGGGGAGGGAGCTGGCCTGCTTGACCGACTTTCAGAAGACTCTATCGCAGCTGGGCTATAATTCGGGTAGCGTCCTCATCAGACTATCGTACAAGAAGACGGAAAAGACTCTGTTTGATGCCATGGCGGAGATCTCGCAGTACTTCAAGGAAGAGGAGGCTGTGACAGAGGAGGCGAAAGAGGCTGAGAAGCCCCCTGCCCCGTCAGAAACAGCCGAGCAAGAACTCAAGGAACCCATAGAAGATACTGCAGATACTCCTATGGCCGAAGCCCAGCCGGTCGAAGAGCAAAAACAACCAGAAGAGAAGCTTCTCAGAGAAGAGGACACCGAACCAACGAAAGAGGAAGATCAAATGGATGTCGACAATTCCAAATCCGCGGATCCTCTAGAACCCGTCAGCGTCTTCCTTGCCCCAACTCGTTCAACGCCTGCAGCCGCCCTGGTTGATTTCAACGACGCCGACTATACCCCTTCCATTGTGCACGCTCAGATCCACCAAGCTCGCCTACAAGAGAGCACGCGAAACAAGCGCCTGCCCTCAGACCGAGAAATCGAGGCGAAGGCGGCTGAAGAGGCGGCGAAGATTGCCTCCATCAAGTCCGTCCTCGTTAAGGTCCGGTTCCCCGACAATACCAGCAGCGACTGGCAAGTTGGTCCCAATGACACCGGCCGTTTCCTCTATAACGCGGTTCGCCACGTCATGACACACGATGACCAGCCTTTCCACTTGACACTACCCGGAAGCAAGACAGTCATTAAGGATAACGATAGCGATTCAAATGGTCTGATCAAGACGTACAAGTTCTCTGGGCGCATCTTGATAAACCTTGTTTGGGACGACAGCGTCCCTCCTGCAGTGCGCAAGAAGCCCTTCCTCAAGGCTAGCGTCGCGCAACAGGGTCAAGAAGTCAAGATACCCGAGCCCATTGTTGCCTCAAATGACAAAGCCGGCCGGCCGGCTTTGCCCAAGCTACAGCAATCGGAACAGGGTGAAGGAAGCGGTGACAAGATCGCTAAGAAGATACCAAAGTGGCTCAAACTGGGCAAGAAATAGTGAGCCATGAGCTGAGGATCTATCCCAAGATACCAGAAAATTAAGGAACCCATCGCATTTTAGGGGTCGGCATGGCGTTAATCAAGGGCATGTTACATCTTTCTAAACGAGACATCGTTGCCTTCCCGTGTGCGGAAGACAGAGCACTGTGCATAGGTATTCATGGGAACCGGCCTTGCAAAGAGCAATGGCTTCTTTGTTTCACATCATTCGTAGCAAGAAGCACATTTATAAGTCATCAAGCATTGTCTTCAAGTAATTGGTATTCCGGTGAGCCGCAGCCTATCCCTGCCACGGAGCTTCAAAGCCGTATTTTTGTATAACGATCAAATCGTAACCACGCCAACCCATGCGAACCTCTCATGCCAGATTCCCAACAAGTCAAAAAGACTGTTTAGTGAGCAACGCGGCGGGCGTCGGCGATGACGCGCTGGAGCTCATCGACCTTCTTCTTGGCACGGCCGAAGGTACCGAGCTGTTTCCTCGTGTGTTAGTTTCGTTCCGGGTCTTGACCATGTGGATGGTGGGATTGTGATTCGACGTACTCTCTTCTTGGCGAGCTTACGGGCACGCTTGTCCTTGCTGTTGCGGAGCAACTCGATGACTCGGCGCTCGTAGGGGGCAAGACTGTGTGAAGAGGGTAGTTAGCAATCATGGCCCAGACCAATTTGGGTTTCCATCGACATGGTCAGTCCCAGTTCACGCCTTCAGTGTCGGATCGTTGGATCGGGGTACAGAACTGCCGTTCGCTTCTGCGCCAACCATTGAACTCGAATTCGATGTTTCGTACCATCCAACGCCGAGGGACTGACTGTCTTGGTGAGAAGAAAAGATGTAAACTTACCCAGCAACCTCCTTGACGACCTCACGGACGAAAGCGGTGCGCTTGCTCAGGTGACCCTTGGTGCGAGAAACGCGGGGCTTGACAACGCGGGCGGTGGTTTTCTATACAGTCGCAAAAGGCGGGCAAATGTCAGCGTCCATCGTCTGCAAGAGCGCATCTACCCCGTGGAAGCGGGAGCGGCATCGCAGAGATCCTCCACGAGGTGAGACTGCGACATGGTGGTGGTGAGACGTACGTGGCCCTTGTTCAGGCCAACGGCCAGACCGGATCGTGCAGGCTTCTCAGCGGCCATTGTTGCTGTGGTTAGTCGACGGGGATATCGGTGATGGTCGAAGAAGTTCACGAGGATGTGAAATCTGGTGGAGAGGGTACATGCGCTCTGGTGTGGGAAATTTTCGGCGATTGTGGGTCACGTGCGAGAGGGTAAAGGGACTTTTTTTTCCGTCTTTTTTGTTTTTTTGTGGAGAAAAAAGTTCGGTTTGGCTGTGTGTGTGTGTGCGTGTGTGTGTATGCGTGTGCTCCACAGAATCTGGCGAGACTGAGGCCCCGCTTTATCGCTAGCTCAAGACGAAGGGGAACTTGAAGAAGCAGAAGAGGCTTGTGTTTCGACACCAGCCACGAATGAGACAGAGGGTCGGCCTATCGGTGAATCAACTACTGTACTTACGTTAGATGCCTCGGACGTCCTCTCTTTGTGGGAGTCTTGGTATCATCACTCGGTCCCAACAATTGGTTCCGACAACAGTCTGTTCTTCGCCCATCTTACTCTAGACCAAGTAAATCCTGTCGGTGTCGAAGATGAAGAAGAGCAGTCCGGTTGCAAAGAGAGGCAGCCCGTCAAGTAATAACGATGTTGTCAAGACTGCCACCAATTCGTAGGTTTGCATAACTATCAAGCAACACCCCTTTCTGCTTTTTCAAGCATGAATCATGATCAGGTTGAAACCCACGCTCTGCCAACCAACGCTCCAATCGCTTTCTTGAGCCACATTGGACGTGGCATCTCATGGAAGCAAACATGGAAGTTTGACGCGCGTCAACCAGCCTCTTCCCTTCTTGTCAAAAGGACCTGTACCCAGTTGTTTGTTTCTCGCCTCACGACGAATTGGCCACTAAATGTTCATGTCGGGCAGAGGAAACATACAATCCCAACTTCATGCATCTCGTCTCATGTTGAAGAGATGCTTATGTGTATCTTCTCCCTTACTCAAACCATGACTGCGTATAATCGACGAGAAGTCCCGATGGGACTGAACAAGGTCGAGAACTCTCCAGCGCTTTATTTAGAATTCTGGCTTCTATAACAGGAGCAGGCATGCAAGGGTGGACCGAACTACGCCAATACAACACGGCTGCGGCTCCAGTGCATGCATCCCGCCTGGAATCCTGAGTGTATTGGATACGGGACTCTGTGTTTGCAGCGGTTGGGATCAAGATCTGGACGTGTTCAGCGACTGCGTTACCTCACCTGCCCTCTCAACCATGCCAAACATCTTGCTTTCCGTCACACCCGTTACAACGTAATTAACGGATGTTCTACGACATAATGTACGAAGTAGATGCACGTGTGTTGGCAGAGCAATACCCACTGAACGGTTATTGGAAATGTCCTGGCGGAAAAAAAAAACATGAAACTGCTCTGTAGGCCGAGCATCCAATCAATTCGTCTAGTCGCCGAGTGTCTGCCGGATATCCATCGCCCACAGCCCGTCTCGTCTTGATGTGAGGACCGAATGCTGGCCATGGACTGCATCTCCTTTGCGGTTGTTGTGTCCGGGCCATTACATCACGATCTGCGGAACGCTAGACAACGGTGATCCAACGACCCGATTTTCTTGTTCATCAATGCCTGTTTGACAAGGGAACCAGGAGTCGTCATGTTTCGGTTCTGAGCTGCCCCGATTTATCAGGGGATGTTCGGGACTTCATAAGTTGGTGATTGCCCATCTTTACGTCGTGTTGTTGTTGCCGTTTCGAAACGTTTAATAGACATCCACCTCCATATCATCGCAACTATTGCCAATCCAACACCGCTTCACATATTCCAACTGCCTACATACTGCCAAGAAACACATCAAAATGCACGCCGGCCATCTCCTACTATCGGCCCTCCCCTCGGCCTTGGCTGTTCACCTCTACTCGGTCCCCAACCACCTGTCTCTTGCCGAGGCCGACGAGACCAACGATTGCGTCCTGCCCGACAACTACCACATCCTCAACTTCAGGTCGACATCGGGCTCGGGAGGAACGAACCTCAGCGCGTTTGGCTTCACCTTCAAAGACACCAAGACCAAGGTGACGACGCCCTGCGAGTTCAACTCAACTTCCAAAGCAACTGCTGTCACCGGCTCCACGGCGCGATATGCATGCGACGACAGCAGCGTCGAATTTATCTGGCAGGATAAGCCAGACTATCTCACCATGATCGAATATGTGTGTCCTGGGACCGATGGGTAAGTCACTCCTCGATCACATGTACAATGTGAGCTCTCCACATGCTGACTGGAGACTGTCAACTAGATCTCCGGAATGGGAAGTCTCTGGCAGCGCCAAAATCTACCTCAACTGTCCCTCATCAGGCGGTGCCTGCACGACGAACTCGACGGATCAAAAGGCACTGTTTGTGAGCCTCAACCCGGTGCGAACGGAACCGAGCCGAATCTAAGAGGAGGGCGAGAGACATGAAGCAACGGACTGCGTTGGACGGACGAAAAGATAGAAGAACTAAACTAGAACATTGATAATACGACTCTCAAGAAAGGACACCTTTTTCATCACCACACTCATACCTACCTACCTATCTACGTGATGCAATATTAGGTAGATGACTCCGACAACGGCGTCAGAGATTTCTAAATAAGAAAGGACCCTTGTTTCGCGAACCGAAATGGATGACAGCATCATTCCTCTCGCGCCTCACATGGAAGCGACGAATGCGACTCGAGCTGAAGGGATACCTTCCTTGCTTGACATTGAAGCGCTAAATGCCCGACATGTCAAGTACTATGTACCTCCGCCAAAGGATCACTAAGAAAATCCGGGGTAGCGCAGGAGGCCTAAAAGCGCAGCCACTCACAAGGCAGCTCCTTCCCGCTTCCCTCCACCCAACCTCGCCTTCCTCCACACTTTCCACACTCTGGACCTTCCAACTCGCCCCCCTTCATGCATATGACCTCGTCTCTCCGCAAACACTTGTCACCTCACGAGACCCTGGAAAGCCGGCATTTCTGCCGTCTTCCAGTCGTGTGCCGCTTGATTACGGCCAACTGAGCCCGGCTATAGGCTCCCAACAAAAACCACATACCCCAGACGACATCATGCGTGCCACTTGATCGATTGCACCTGCAAGTGCTGCCCACGACAGCGTCTTCAAGCTCAGCACTTACCCTTAATCTCTTCGCTACCCATAGACTGCTGGACTGCATCGCTCCTCACTGATTTGACTTGGCTTCCTTCAATTGAGGGCAGCGCCCTGTGAATCGTTCTCGAGCAACTTCTCTGCGCCCCCCTCGTCGATACGTCATTACCTAAGCACAACACTTCAACCCAAGAATACGACACCAACTCTTCTCTACCATGAGACTTTGGATCATTCAGCTGGCACTCAGTGCCTTCAGCTTGGCATCTGAGCAGACGCAGCAGGTCTTCGATGATCAAAATGCGAAGCAACCACCGTCTGCGGTGACGGAGACCATCTCGACACCTTTGTTCGCAACCCTTGAGCGCCTCGCTCGACTCGTTGATGTCACCTATTGCATCGGCACCACTGGCGTGAGCAAGCCTTTCGACTGTGTGTCACGTTGCGAAGATTTTCCAAATATTTCTCTGGTTACCACGTGGAACACCGGAGTACTCATGAGCGACAGCTGTGGCTTCATCGCTGTCGACCATGGATCGCCCGAGAAAAGCGACCCTATCTACGCCGGAGGGCCTGCCATTATCGTGGCCTTCCGAGGAACCTACAGCATCACCAACACCGTGGTAGACCTCAGCACCGTACCACAAAAGTACGTCCCCTACCCTTCTCCGGACGATGGCGGGGAGAAGCCTCCAGAGAAGCCAGAGCATGAGTGCACCAACTGCACTGTTCACATGGGCTTCCTGAGCTCTTGGCAAAGCACGAGAACCCTTGTCGTCCCACAACTACGGGAGCTTAAACAACAATACCCTTCGTACCCGATTCAACTCATCGGACATAGCCTTGGCGGAGCTGTTGCCTGCCTGGCGTCCCTGGAGCTGAAGGTCTCACTTGGCTGGGAGGACGTGGTAGTGACAACGTTTGGCGAACCTCGAGTTGGCAATGTCGGCTTCATTCGTTTCGTGGACCAAGTGTTTCATCTGAACGACCAGAAAGATGTCGAAGAACGCACATACCGACGGGTAACGCACCAGGAAGACCCTGTGCCGTTGCTCCCAATGTCTGAATGGGGCTACAATTCTCATGCTGGAGAAATCTTTATTGCTAAGCAAGATCTATCGCCCACCGAAAACGATGTTCGCATGTGTGTCGGTGACGAAGACCCAAATTGTATCGCCCAAGCCGACGACAACGTGTGGGACTTTTTGAGCAGGATGAGACGCTTTGTTTGGAAGAAAGGGATGGCCCTCGAGACTGATGGGTTGGCAAAGATTGCAGGTTTCCCGTCAAGGTTGAAGTTATGGCAACTCTTCTTTGCCCATCGGGACTATTTTTGGAGACTAGGGCTTTGCGTCCCGGGAGGAGATCCAGCCAACTGGGGCCGAAATCCTTATAAACCTCCAGCATCAGAAGATCTTTAGGAGAGGGGATTCTTTACTCGGGAGTTTTTATGGGCATTGGGCGAGTAGGAAAAGATGATTTTGTTTTTTTAAAGATACCATTGTCAGAGGAGGAAAATTGGCGGTTTACCTGGTAGTCTAAGTTGTTAATATTAATGAGCTTGCTAACAAGGAAGAAATGAAATCGGAGAATTTGCTTTTGAGCCCGGAATGGAGAATGCTGGGATTCCGAACTGCAAGCATGGAGCCCATGATGATGATCAAGCGAGATAAGCAATGACGGTGGGGGAACAGAATCAGGCCATGTCTCTGCCTTCGATTGTCGAGACGGGAGCAGATGAGAAAAGAAAGGAAAAAGAGGGGAGCAAAGGAAGCGAGAACAAGAGGGGGAGAGCGGGAGAGAGAGTCTGACAGAGAGATGACAAGTGGGGATAGCATCATGGTGCGGGTTGATTGCCAACTCACTCACGCCGTCTCCGTTTACCGCACTTTTAACGGCCATGGCACCCTTGTCTACCCGCACCACGCCTACATTTCTGTGCACCCACCGGGCTGAGCCGAGCAGCGGCGGGGGGGGAGAGGCTGGCAAGCGCCGCAAGCCGCAAAGTTTGGCGTTGCTTCTATTGCCGCTGCGAATGATTATTCAGGGTCCACGAAGAAGGAATGTACACGCAGTGAGGACCGGAGGGGTCCATGTACCTTGTGCAAAAAACCTGCTTCAAGGGGATTAGACGCGTTGGCATATATCATCGACAGCAAGTCTGAATGATGAGGCGAAACCGGTTTTGATGCCCTCTTCAACAAGCGGGCCTCACTTTCGAGTCCTTAGACTGGGGATAGTGGACAGGGTCCAGTCATGGGCCTCGTGGCTCCAAGCAATTGCAGATGGGTCTAGCCTCAGATACACGTACGAAGTGCATATTCGCAGGCTGGAGGCAATGATAGTAATAAGGCAGCAGGAGTTGTGGGGATGGAGGACGGTTTCTCCGTTAATATCTACCTTTGCTACCTCAATAAGCACTCAACGACGACAACAACAACAACATCATCATCGTCATGTGTGTTATGCTGGGCTGGGATTTCTCAAGACTGTGGCGGTGCAGATCCTACGTTTGACCGGCTAGGCTGCAAGTGATTTAAAATGCTGTGCGTACAACGGTCCATGCTTTCTGCAGAAGAAACACATGGAAGAGCAGAAACAGAAACAGAGTTGTTTCGGTTAAGGGTACCGGATTTTAATTGCTGGGCGTTGCTACAACGTACAGTGCAGTTCCCACATCCAGGTTGGCGGTTTTGTCCTCGTGCCAGATACAACCAAAGGCGTCAGCCATAGGGATAGGAATTGTTCTGCTTGGACTTGGGGAGGGATGAAATCAACCAACGTCAACAAAGACGCACGGGCAGGGATGAGCTGAGGCAGATGGGCAGATCTTGAGATTGGACCAGGCAGAGCGCAGAGCAATCTCGTTGAGGGGGTCGTGTGCCCTTGGATAATGCTACATTATCGGAACGGTTCGGTTGTGGCTGAGGGAAACTATCCCATATGGCGTCTATGCACCTTTATAATCCGTGGGTGCAACATCAAGATGCTGAGAGTGAAGCGGCCGTCTCAGTAGCTTGACCAAAGGAGCGGAATCTCGACCTCATCAACTCTTTGCTTTTGGATTGTGGTTGGTTCTCATGGAGAGATTGAAGTTGCTAGGGTCGGCGTCTAAAAATCGCTCGAGAAGTCCCAAGTCACGAGTGAGGAATCACAGCCAGTGGTGTATTGGAGTGAAAGGGGATGTTGTGCTGCCTGTCCTGTGTGTGGTGTGCTGGCTGCGAAGAGGTACGTACCTTTCGTTGCTTGAGATGATAATTAGCGGTTTCTGTGCATGATGTGTCGCACTCCGTATGTGGCGCGGTGTAAGAAATGCAAGGTAATTGGCCGTCGCTCAGCCATCCTAAAAAGAGGCAGGCTTTGATGAGGCGAGGCTGTTTTGGTGCCAAGTTTGTCATGGCTCATTTCGAACTGGACGGCTAACTTGACATGTGAGCGAGTAAGTGAGGAGTGAGTTGCATCGGGAATGAGTGAGAACGAGTAATTAGTCGACCAAGGAGAGGAGGGTTCGACCCAAACTGAGAGTCATGAGTGTGTGAAAACAAAACGCCCCAACAATCGGAAGAAACGGGCGTCTCAGCGTCTCATCTGAGGCAGAAGTGTGTGAGAATTTGACATGAGAGCTGGTACAAACTCGACTCATCAGCCAGCCAGGCCTCGGTGAGTTCAGGTTCCAAGTTGGCGGGTGCACACAGGCTGGAAAGCAGCGCGCTACGACGTCAAGTCCCCTCTTTTCGCCAACAGAAGGCCTGGGCTGGGCTGCCCTGCCCGCGGACAGCCTGGCTGCAGGACAGGGCAGACGGCGGGCAGGGGCCAGAGAAGAGCATCGAAGGGCAAAGATGTCATCCATGTTATTGGGTGTGTGTGACGACATGGCAGCATGGCTGTGGCTTGTCAGAGCGAGAGGGAGGGCAGAAGAGGGGTTGAAAGATGATGGAAGAAGAGCTTTTTTTTTTTTTTTTTTTTTTTTTTTTTTTTTTTTTTTAAAAATTATCTTTATTCACCCACGTACGTACCTGCCGAGTGCTGATGATAACCTGCCACCACAACTTGAGTCACTTGATTCAAACTTGACCTTCCGTCCGTGATGATTCGGATAGTTGGCAAGCACTGGGTTGATGGACCTGCTCCGTCGTCCTAACTAATGCTCGGCTTCTGGCCGTCGATTTGGCACTCTGCTGTCCTCCACTAGGCACGCACTGGGCAAATTTAGCACGTACGAATAGATAGGTACCATGGAAGGATGACTGGCACACCCGCACCGCACCGTACCGTCCACCGGTTACTGGCAAACGCGCGCCCCGCAGCGTCTACTCCGTCACCTAAGGCAAGGTACTAATTCACCGCGTGTCCGGGAACGACCTTGACAAGCAGCCACTACACTTGCGTACAGTAGAAACCGTTTTCCTGTAGATACTCTGTGATGCATAGATGTTTTCAGGGTGTCTCCTTGGAACCCTGGTGGGATATTTCAACGGTGGTCGCCTCCTCTTACATGATGGGAAAGGCTTCCACCTTGAGGCGTGGCCTGGCAGGGCAAAACACCTCTAGAAAAGAGGGGCAGGTTGGCACGTACCGTACCCGGTGCCAATCCTCTCAAAACATAAACAACCCGCGCCTCACGGGCCGCAAGCACGCACAAACTTGCAAACACAGCGCCTCTGTCGACGCCTGACCCGTGTTCCCACCTCCACAGCAAACCCACACCGGGTCCCAGTCCCAGACTTTCCCAGCGCAGACCATCTCTCATTCAAATCACTCCCTCGCCCTCTTCCTTGAGATACGTACCTACCAGCTTTTACGCACCCCCCCCCCCCTCTCTCCCCAAACTCCCAAATCTCAAACCTCGAAAACCACCCGTCACCTTTCTCTCACTTCAAACTTCATCTCTCTCACCCATCTTCCCTTGTTCCTTCACTCCTCTCCCGGCCGCCTTTACTCATACCAACTCTTTCTCATCTTCCTTATTCACCATGACCACCGAGGTAAGCACGCCGCCGTCTATCCCCTCCATTCCCGCTGCCCTCTTTTCTGCCATCTGCCCTCGAGATCTCGCCGTCCCTTCCCCTCGTTTTGCCTTTGTTTTGTCGTCTTGTCTGCCCAGTTCCGCCCCTGCGCAGCAACGCACACGCACACGCACTCGCACCACAACCCCTCCAACAACAAGGCCTCCCCGCCATCGTCATCCCCATCTTCATGGCGCACTGCCTGCCGATGCGGCCACCAACTGCGCACTTGGCCTGGCGTCGTTCTCTTGACCGTCTTCCCTATCGCCCCTTTCTCTCCCCGCCTCATTTCCTGCTCCCATCGATACCGCTCCTGACATCAACTTGTTCACAATCATGCTAACATTACTCTTCTTCTAGCGTGAAAGGTTTGTCCTACTACCTCCTGCCTTTCCTCGTCCCGCACCCTCGTCGTCGCTCTCGATCCCCTCGTTTTCGTCGTCTGGGACAGGATGACTCCACCCCACCGAAAGAAATCACCGTTCCGTATCGCTGACCTCGTGCCCGTTCCAAATACAGCAAGACCTTCCTCGCCCGCCTCTGCGAGCAGGCCGAGCGCTACGATGAGATGGTCACCTACATGAAGGAGGTGGCCAAGCTCGGTGGTGAGCTCACCGTCGACGAGCGCAACCTCCTCAGCGTTGCCTACAAGAACGTCGTTGGTACCCGCCGTGCCTCGTGGCGAATCATCTCCTCGATCGAGCAGAAGGAGGAGTCCAAGGGCTCCGACAAGCACGTTTCTACCATCAAGGAGTACCGCAGCAAGATCGAGCTCGAGCTTGAGAAGGTCTGCCAGGACGTTCTCGACGTTCTTGACGAGTCCCTCATCCCCAACGCCGCCACCGGCGAGTCTAAGGTCTTCTACCACAAGATGTACGTTTTTGTAGTTCGCCCCATTCTCACCTCTGCCCTGATGTCGTTCGGCTGCTCTGTGCTCATTGTGTGCCTTGACTATCTGGTTGTCAAACTTTCCCCCCTTTTCCCCTCACCTCCTCGGCGATAGCCCCCGCCCTTTGTATTCCCATGGGGATTAAGACAACCAATTTCCAAGGACACGCTTTCTAGAATTGTATCTAACTATTGCACAGGAAGGGTGACTACCACCGTTACCTCGCCGAGTTCGCTTCCGGCGAGAAGCGTAAGGTCGCTGCCACCGCTGCCCACGAGGCTTACAAGGTGAGGCTAAATTCCCCTCCATCACATGCCGCGCGATCCGGCCCCTCGCAACCACCCCGCTGACTGTTTTACCCAACCACAGAACGCTACCGATGTTGCCCAGACGGAGCTCACTCCTACCCACCCCATCCGTCTTGGTCTTGCTCTGAACTTCTCCGTCTTTTACTACGAGATTCTGAACTCCCCCGACCGTGCTTGCCACCTCGCGAAGCAGGCCTTCGACGATGCTATTGCCGAGCTTGACTCCCTTTCCGAGGAGTCTTACCGTGATAGCACTCTCATCATGCAGCTTCTCCGTGACAACCTGACCCTCTGGACCTCGTCCGACAGCGCCGAGGCCGAGACCGGTGCCGCCGATGCTCCCAAGAAGGAGGAGGGTGAGGCCGAGAAGCCTGCTGAGCAGGAGGCTCCCAAGGAGGAGACTGCGCCTGCGGCTGCTTCTTAATCTACTTCAACCAAATTCCCGATACCACGAGCATTTCGGCAATTGGAACCGATATGCCAACCAAGCCCTTGCTACCTCGAGTCTGCCCCCGGACACACAGATAGCTGGGCCTGTCTTGGGCGGGCTGGTTGATAGTACGAGGCATTTTCTTTTTGTTTGCGCAGTGCGTTGCTTTTCATGGCAAGGGAGAGAGGGAGGAAATATGGGTTTGGTTCAGGCAAGGGAAAGTGCACGGCATGGATTCTTCTCCGTCTTGTTCCTCCGTTGGACTCGGAAAAACGACCGACGGCTTTTACCTGACAGATAAATCGCAAAGCTCCCCCTCCGTCCATTACCTCTTACCTACATAGTGCTCTTTTTCTCCCCCGTTCTCCTTTTCCCCCGCAGGGTAATGCCGTGGAAGGGCAGAGTCACTGGCCATGCCTGTGTTCATGATGGATCACTTATGGAAATGCTTGTTTCTTTTTTTATCACCCCCCATGTTTGCCTGTCCCCCACCTTGAATGTTTGTTTTTAAAGTCTTTTGTTTTGCGGCTCTCTTTTATTTTTACAAATCACCCTCGGAGAAGAGATTTGGAGCTGTTTCCTGTTGTTTTCCTACTTGAAAGCACCAAATCCCAATCCCCAAATTCCCAAACAACCCCCCAACAAAGGTTCATGTCCTACAGATGATTCACACGGCACTCTCGACAGTCACCAAAATGAAATGGCGAAAACGCTTTATTCACTCCTTTCGACGTATCTCTCTTCCTTCTCTGACCTCTTGACGCGAAATGGAAGAGCCTTGGCCTTGCGGCTCATGCGATGGGCCCTCTTTTATCGGACGGCAGCGCACGGTCGAAACTTGTGCGTTTGCGGCTCTACTCATACGACGTCTATCTTTGACTAGACAGGCTTCAATTTGTTGCCTGTCTAGTTCTCGCTAGGCCCGTATTCTCGTCAAGGTCATTTCGGGGGGATATTGGTCTATGAGAGGCGGAGTTGGCAAGGGATGCGGAAAAGGCAATTACGGAAGGTAGTTGGCATGGTTTTCGTCACGAAGCGCCCCAGAGTCTATTTGTTAAAAGACGTGAATTAATGAAGAATAAATGCTATCATGACACATGTCGACATGGCCCTGCCGCCCCGGATGATTACTTATGGGATTATGGCCGCGGTCAGGCTTCTCTCGTTTGAAGGTGTAAGGGTATCAAAGCTGTGGTGGTGGAGTTGCGTAGCAGGCGCGAACGTAGAGGCCTCTATGCCACGGTATGTTGTCCATTGCGGCTGCGTTGCGCGTTGATGACAGCAGCGCCCGCGTCCTCCCTGACTCCTTGGTTGAGAAGCCTGGCGGCACGCTGCATCCGCTCTTGCTTGTCGCGCAGGGCATTGGCGCCGTCGTCGCTATGCCTATCCTGAAAAGCACCATCCAGGTCATCGACGACGGGGATGGGCCTATCGTTGCGATACATGGAGGTGCGTTGGGCGTCAGGGGCGAGGGAGGATGGGCCGCGGCGATGGCGAGAGAAGCGCCAGCTGATGCGCTTCCAGAAGCTGCGGGCCTTGGATGAAGATGTGGTTGGGGACAGAGGCGAGCCCAGGATGGCATGCTCGGGGGTGGGACGAGGGTCGTCGTTGATGGTGATGTCGTCGGGTAGTGGACTGGCGACGGAGGTGGTGGTGGTGTCGGAGGAGTGAGAGGAAGTCGGAAGCGAGAGGGCGGACGCGACCTCGGTGCGCCAGATGAGGATGCGCTGTTGCTTGGCTGGGGGCATCAGAGGGTTGTTGCTGATGTTTGCAGCGTGTGCTGCTGTCTTGGGGGCTTCCATCTTGATCGAAAGCGTTGGTGGGTGATGGGTTGTTGAGGTGTACTGATGATGTATCCAAGTGACGGGCGATTGCGTTCCTTCAAAGCTGAGCTTGATACTCGCCACTGATAGATGATCTGACGTGGGTAGGCGCTGTGGAAACGGCTTGATCCGATGCTCGGATATGTCAAAGTTAAACTCAGCCTTGCCGTTGGAGCAGACCGTTGCCGATGGCGAGGTACCCGATTTCCAGGTTGGGCTGAGAGGGAATCCAATTCAATTGTGAACAACCCCGTTGAGTGGCGATGACGCGAACAAAGTTGGCGGGTGTCTCGACAGGGACTGGACAGCCAGCTACCAAGGGCGCACCAGCAGTGATTCAGGTTCCCGGTTCGAGGCGATGCAATTTGACGTGTCAAATGTGGTGGGTTGTTTGAGTGTGACACTCTGCGCTGCAGGTGACCGAGACGGAGGAGATGAGAGCTGGTAGGGGGAGGGTATCATGAGACAGGGATGGTCAGGATCGAGGGCGAGGAAGGTTGGGTTGGTTATCCTAGCAAGAGCCGAGCCGTCTTGTCGTTGTTGGTCGTTCGTTTCCTTCTTCTTTCCCCACCGACGGTGATGATGGAGGAGGAGTCACCCAAGAATCGTAAGCGGTCCCAATGCGAGCTTGAATAATCAACAAGGAGAGAAGAAAGAAGAAGAAAAAAGGAGACGAGATTTTCGAGATGGAGGATGGATCGAGATTGGAGGCGGGAGAGGAGAGTCAAGGTCAAGGGCGAGAATCTAAAAGGTGGGACAAGGAAATATTATTATTAGTTCGCAGTAGAAATTGCGATTATCGGGTCACGGTTCACTCTGACTGGACTGAACTGAGGTAAGGTAAGTCTAAAAGTCTGGAGGCCAAGCCAAGCAAGAAAGAAGCATGGGGCTCCTGTTCTTTCCCCAGAGAGGACGAGCAGGGCGACAGAGGGGAGGAGCGACGAGACCGCCAGTCTTCTACGTACTTGTTAGTCGTTACGCGGGAGGCAGTAACTACATAGTACCCACGAAGCAACGAGGTACAGTACCGGGGGGGGGGGCAGGCGTGACTTGATGCCTGGTCCTTGCAGCTTTGATTTTGCACTTGCACGGGTCCACGGGATGGGATGTGAACCATTCCCCACACGAGACGGCCCAAAGAAGCCAAGCGCCGCCGATTGTCTATCGGGCGCCGCCGCTATTGGGATTCATCTGGGACAAAGGGCGGTCCGGCGTGAAGTGCTGAATCGTTATTGTTGATGAGGGCTTGAGGCAATCACGAATCGTAATGCGTACCCTATGTACAGCAGTACTGAGAAACGGACAGCCCGATGACACTTAGCGTCGAGATCGCGGATGGGGTCGCGAATGAAGACGAATGGCTGCAGACAACCACCGTACCCGTACGTACACACTATCTATGTACGAAGTAGTCACCGCGCTGAGCTTGTTCGGCGATGCGGAGGCGCCTCCAACCTAGCGGAACTGGTCAAGCCCGGCACTGTGCAAGGAACAAGACATGCTTCGACGTTTGCCTCATACGCTGATCATCGTCCGCCACAAAAAGAAAACGACGACAAAATAGCCTCGATCGCGAGGTAACGCAAATGGAGGCGGAATCACCCGTCGACAATTGGCCCCGTTTCGCCCAACCAAAAACACAAAATACGCGTCATGGGGGCCCTTTACGAGCTCGAAATGGAGGGCGAACGACGCTCTCGCACACGCCTACAGGGTAAGACACTTGACTTGGAATCGACGCCATCCTCCTCCGCCGACCTCTGCAAGGGATGCAGAGTGCTGCAGCTGACCGCCTACCAAAGACATGACTCTTGTGTCGAGGCCTGCAGAAACAGTATGCGAATCATTCCCTGCACCAGCTTAGTGGCGTTTGGTTCGCCCGTGCCGACTGCAGAGCGAAGGGGGCGGCCGAGCGAGAGGGGAATGGTCCAGAACTTGGGCGCGCATCATGGGACAGCGAGAGGAGGGGGGGGGGAAACAGCCACTGATCAAACGAAACAAACTGGTCGTGGTCACTCCTTTGTTCCCTCACGTTGATAACTTGACCCAATTTCGCATCCAGAACCAGGGTCCCTCCATCACCTGGTCCAACAGAATGATACGCCCGCTAACAAGCCCGCCCATCTCGATAATCTCATCAATTAATACTCAAACCCATGTCCGTCACTGACGCCAGTCCCCATCCAATGGTGCCTCATAACACGGTGGCTTATCACGATTCAACATCCCTCATCATGTTCGTGTGCTCGGCTTCAACGTCTCCCATCCTCCCATGTCCTGCCCTTCGTCAAGCGACCCCAGCAGGTCCACGCTGCTCTTCTGTCGTGCATGCTGTTGAACTGGAGCTGGAGCTTGAGCTTGTGCGTGCGGTGGTGGCGCTCGCCGGGCCGCCACCACCGGCCGAGCGTCTCCACCAACCATGCCGACCAGTCCAACCGCTCCCACTGCCGTACCTGATGCCTTCATTCCCGACCCGTTCATTGCAGGCTTCGGCGGCGCAACAGGTTTTCTCGCAGGCGTGAGCATCTGTCCGTACGACGGCGTTCCTGTCAGGCCCGACGTTGCGGCACGCGTAGGCAGCGGCGGCCGGAAGTCGTCATCGTCCAAAGGCCCGTGGTTTAGCCTTGGGCTTGCTGAAGGCGATATCGTACTTAGGTGAGCCGGCTTCTTCGCTACCGGAGGCGGTGACTTTCCTCCCCTTGTGCTATATGAAGCGTGTGAATTGTGAGAGGCTGCTGATACCGGCCGGGGTGGAGGCACGGGAAGGGGCTGGGTCTGTGTCCTATTAAGACCAAATGGAGCCGCTGCCGGTGCCGTCACGTTTCCCGTCTGTCGTCTCGGCGGAGGAGGTGGAGGCGTCTCTCCCCGACTTGCCGGTACATGATCATCCGATAGGGCCATCCTCCCGACCTTGGCTGGTAGCGTCGACGGGTCAAACGGTGGAGGCAGCTTTCTAGGCGGCATACCTAAAGCTCCAGACGACATGCTGTGTGGAAGCATCACTTTTTCAAACGGAGAGCTCGACATGCTTGAGAGTGAAGCCTTGGATGACGATCTGGGGATTGAAATCCAATCCCCCTCCTCGCTTTGCCCGAATGGATTTGACGGACGGTTAGGGTTGAGACCCATGAGCTGGCCGTTCCCATCCCGAGGAACAGGCACCGCGGCCCGGGCTGGCTGTTTGTTGTCAAGCCACCACTTCTGGCGATCTGAGCTCGCAGGGGGCAGCCCTGGCTCAATGGAATCGTACCCGATGAGGTCTTCGTCTTCGGTATCCTCACCAAGCCCCATGTGTGCGGTCGCATCTCCAACTTCGGCTTTTCGCCGTTGGTATAGTTCGCGGCTGATCGTCTCCCGGACGCCTTCGTTGACCATGCCCACCTTGCACTCAAAGAGCGCATGAACCGGTCGGTGATCCGAAAACTTGAGAGGAGCTGAGTCATATAAGAGCTGTCGGAGATTGGGTCCTTTCCGTAGAATTCGATCAGTCCACGCAGGTATACGCGCTTTCTCACTGGAACAAACGAGTTAGCCGAGCCTTAAGTGAGTAAAGGAGTACTCTGCTTACGATGTATCGTATTCATCAGTGCCAATGTCAAATTTATACGTCGGGGGGAACGTGATGCGAGCCTCTGAATAGAAGGGGAACGACAACCCGGCCACCATTTGTAGATTCAACTGGTCGTTCTCGTACAGAACTCCGAACTCGCGCTTCTTCACGAGAGCCTTGGCCGTATCCAGGCTCAGCCCGATACGGTAGTTGAAGTCACCTAGCCATACGACGGCGTCTATTGCAATTAGTAAACATAGCCCCGAGTTGCTGCAAAGGGGTTGGGTCGGGTTGGATCGAGACAAGTTCTTACCATGGTCATCGATGCTTCGGTTCCTCTGGAAACGTAGCCCATGATGGATCGTTGCGTAATCTCGGTTTCTTTCGTCGTAGTTGGCAAAACCGGCAGCCAAATGTGCCGTGACGAAACAAATATGCGTGTTGGCGTAGTCAAACCGGATGGCGACCGCGCCTTTATTCCCAGCCATGCCAGACATTCCTGTTTTCTTGACGCTGCCTTCGACGTTCTTAATGTTGTCGAGAGCCGATGTCTTGACAAATATACAGAGCGCAGCACCCACCAACTGCCCGCTTCGAAGAAGTACATACTTGTCGCCTCCTAGGCGCCTTTGCCTCTCGTTAAGATTGCCTTTGACCGCCGTCTCCCACATTTGCTTTCGCGTAGGATCGCTGTTCATGATCTGCTGTGGGCTTAGCTCCACGATTTCCTGGAACCCTACCACGTAAATATCTGGCTGGGCATTACCCATAGACGGCGGGAAGAGCCATGGGCCTAAATCGTGGTCGACGCCTTCAGTCCGTCCGTTGAGGTTGAACGTGCCAACCCACATGGATATGCTCGTTGTCGATGAGAATTCAGCACTTCGTTTGGCTAGCTCAACTGACACAAAGTCGCTTATTGGATCGAAGAGATGAACTGGGGCTTGCCCAACGAGGCGACCGAGGAGCATATCAATCGTGATTTGTCGAGAAGGATCGACAAAGTTATTGTGGTAAATGCGCTGAACGGACTTGCGTACATCGGCAACTGCACCGGCCAAGGACATCTTTCCGTGGCGAGTGAAGGACGTCTTCAAGGCGCCAGTTCCAGCATAGATCCTAGACAAGGAGTCTCCGTTGTCTGCCCATAAACTAGAGTGCCTCATCCAGAAATCAGAGGCCGCAAATTCGCCCCTGTGTCCGAGAAAGGCTTCCACTGCCATCTGCGAGATGATGGTTTGGATCAAATTCGTTCGATCAAGGCAATCGAGACAGTTGGTTCTGAAGACGCCTTCCTGTTGGAGGACCACCACCAACCGGTTGTGCCCGGCCACACCAGGAGCCTCGTGCAAATCGTTGGTCTCTTCCGAGAGGAAATATGCGAACCCGTCTGTTGAATCCTCGATATATCTGCGAATGTCTCGAGCCGCCTCATATCCTCCAGGCCCCTTCGTTTCAGCGTGAAAATCGTAGTGAGTTTCTCGTAAGAGCGCATGATCCCAGGAACCATCGGGCCCTGGCCGGCTTAGCGGACAGTGTCGAACACCGTTTCGGTACAGATTACTGAGTTCTACTTCCCCTGGCTTGGATTCACTGAGAAGATTGATAATATGCACAGCGCCGTACGTCTGCTCAAGCTCATCAAAGTGCTTGTCGAATGCTGGCTGCGTACCGTCGGGAGATCGTGTCACGGTAATCTTCTGTCGCCCCGGAATCAAGTCGGCCGCCTGTTCCCAAAAGACAGGAACAGAACCCCGGACCTGGGCATACGAGAACAGAGTGCCAGACGGGCTCCAAAAGGTGGTTTCCGTTTCAACAAAGTTGGCGACATGTCCGTCATCGTCGATTCCGCGGGCGTTAAAGCGAGTTCCTGCTCTTCGACAAGAAAGCCGGGAAATAAGGGTCAAATATGAAGGCATCCCAGTCTTCAGATTCTTGATTGGCGACGCACTTTGTGGGATAGTCATTGTCTTACAAAATCCTCGAATCGCGGACGTGAGGATACGTGAGGCATCCAAAGCTTCTCGCTCCTGGGGCATGAGACGGGAGCGGAATTGGACCAAAGGGCTAATCATGAAGGAATTCCAGAGGAACACATCGTCAAAATTGTCAATCTCGAATGAGTTAGAGTTTATGGGCCTATTGTTGGTTAGTTCTTGCACGTATTGGTTGAATCTCTCGCTCATACCTGTCCTGTAATCTATTCGTGAGGTCAAAGTCGGTGCTATAGTAGAAAGAACCATTGCTAAGAAGATTGCGAAGGTCATGACATGGGTGTTGTTCTATAGGAACATCCCTCCGGCTCAGGCCTTGGCTGTACGCAGACGATTGTGTATAAACTGAGGAAGAGTCGGAAAATTCGGGTTCGACGGGCTCGAGAGGAACGACATCATCGTAGTCGGCACTGCTCAAGCAGTAGAAAGCCACACTAGCAATGCGCTCTACTGTCTCGCCTGGCCGGACTGTGGCGGTTCGGGAGGCGTGGGTAATGACGGAGATGAAGACATCGCTGTTGACGGCGATGAGGCCCAGTGTTCCATAAATTGGGCGATGCGTCAGACGGCGGTAGTCTTGTAGAAGACGTTTCGAAACGGGCGCAAATTCGACCATGCACTTGGAGACGAGTGACTCTCCACCAACCGCACGTGGTCTGGCAGAGGCCACGACTGATGTAAGCGTGCCATTTGCGATAGCTTCACTGGTGGAAGCGGTATATCGTAAGATCAGGGCGTGCGAGGAAGAAACGATGGCGATGGATCGGTGAGGGTAGTCGCGGATATAGAGCTCGCAAGATTTCTCGGGGGCGGCGGATTGGGAGGCAACGGGGTAGTCCATGGTGAGATGTGACTATGTGTAGATGGAGGGGGATCTAAACCTCATGAGGAACTTCAGGGGAGCGATTGTGGGCGAGCATCAACGACTCCAATCGTCCATGGCCGTCTGGAGTGGTGAGTAAAGGCGAAGGAAGTTCTGAGAGGGACAAGAGGCCGAAGCGCGGGCGTATTCAAGTCGCAGTTGGGGTGTTAGGATTTCCGACTTTCCATGGGATGCAACTTGGAAGCTTGGGGGGTTTGGAGGTTGATGAGGTGCCTGCGGAAGATTGATCCCTGTCCACTAGCATGACGTTGGGTCCAGTTGCTGTGTTGGACGGCAAATGCCCAGCGCGCGCAGGGCTGCTGTGTGGGTGCGCCGGGGCAGACTCCACTGCAGCCCACGCCCGCCAAGAATGCGGCCACTCGGGCTGAAGTTCCATCAGAAAAAAAAGTACGAAGGACAGTCAGTACCTACCTTCGTATCTCCAGAGCCTGAAGACAAGCCGCCACGTTAAACCATGTCACGGCCAAGGAATGATATTCACATTTTATTTTCGGCTTGAGGCATCGACAACTGCCGTATCCAGGCTGCGAGCGCGGTAGTTGTCTCAGCTGTGGGAAATGCCCTCGTGTTAAACGTAGTCCATTCGCGTTGGCTGCACAGCGCGAGGCCCAGATGCAAAAAGTCAGATATAAAAAGTCATATCCAGTCAATGTGCAGAATTCGGAGATACCTTCAATCCGTTCTTGCCTCTTCCGGTTGGTTCTCCCACGCCTACGCAAGCTGATCGCCTAAACAGTACACTGATAGTGGCCTCTGCTTTATGCGGGCATCCATACAAACAAATACGTTGTCAGGTCGCATGGCATGGAACGAGGCTTAGTAGAGTCCTCATGACGTGGACAAGAACAACAAACGAATTCTCCAGCAGGGGATATCCCTTCCCGCAACGGCAATGTTTCACAATACCAAGGAGAAAACTTATTCAAAGGTCGGCGACAGACCCCGAGTCAAACACCATGCTCAATGCCTCGTAGTTGACAGCTGTGGTCGTAGCCGGGTGCAACTGAAGCGAAAAACGAGTGGAAATCCCCCGCAATCGACACTCGCCGAGTTGGAGTAGAACAGAATACGCAAAGTAAGTGAACCCCTTCAATGGCTTCAGATTCGAATTGAGATCATGCTCTCCATGCGGAGAGCGTTCATTCTCTTCCTATCATAATAATTTTGTGAGAATCATCACCAGCCAAATTTAGGATGAGGAAAAAGAGATCTCTTTCGCACCCCCCACTCGCTCAAAAAATATGTCGCGAATCTGCGATCGCTTAGTCACCAAGACCGGCTAAATGGTTGGCCCGGCCACGATCCTGGAGCATTCGCTGCAGCCTGCAGGATGCGCGCTACTTCTAGTCCGTGTACTCTGCGTGATGAGGTGCAGCTACACTAACCTAATCAAGGCGTTTCCACCCCATTTTGAGTGATGCTGCCGCAAGAAGTTTTGCGGCGGTACATGCGTAACAAGTACCATCCTGGAAAGCCTTGATCACTGATCTCAGGTCGGCGCGAACTGCCAACCCCTTCCACCTCGCGACTCAGCCTCGAACATCCATCATTTCTCGTCAGCTTCTTAATCGTCAAGCGCCGCCAACCATCATCCTAGTCGCCCGTCTGTCCTTTAATCCTTATCAATCGCGCTACGCGACACACGTCCTCAACCGTTTTTGACGACATGAGTGACTTTGGGCACTTTGGCGGCTCCGAGGAGGAGTACGCGACAGTGCGAAAGCACAATGCCGAGGTGGTATGTCTTGAAACTTGCAAAGCCCTACCTACCGCTCACCAGCAGCTAACCATATTTTGACAATAGGAGTCCGATACCGACAACTTTGAGCACTGGGAAAACCTCATCAAAGCCTGCGAAACCCTCGAAGGTGGTTTGAACCGCAATTCTAGCCCCCAAGCTCTTGCGACCTTCCGCGATGCCTACGACCGATTCCTCATGAAGTTCCCTCTCCTTTTCGGCTACTGGAAGAAGTATGCGGATATGGAATTCAACATCGCCGGACCTGAGTCGGCCGAGATGGTGAGATTTGTGACTGCGCGCGAAATGAGCTCTGCTAACGCACGGCTAGGTCTATGAGAGGGGATGCGCGAGTATCACCAATTCTGTCGACTTGTGGACCGAGTACTGCTCCTTCAAGATGGAGACAACCCATGACCCACACCTCGTCAGAGAGTAAGTTCTGTTGGATGATTTCCTTCCCCTACCCTTAACATGCCGGACGGCGCAGTTATCTCCTTTGGCCGGTGTCGCCTCAGTCGGCATACTCTCGATGTGTCTACACATACACTGTCAACCTTTGGATGGTGAGATATGCCTGCAGTGGCCCCCAACCTCGGGATGCTCTCTCACGCTTTCTGCCAGGCCTTGTTGATATTCACCCGTGCTCGTCTTAATGCTCGTCTTAATCCTAACTCGTCATGACGCAACACACGTCCCTATGTGGAGGAAATCCGGTTGCGGTTTTGCTACTCACTCGCACAACCATCTTCCCCTCTGTACTGATCCTCTCCCACCCAATGTCCCTACCCGGTCCTCGCGTAGTGATGATATTCTAACCATACCAACCAGGCTTTTCGAGCGAGGCTCAACCTTTGTTGGCCTGGACTTCCTCGCTCATCCTTTTTGGGACAAGTACATCGAATACGAGGAGCGACAGGAAGCTCACGACCGTATCTATGCCATCCACGCCCGTGTCATTCGCATCCCCATGCACCAGTACGCACGCTACTATGAACGATTCCGATCCCTCTCTCACAGCCAGCCTATGAGCGAGGTAGCTCCCGCGGACGTCTTGGCGCGATTCAAGTCCGAGGTCGAAGAGGAAAGTGCTGCATACGGCGGAGTGCAAAAGCCAGAGCTGGAAGTTGAGCGCGATATCCGGGGCAAGATTGACAACATGTACTATGAGGTCTTCACAGGAACCCAGGCTGAAGTTTCCAAGCGGTGGACTTATGAGTCAGAAGTGAAGCGGCCGTATTTTCATGTTACGGCGCTCGAACACTCGCAGCTCGTCAACTGGCGCAAGTACTTGGACTTTGAAGAATCGGAAGGCGATTATGCACGAATCGTCGCCCTGTACGAGCGCTGCCTCGTGACCTGCGCGTATTACGACGAATTCTGGTTCCGGTACGCTCGATGGATGTCAGCTCAGGAGGGAAAGGACGAGGAGGTACGAAACATTTATATGAGGGCATCGACCATGTTTGTGCCCATCAGCCGGCCCGGCATTCGAATGCAGTGGGCATACTTTGAGGAGAGCGCTGGCCGTGTTCAGGTCGCGTTGGACATCCATGTTGCCATATTGATTAAGCTCCCCGACTGCATCGAAGTCATTGTGTCTTGGGCCAATGTTGAGCGAAGGCAGAATGGTCTTGACGCGGCTATCCAAGTGTACAAGGACCAGATTGACACTCCCACGGTCGACATCTACGCCAAGGCCGCCCTTGTAGCCGAGTGGGCACATCTTTTGTGGAAGGTCAAGGGTTCCGTCGAGGAGGCTCGGGGCGTTTTCCTCAAGAACGTCCAATGGTACGCAGACAGCAGGTTGTTCTGGGATCGGTGGTTCCAGTTTGAGCTGGAGCAGCCAACGAGCGTCGATGCGGAATCGAAACAGGGCGAGCGGTTGAAGCAAGTTTTTGACGAGTTGAGAGAGCGGAGTCACCTCTCTGCCTCTGTCAAGAAGGAGCTGGCGCAGGTATACCTGAGTTACTTGGTCCACCGCGGCGACAAGGACTCTATGAAGGTGTTTTTGCAGGTGGACCGGGAGATGTTTGGGTGAGTCTTGATTCCCTTTCTGCCACGGTGGCATGCCAGTTCTAACATGAGTACAGACCCGCTTCTGTTGCCAAGCAGCCCAAGACAGGAGACAATGCCAAGGAGAATGGTGCTCGAGCCGAACTGGACGAAGCAAGCAAGAAGCGAGCCGAGGCGCAATTCCTGTACTTCTACGAGGCTCATGGCGAGCCTGACCCGAACGCGCAGGGCAATGCGGACTTCAACTAGAAAGAAGAACAGTGCGAGCTATTTAAGGAAGGGGATCTGACGGGGTCGGTGTTTGAGGCGCTCACGTTTTGAGGGAAGAAATGGGAGGGAGTCGCAGTAAAAATATCCTGTAGCATACATAATACTTGGAGCCTCTGGAAGTAGCATGGCAGGCTTGGATGGAAGTGGTCGGTGGAGGGTTGTACTTTATACATAGGTCATGCTTCATATTTTACGATATAAACGCGAAGGATGGAATCCGTTATGGCTTGTCACAGACTCGGAGGCGAACCGGGGTGTGAGGGTGAAGCTCCACGAGCTTGAATTACCCCGGATTGCCGACAATTTCCAGGTGTCTGATGTGGCGAGGAACGAACGAAGAACTACTGCGGTATCAAAGCGTAGTAACTGAAATGTGTTTGTAGAGATAACATATTTACCCAAGAAGAGATGAGCTAACGGCACGTTTGGCAGGTATCGGCGACGCTCACCGATGTTCTGCTCGGGGAGGGAGCCGCAGATGCCGGCGTGCACCGAGGGCGGCAAGGAGAGATTCCCCGGTGGTATCCGAGGGGATGGGAGCGGGCTGGAGAATCTGGGGCAGACGAAGACGAGAGCTGAGAGGCTGAGTGGGAGGAGACAAGGTCTTGAGATGCGAAGATGGGGGGAGATTTGACCCACTCGCGAGACGAGGAGTTGATGAGGATGCGTGGCAACGAATAATTCATCTTGGTGTAGGAAGGCGTCTACAAATACGAATGGCCGATGACCTGAGTCTCGGTAGGCAGAAATGATTCTCTAGAGGAGCTGTCTGTAGCCCATTCCCGATCTATTGCCCGTGAACGAGGCAAAGATGACAAATCAGACGCAAATCGTTTTTCTCAATTTGACTTTCCTTTGCTCTGGATTGAGTGGGTTCCGCCATAAGAGCAAGAACGAGCTGGAGTTTTATAAAAAAATTTTTCTTGGGTGGGAGGAGATAAGACAAAGAAGGCAAGAGAGAGAAGAAGTGGGAGAGATATGTCGTAATATCAGAACACACTGGAGTCATCGGGTGGGAGAAGGCGAGAGGGTGTGACAGGGTCTCTCGGGAAGCGAAACAAACGTGGAGATGGGATTTGGAATCAAGCCTTCCTTCTTTTGCTCGGGCTGGCAGTTGTGCAACCTGACTGCAAATGGATCCATGGATGCCCTTTTTCACTTGGCGGCCACATGCCGAACGCTCTCCGGAACAAGTGGCTGGTGCTTGGTCCAACTCCTTTCTCGGGATTAACAATCTGTGCACGTCCATGCGGACCTCGGAAACGGAAGCACTGTTGAGAGTCCAGTCCCTTGCTTCACTCGTCACTTATCTTCTGGGGGCTTCCATTGTCCAGAGTGGCCTCTCACAGCGAAGTAAACTCCCATGACCGCCTGCGCAAAAGCCCCCATCGGCCCCAGCAGGTCCACACAAGCCCACAGGGCGCTGATTACCCCACCGAGCACCCGCGGGTCCGCTAAGACGCTGAGCCAGTAAACGGGGGGCAATTTCAATGCACACGGGAGCGCCTTCACAAGTTCAGCCCAGGGCAGCGTCAGACTTGGGCCGTTTTGACTCGGCCCCTCCAAGTTTTAGGCCCTGACTCTGACCCTTGACCCTGAACCCGGCTTGTTATGGCTTGCTTCCCGTGTGTGTCCCAAAGCCGCGAGAGAGAGGCAGAGAGACAGAATTGGGTGGGCGTGAAAGTGGCATGCCTTCTCTCTGTACAGAATGCCGTCTCTGATGCGATCAAGGGAATAGCAGGATTCATGCACCTGTAAACGGTTCCAAGGAGTCCATGATAAACACCCAATCACCAGTTTCAATTCGGTGAATGCTCTGTTAGTCCCCGAGCCCAGATAGAACCCTACCTCATTAGTGTCCTTCTGGAAGATGGAGTGTTCTCGGGGGACGCCCCGGCCGGCGAGGAAGGAGCGAGCTCGACTTCGTACCTACCTACCTAAGGTACTGATTGAAGGTGCGACGGTCAGTTGCCGTCTCGTTGCCCGTGGTCCAAAACACCCCGTCAGCCCCTTCCCTTCCCAGGTGCATTTCCATTTCCATTTCCATCCCTCGGCTCCCACCTTCTCTTCCTCTTCTCTTCCTCCCCTCCTCTTCAAGCTTCCATTCCCTCCTTCATCCTCTCTCTCACATCTCCAGATCTCAATTCACAATAGCAAAGGTACGTTCAACTGTCATGGAACCACCAAACTTCAAAGCTCCCATTGGATTTCTTCGGTGCTCTTCCCGAATTCCTTATCAACAACTGTACAATCCGCTCTATGTTTCGATCACGATCTTCTGATTCCTCACTGCCTCTGACCCATTCCCTCCAATTCCTCATCAGCACACTATAAACCGCCAATCTCACACTCACGCCTTGACAGATGGCTTCCGCATCCCGCCAGTTCGTCCGCGCTGCTACTCGCGCCTCCACTCGCAGCGCTTTCTCCGTGGCTCCTCGCCAGGCTTTCCGCCAGAACGGTCATCGATATTACTCCTCGGAGCCTGCCCAGAAGTCCTCTTCCCTCTGGATCTACCTGGCCGGTGCTGCTGCTGCCGGCGCTGGTGGCTATTTCTACCTCAACGGCGCTTCCGCCACTCCCAAGGTCTTCTCTCCTACCAAGGAGGACTACCAGAAGGTCTACGACTTGATCGCTTCTCGCCTCGAGGAGAAGGACGACTACGATGATGGTAGCTTCGGTCCTGTCCTCCTCCGTCTCGCTTGGCATGCCAGCGGCACCTACGACAAGGAGACTGGCACTGGTGGCAGCAACGGAGCTACTATGCGATTCGCTCCCGAGTCTGACCACGGCGCCAATGCTGGCCTGATTGCTGCTCGCAACTTCCTCGACCCCGTCAAGGGTCAGTATTTTACCATTGTCGCCGCCAATCTGACCCTTAGAACTGACCAAGTCGAATAGCCCAATTCCCCTGGATCACTTACTCCGATCTCTGGATTCTCGGCGGTGTCGTCGCCATCCAGGAGATGCAGGGTCCCGTCGTTCCCTACCGACCTGGCCGTTCTGATAGTGAGGCTGCCGCCTGCACTCCCGATGGCCGTCTTCCCGATGCCACCAAGAACGGTGACCACCTCCGAAACATCTTTTACCGCATGGGCTTCAACGACCAGGAGATTGTCGCCCTCTCCGGCGCTCACGCTCTCGGTCGCTGCCACACCGACCGATCTGGTTTCGATGGTCCCTGGACCTTCTCCCCTACTATCCTCACCAACGACTACTACCGCCTCCTGATTGAGGAGAAGTGGCAGTGGAAGAAGTGGAAGGGCCCTGCTCAGGTATGAAGACTTCTTGCGAAATCATTATGCAATTCGAATCTGGGCGCTAATTCATTGATAGTACGAGGACAAGTCCACCAAGACCCTCATGATGCTGCCCACCGATATGGCTCTTGTTCAGGACAAGGGCTTCAAGCCCTGGGTTGAGAAGTACGCTAAGGACAACGACGTTTTCTTCAAGGATTTCTCCAGCGTTGTTCTCCGACTCTTCGAGCTCGGCGTCCCCTTCGCTCAAGGCACCGAGAGCCAGCGATGGACCTTCAAGCCCAAGTGGGATCAGTAAATCAAGACATGCGATGGATACGAAGGGGAGGAGAAGTTCGGCAGCCTTGTAGGAATTTTTACGGACCTGGATTTGGTTTACATGTCAGCCTATTGACTGGAGGGAGCGATATCCGGAGTTTTGACTTGTAATTATCAGGAGCTGGCGAGACAGCTGTAAGACTCATGAAACTTTTGTTTGGATGCGGCATATGCTGCTCCATTCGTCTTACATAGGACATCAAAACATTTCATTTTTCGTTTGCCTGGATTGACCCGTCTCACTTGAATGCCTCGACTGGGAGCGCTCCTCAAGTGAACTTGAAAGACCTCGCAAGTGAAAGATTGTTTGTACTGGATTGACTTGGACGTCGTCCACCGGCTATGAAACGTAACACAATGATGCAACGTTCTTGAAGTCGGACAGTTCGAAGGTGGTGTCCATGTGAGGGGGATCGACAGGGTCTCGATGGTGGTTGGTCCGGGTAGTTTGACAGCTCGTGGGCAGCACGTTTTCTGAAGATAGACTTGGGACTAGCCGTCATGGATTGGTGTGTCGTGGTGGGTGGCTGCGAGAGGAGTTTAGGCAAAAACGCCCAAAGAATCTGGGCTAGGTTAGGTGAGCTAGGTCATTTCTGAGGATGGCTTGGATGTTGGAGGCTATTTATCGGGGAGTCTTGTGGAATTGAGTTGAGGAAATGTTTGAAACGAACGACTTGCAATGATCAAATTTGTGGGCAAAGTCGATCCATTTGCGTTTTATTAGCCGCGTCTTGCCATTTTTTCTTCAAGACAAGTTCGCCCAGATGACGATCAAGTCGTCGTTTGTGAAAACGCGGGTCAAAGACACCTTGGACTCGGCCCGGAGTGATGATGGCGGAAATGCAGTCCGATGAGTGGAGCCTGAGTTCGGGATCGCAGTTCCCGACTCCGTAATGCTCTCCACCTTGACGGAGACTCGAGATGGATTATTAATGCTGTTGCTTGCCACTGGGCTCGCTACCTAACTACCCCAACAATTGGAGATTCAAAGTTGGAGTCGCTGTTGGAGTCAACTACCATTTGGATGAGACATTTGTCAGCTCAGAGTGGTGGTGTACTGGCTTATTCACCGAAAGCGGCTATGATGCCGGATTCGTGTACTTGGAAAATCATCGACAGTTCGAACGGGTTTCCCAGCGGGTATGACGGTCAATGGGCAATGCCCGGCCCCGGTCCGATAGCCGTAACCCACCAGAACCTCGATAGAGTGCTGATGGCAGTGGAAGTCTTTGGGGGGGAGCGCCCTACCGATGGAGAGGCTGCGAAGCCTGATTCAGAGATCGGTCCATGTGCGTGGGTGGTATTGTGTTTCATCAAGTGCGCACGTCATTTATCGTGCAGGGCTGCTTATCAATCAATCCATTCACACACGCCGCAAAAATCCGACTGAGGACGGTGAGGGAAACGAGTCGATTCACAGAGGTGAGGAGTTACTCCGTATGGATGGAAGCTTTATGGAAACGGGTTATCGAACCATTTGGGCTTTTAACCTCATCTCGACTTGAACATCTCTTCATTGTTGGTGACCCTGGGCTTCGTATAAAGCCCCCTCTACCCCCTCAGTAGTTTCCCTTCGTCTCTGGCATTCAAACAGCAACTTCCCCGTCACCCTCCCGACAACCATCACCAACCATGACTCTTCAAGACCTCGAAAACAAACCCGCCCCCGGCGTCCCTTACTTCACCCCGGCCCAGAACCCCCCGGCCGGCTCGGCCGTTGACTCCGCCTCGTCGCCGACCCTCTTCAAGCCCATCCGCATCCGCGGCGTCGAACTGCACAACCGCTTCGTCGTCTCGCCTATGTGCACCTACAGCGCCAAAGACGGCTACTTGTCCGACTGGCACCTCGTCCACCTTGGCCAATTCGCACTTAACGGTGCTGCCCTCGTCACCGTCGAGGCTACCGGCGTGGAACCTCGTGGACGCATCTCCCCCCATGATTCAGGCCTCTGGGAGGACGGCCAGATTGTGCCGCTGAAGCGCATCACCGACTTTATTCACAGCCAGAACTCACACGTTTCGATCCAGCTCGCCCACGCAGGTCGCAAGGCGAGCACTCTACCCCCTTGGATCGGCGGCACTGTCAACAAAGAGCTTGCTCCCGAGACTGTTGGTGGTTGGCCAAACGATGTGGTCGGACCTAGCCCGATCCCATTCGCCGCTGACCACGCGGAACCTCGCGAGTTGACTGTGGAAGAGATCAAGGGATTGACCCAGAGCTTTGTCGATGCCGCCGTCCGAGCTGTCAAGGCTGGTGTGGATGTTGTTGAGATTCACGCTGCTCACGGTTACCTGTTCAGCGAGTTCCTGTCGCCCGTCTCCAACGTAAGGTCCTCATATACCCCTGAAATGAAGAGGCATTCTAAAAGTCTTGTAGCAACGAACAGATGAGTATGGAGGTAGCTTTGAGAACCGAGTCCGCTTCCTGCTCGAGACTATCAAGGCTGTACGGGAGGTCATCCCCGATGAAATGCCCCTTTGGGTTCGCATCTCTGCCACCGAGTGGCTGGAGTACACCGGCGAGCCCTCTTGGGACCTCGACGAGAGCATCAAGCTGGCCAAGTTGCTCCCCGCATTGGGCGTCGACGTCCTCGATGTCAGCAGCGGCGGCAACAACGAGAAGCAAAATATCACGGTGCACCAGACGTTCCAGACTGATCTAGCGCGAAAGATCCGGTCGGCAGTGCAGGCCGAGGGCTTGAACTTGCTGATTGCGAGCGTGGGCGTCATCAACGAGAGCGAGTTTGCCAAGGCGGTTGTGCAGGAGGACCAGGATCCCTCGGCGGATCTGGTGCAGGCGGCCAGACAGTTCCTACGGGAGCCCAACTGGGTGTTGACCGTGGCACATGAGTTGAATGTGGAAGTGAAGTGGCCGAACCAGTACCACCGAGCCCCTCCTAAGCCCAATGGGCGACATCGTTGAGATGGCAGATTCGAGTGTGTTTATAGACGGTCACGATAAATGGCAGGAATACAATTGACGAAGCGCAATGACTTAGTTGTTTGTTTAAATCCTTGTGAGGTTAATGAAGGCTACATGGCGATGCTCTTTCAACCGTGGCGGGTCGGAGTTGGCTCAAGGCTGTGGCTAATGGGAGATCTGTCAAGATGGGAAAAACTGATATGTGGCAAGATGGAATCGTACCTGCCGACAGCCCACAAAGGCTGAGGTCCGTCCCAGTCCGAGGGCGTTCTGCCGTTTTGGGGAGGTTCGGAAGAGATAGCGCCGGAGGAGTGGGGCCGGACGGGGGAAGCTTGTTCAGCGGAGCGGAGGCGTAAAATGGGTACGTACCTTGGTAGGTACAAAGTTGACTGCCCGTGATGAATCGAACACATGCCTAATTCCCGTTGGTTTTGAATTAATAAGACAATGGATATGTACGGGTGGAAATGAGCTGGAATGCGCCTTGTTAGGTGGGGGAGGGATCGGAATAAAGTCACCAACGTTATTTGTTGGTTCCTGACAAAGTAGTTGGTCGGATCATGACGGCACGTTTGGGCATATTTGTCCTCAAGCTTGAGTTAGAGGCTGTTGGCTGGTGATCTGTTTCGAACTATGCGGGCACATCTCTGTGGTGAAAAAAAAGAAAAAAAGGGAAATCAAAGGACCCCAGGCATAGTGAAACAGGTACCCTACTTTCACGTCTTTGAATCGCGTGATACTAATGGAAACGCTTCTTCTGGATGACGGGCAGAGATGGAGTAATCAATACGTACATATCAACGAGCGAGCCAGCGAGCGAGGCTGGGTTGTCTGTGTGTGTGTGGAGACTGGAGACGCGGATGGCTCGAGGACCATCAGAGACAAAATAAAGTCACGGAGCTGCGAATAATTGCTCCGTATTATCGAAGGTGGTGGCCAAAGGGTTCGACGTGGCCTCTTGGTAATCAATGTTGAGGTGCTGTATTCGTATATTTGGCAACCCATTCATTACTCGGTGGCGCTCGGTGGTCTAGATTCCGTGTCGGCCAGCCATCCTTTGTGGCTGATGAGATACATATTGAAGATTGACCAGAATGAACATTATCAATTGACACGAAGAAAGGGGCTCCTTTGTTGCATGTGCGTGTGGAGAAAGGAATGCACGTAAGGTCCTGAACTGAAGAGGATGACCCGTCCTTCGCATCCTCGAAGTGTTGACGACAAAGCTGCGTATACCCCGTCAACGTAACCTTTTACTTCTGCTGGTGCCAGGTAGCCAAAGCATTGCCGGAGCATAGCTAAATGTAGCAAATGTAAGCATTACACAGCCTGAGAAATAAAAGACCTATGCTATTCACACATGTCGCCTCAGCATTTTTGGGTTCTATTTCTTCTGCAAGTAAGAAACAATGCCGGATTTATGGATTTATAATAACCATGTTCGCCTCGACTGATGATCGGGTGGGCAAACTTGGACGATCCTGGCCGCCTCGAGTCGGGGCTGTGGCGCACTTGCAGGGCCACCAGGCCAATGAGAGCCCCTGCTGCACCTCCCTAGAGGATCCGCTCCCTGTAGCGGCGTCCCTCGGTAGCGCTCTGCCTATTGCCCAGTGGAGGGGCCGCCGCCTGGAGCTCAGCTACGCAACCGCCTGAGTGCACCTCAGGCGAGCACCTGGAAGGATCCCCCGCCTCCCGCCCGTCATGATTCAGCCGCGAGGTGGGAAGGGGACACTTGTTCAATTTACGACCCAGCCGTCTCAGGTCAACCTCCAGCCTTGGGACCCGACCGCTTGCGCCCGCCGGCATCAGGTACAAAACCTCCCCCATCCATCTGCTCTAGCTTGACATTCTTCTTCTTTCCTCCCCTCATCTGGCCTCCAACACCAGACTCTTTTTCATCAATTTGCACGATACTTGCTTTCAATTGATCGCCCATCATGCATCACAAGCGCATTACCTGCGGCCTCATGGCGGCTCTCGCTGCCTTTGCCTCTGCTGCCGACGCTTCGGATGTCGAGCAGCTGACCAAGGCCACCTTTGATGACTTCATCAAGGGCAATGGCCTCGTCCTCGCGGAGTGTGAGTAAAGCTGCATTGACTCCAGCACTTCCTCTTCATCGGTTCGATTTGCTGACCTCATCCTTCAACAGTCTTCGCTCCCTGGTGCGGCCACTGCAAGGCCCTCGCTCCTGAGTACGAGGAGGCTGCCACCAGCCTGAAGGAGAAGAACATCAGACTCGCCAAGATCGACTGCACCGAGGAGAAGGACCTCTGCGGCGACTACGGTGTTGAGGGTTACCCCACCCTCAAGGTCTTCCGCGGCCTCGAGGACATCAAGCCTTACTCCGGCCAGCGCAAGGCTGCTGCGTAAGTCACAGCTCCCTCGCTCTCTCTACACCAACGATGCAATAGCTAACCGCAATGATCGCCAGTATCACATCCTACATGATCAAGCAGTCCCTCCCCGCCGTCTCCATCCTGACCAAGGATACCCTCGAAGACTTCAAGACTGCCGACAAGGTCGTCGTTGTCGCCTACATTGCCGCTGACGACAAGACCTCCAACGAGACCTTCACTGCTCTCGCTGAGGCCAACCGTGACACCTACCTCTTCGGTGGTGTCAACGATGCCGCTGTCGCCGAGGCTGAGGGCATCAAGGCCCCCGCTGTCGTTGTCTACAAGTCCTTTGACGAGGGCAAGAACGTCTTCGACGGTGAGAAGTTCGACCAGGAGGCCATCAACGAGTTTGTCAAGGCCTCTGCCACTCCTCTCATCGGTGAGGTCGGCCCCGAGACTTACTCCGGCTACATGTCCTCTGGCATTCCCCTGGCTTACATCTTCGCCGAGACCGCTGAGGAGCGTGAGAAGCTCGGTGCTGCCCTCAAGCCCATTGCTGAGAAGTACAAGGGCAAGGTCAACGTCGCCACTATCGACGCTAAGCAGTTCGGTGCTCACGCCGGCAATCTGAACCTCAAGACCGACAAGTTCCCCTCATTCGCCATTCAGGAGGTTGTTAAGAACCAGAAGTTCCCCTTCGACCAGGAGAAGGACATCACCTTCGAGAACATCGCTCCCTTCGTCGACGATTTCGTCGCTGGTAAGCTCGAGCCCAGCATCAAGTCCGAGCCTATCCCTGAGACCCAGGAGGGCCCCGTCACCATTGTCGTTGCCCACAACTACAAGGACGTTGTCCTTGACGACACCAAGGATGTTCTCATCGAGTTCTACGCTCCCTGGTGCGGTCACTGCAAGGCTCTCGCCCCTAAGTACGATGAGCTCGCCACTGAGTTTGCCAAATCCTCTTTCAAGGACAAGGTTGTCATCGCCAAGGTTGACGCTACTCTCAACGATGTCCCTGATGAGATCCAGGGCTTCCCTACCATCAAGCTCTACCCCGCCGGCGGCAAGGATGCCCCCGTCACCTACAGCGGTTCCCGCACTATTGAGGATCTTGCCAACTTCGTGAAGGAGAACGGCAAGTACGGTGCTGACATCTCCGTCAAGGAGGAGGGTACCGAGGAGGCTGCTCCCGCTGCCACTGAGGAGAAGAAGGAAGAGAAGAAGGACGAGGGCTCCGAGGAGAAGAAGGAGACGAAGGAGGATGAGCATGATGAGCTGTAAACTTGAAATGTCATATTAGCACGCAAAAGGGGTTTACGTATTTGATTTCACGGGCGCTGGGTTGAATGGTGCGCCATTGGAATGAACCGACCTATGAACTAACTACCTCAGGTTTTGATAGTTTCCGTGGCAATATTGGACTCTTTTCTTATGATCACAATTGATTAGTTTTGCCCTCCATTGATGATTCAAGCTGTGACTTTAATAAAGTGCCTCGAGTTCCTCCGCGATTAACGCCGACTACCTTACGCTATCGCGTCTTCTCATCAGAAAGGTTGCAGCAGTACATATATTCCATGTTACATACGAATACACACATGCGCTCTGCTCTCAACGCCCTGCTGCCGCAACTGAACGATAGATGAGCACAAACAAAACCAATATCAGATTGGTTTCACACAACTATCCCGGGAGCTAAAAAAGCTTCCCCTGTCCGTCCATTTTGTACAATATTCTGAGTTTGCCCCTCGTTTACTTTTTTCCTTGGCTCTTCTGCTCCAAGGCCTGGACGTAGTTCGTGAGACGGGTGACGGATGCCTGAAGAGTCTGCAATCGACGAATTAGTATCATGGGTTGTTAAAACGGGAGAGAAGCAGTTGGTGTCACAGGATCGAGTCTCGGACGCCAATGGCAGGTACGTACGTAGATGTCCTCGGTCAAGAGGTCGTTGGCGATCTTGTACTCCTTGACGAGGTAGCTGTAGGCGGCGCCACCGGACAGGAAGCTGCCCAGAAGGAAGCCAAAGAGGCTATTCTCATCCGTCAGTGATCCCCAATTCGTATTGTCGCCAATTCTGGGAAACTCACCCTCCCCGGAAAGCTCCCATAGGCTTGCGGGCCGGGAGTGGCGTGGCGTCGGCCATTCGTCGGGCGGAGGTGTGGAAGCTTCGCGCAACCAGTGTGCGGCCGGTGCTGGTCAGGACTCTTGACACTGGGGACATGGTTTCGGGGAGGCTGGACGGCGGGTGGTTTGATGGTTTGGGAGGGAGGCAATTGGGTGTGGATTTGAGAGCTTGGAATCGATGAACGATGAACAGGAGCCGCGGGCGGGTGGTCGGAATATCTGGCGCTGGGTATGCTCGCGCGTGATTGGCTACGTCACCCATGGAACTTGAGGGGTGGATTTTCCGGGCGAGGCCCATCGCTATTGATGGTTAACAGTTTAGCTAAGCCTCGAGAAACTGGGAGCTCCAAGCTTCCTTAAAACCAACTATTTCTTTCTTTTGACTGAAGCCTACCCCGCAGAGTTTCGCTCTTCAGATGACCGACACTCACATACATCCGCGACAATGAACAACTTTGGCGTCATCGAGCTCGCCAGCGCAAAGACAACCGCCGCGCCTGGCTGGGCCTACGTTCCCGATACAACCATCCGACGTCCCTCAGCGCCTGCGAACCGGAAGCGAGCGAGAAATGTGCCTGGGTTGAGCATTGGCGACCTGACTGTCAGGCAGGAGACCAAGAAGCGCAAAGAAGCTGAGGCTCTGGATCGAGATGGCGGAAGAGATAATACGATACCGCTACCGGGGAGAGGTAAGTTCACTTGAGACGTTGTCTCCGGGGTGCCGCCGGGAGACTGACTTGAAGAAGCCCAGGGAAAACACACGCCGAATGTTCGAAAGATTCTACAGTCGCAAAAGACTTTTGGAAACCACCTCGACGACTTCCTAGCTTTACAAGCATTGACCGAGTCGAACCCTGCTGCTGCCTCTCGCTCCAACGCTGCCGGCGTTAGCAACAAGAAACCCGGGTCGAACAAGAAAGATACACCGTCCTCCGCCCGGCAAGACGAAGATGTCCAAATGGCAGACGCAGATCTGCCGCCCGTGCTCACGCCTTCGTGCAACCCCCCGCAGACCTCCGAGCGGGACGCCAGTAGCAGCGACGATAACGAACAAGCCGATCTCTTACTGGCGTCGCGCGTACCCGAGATGCCGACGGACGAGGAACTCCGCAAGCTCCTGGCGGCGCCGGCGCTGAGCTACGGTGAAGCGACGGGGAACTGGGAGGAGAAGTACCCGGTGAGGGCGTTCTGCGAGGTCTGTGGGTACTGGGGACGGGTGCGGTGTATGAAGTGTGGGACGAGGGTTTGCGCGCTGGATTGTTTGGAGATGCACCGGGAGGAGTGCGTCACCCGATATGGGTTGTGATACAGAGCCCATGTCTTGTTTTCGTATCTTTTTTTCTTCTTCTTTTCATGATGGGCTTAGGTTTGAGCATGGTACGGTGTGGTTTTGGGAGGGCATGATATGGCATTGGCGTTCTGGGATTTGTGTCGGTTGGGGAGTGAATGGCCTGATACCCCTATTTTTACCTTTCTTTTTTTCACTTGGGCGGGAGACTTCTGGGAAGCTTGGATGGGTGCATCTCCGTATGAGACCTGGTCAATGCCAATAGCTCGTGGATCTTTGGAGCTCTGAGATTGGAGGCATGATAACCCTGAAGGTGTCATGGCATCTGGGAGTAAGGGCCTATGCCGATGTCGGGCTGACTCCTCCGCATTTTTGGTCCCCGAGCTACGGAAAGACATAATCTCATGGCGGAATTCCGCCAATACGAGAAACAGCCGCAACGAGTCATAGACAATGAGCAAATCGGTCAAGATGAATTGAGTCGGACGGTGGAATGACTCTGCATGGCGGATAGATAAAGCAAGGCCGCCGAAGATCTGCCGGGGGAATGCAGAGGATGGCAAGAGAGCGAGTCAAGGGGCTCAGAAACCAGTGACTCAACCCCACCTCTTCTATAATGCCCCTGCCCCGCCATCCAAGACCGCAACTTCTTTCCACCACTACCTGCAACACCGCGATTCGAAGGCCACACCATGTCGTCTGAACAAGCTGACGCCCCCAAGGCGCCGGAGGGTGCTCCCGCTCAGAATCTTCCCTCTCGCCCTGCGAAACAGCCCAAGGAAAAGAAAGCTGGCAAGGCTAAACCTAGCCTCGAGGTTCGTTGCCAACTTGTCCCATCCCCCACCATACCGTTCTGGCTCCTCGCCTGTCGTCCCATGCGTGTCGTGTCGTCGCAATTGTTTGACCTTTCTTGTATTACAGCTGCCTGCCCTCCCTGAATTCATCCAGCACCGACTCGACCTCTTCGACCAGATCAAGGCCCGCCAGGACGCCGAAATTGCTGGTGCGTGGGCTGAACCGCGGAATTCCCCCACCGTCCCCACGAATCGACTGACACAGAGCAGCGCAACCTCGCGAGGAAATCACCATTTCTCTCCCCAATGGCAAGGAGGAGAAGGGGCAATCATGGGAGACCACTCCATTCTCCATTGCCAAGGGCATCTCCAAGTCCTTGCTCGAGCGCACCGTCATCTCCCTCGTTGACGGCGAGCTGTGGGATTTGACCCGACCCCTGGAGAAGAGCTGCAAGCTTGAGTTCCTCGACTTCGAACATCCCGAAGGTAAATAAGCAGTTGGCTTGCGAATGAATGGTGTGGATGGTGTAACTGATGGGACAACTTAGGCAAGAAGGTCTTCTGGCACTCCTCCGCCCACATTCTTGGAGAGGCTGCCGAACGACGATTCGGATGCTATCTCTGCAATGGTCCTCCCACCGAGGATCCCCCAGGCTTCTACTACGATATGGCCAACATGGATGGGTATGAATGTTCCGACCCGTTTCAAGTCTCAATGCTAACGCCCCTGAAGCCAGGCTGTTGCCGATGAGGACAAGAAGGCCCTGGACACCCTCTCCACTAGCATCATCAAGGCCAAGCAGCCCTTTGAGCGTCTCGAGATGACCAAGGACGAGCTTCTTGAGATGTTCAAGTACAGCAAGTACAAGGAATACTTCATCAACCAGCGAGTCCCCGAGGGCACCAAGTCTACCGTCTACCGATGCGGTCCTCTTATCGATCTGTGCCGAGGTCCTCACGTCCCCCACACTGGCAACATCAAGGCCTTCTCCGTGCTCAGAGTACGTCCCCCCAAGATCTCCTGCTCAGGTTGAATCACCATGACTAATAATAAAACAGAACTCGGCCGCCTACTGGCTGGGTGATAGCAAGAACGAGTCGGTCCAGCGAATTGCTGGTATCTCGTTCCCCGACAAGAAGCAGCTTGAGGAATACAAGCACTTCCTTGCTGAGGCCGCGAAGCGCAACCACCGAAAGATTGGTCAGGACCAGAAGCTGTTCTTCTTCGACGAGGTTTCCCCTGGCTCTACCTTCTTCCTACCACACGGCGTGCGTATCTACAACGCCCTAGTGGACCTCATCAAGAACGAATACCACAAGCGTGGCTTCGTTGAGGTCATGACCCCCAACGTGTACAAGGCCGATCTGTGGAAGACCTCCGGTCACTGGGCGCATTACGAGGAGAACATGTTCACCTTCGATGTCGAGAAGGAGCGTTATGGTTTGAAGCCCATGAACTGCCCTGGTCACTGCAAGATCTTCTCACATAACGATGTCACCTATAAGGACCTGCCATGGAGGATGGCTGATTTTGGTGTGTTGCACCGAAACGAGTTCTCGGGCGCTCTGTCTGGCCTTACCCGAGTTCGTCGATTCCAGCAAGATGACGCCCACATCTTCTGCACTGTCGACCAGATTCGAGAGGAGATTGAGAGCGCCTTTGACTTCCTGGATGGCGTATACCGCGTCTTTGGCTTCAAGTTCAAGTTGAAGCTGTCTACCCGCCCCGAGAAGTATGTTGGTGACGTTGCCACCTGGGATCTAGCTGAGCAGAAGCTCCAGGAGGCCCTAGATGCCTTTGCGACGAAGCATGACGAAAAGTGGGAGTTGAATCCCGGCGATGGTGCTTTCTACGGCCCCAAGATTGACATCACCCTGTACGATGCACTCCGTCGAGACCACCAGTGCGGTACCATCCAGCTCGACTTTAACCTTCCCCGACGATTCAAGTTGCGATACGTGGCAGGCAAGGACGAGAGTGGCGTGAGCGATGGCAGCAACCCCGAAGAGGACCTCCCCGCCGGATACTCGCGACCTGTCATGATTCACCGTGCCGTCATGGGCAGCTTCGAGCGCATGTTTGGTGTGCTCACTGAGCACTTTGGTGGCAAGTGGCCATTCTGGCTGAGCCCCCGCCAGATCTTGGTTGTGCCTGTCATGCCTGCTGTCAACGATTACGCCGAGGAAGTGCAGAGCATCTTCAAGGCAAAGGGCATCTACATCGATGTGGACCTGAGCAGCAACACGTTCCAGAAGAAGATTCGCACTGGCCAACTGGAGCAGTACAACTTCATCTTTGGTAAGATACTGATGACCCAAACACGTTATCGAATACACTAGCTAACGAATGTGCATAGTTGTTGGTGCCGAGGAGGCCAAGACTCGCACTGTCAACATCCGAAACCGTGACGACCAGGCCACTCAGACCAAGGGTGAGCTGGTCCCGGTTGACGAGGCTCTTGAGAAGCTCGTCCAACTGAAGGACAGCAAGGACTTGATCAACAAGATCTGAGTTGTGCAGGTAAAGGGAAAGAAAAGTGGATAGAGTAGAAGTGGCGTACGGGTTCAAAAGGAGACGTTGGACGCATTTATGGTGTAGAAGCGACTTGTGACGAAGAATAACGTGGTCTACTACCTTATGTGTAGTTATGTATGCAGGTAGACGTGGAGATTACCACGCCAATGAGAAAAGAAATAACCTGAAAATGGCATCTATTCGTACGAGTCCACAAAGTCAGGAAAGACAAAGCTCAAGCGGGAGCCACCGGAGCGTTGCGGCGGGGTGTCGAGAAGCGAGACGGAGAGGCGCAGATGAAGGGACGGGGGAAGCGGCCAAGCGAGCAACGGTTCCATGCCGTTGCTCTTTGAGACTCGAGGGCCTCAAGGCTCAAAATTGGCGGGAACAAGGTTGGGAGTGAGACAAAAATGGCGGCGGAAATAAAAAGCAAAAGCAGCCATGATGAGTTCAGCTCGAGCAGTTAGTTAGGTACGAAGTACGAAGCAGGCGCATCACGCATGTGCCCCGTGACGAGAGCAGCTCGGAGAGAAAGAGAGCCGATGTGACCGACTTTTTAGTCTCGGTGCCAACCTCATTAGTTTCCATACATAGGACGAAGGAGGAGGAGGCGTGGGCGTGGCATCCGTCGAGGAGCAAGGAGGCCGGGATCGGATTCGGAGATGGAGACATTGTCACGTTTTGCATCCACTCTCGAGAAACCGGTGAGAAGCTGTAGTCAGCTGGTCAGAGACCAAGTGCGAAGTAGGGAGGATGCGACTCGTCAGAAGAGGGAAGTTGAGATGTGATGGAATGTGCGAGTCTAGAACGAGAAGTTGAGGATTGGGATGGGAAGCAAGGGAGGAGGAGGAGGAGGAGGGGGGGGGGGGGGTATGGATAGACAATTGCACCGGGGCGAACAGCAGTTCCCTTTCTCTTTTCGCCTTCTCTTTTATTTTTTATTTTCATTTTTTGTTCTCTTTTTTCTTTTGGCATCGTTCGGGGAGAATTCCCGTGTGTGATCTGCGATATTTCTTTTCAGCGTCGGGATCTGCCAGATCAACCACCACCAAGAAGGCGAACCCACCTTGTTCAAGACCGACCGAGAATGGGCGGAGATCCGAACAGTTGATCAAATCTCTCCCTCGGGAGGGATGTGCAGCAGGGATGAAGATGCCACTGGCAAAAAAAAAAAAGAAAAAAAAAAAAAAAAAAGGTGTGGAGATTGTGTGTGCGAGACAACGAGGGTAGTCAGCGAACCGGGGGAATGATTTCTGTGCAGAGGAAGGAGAAAAGGAAAGAAAAGTGAAGAGTGTGGATAAGGAGCGAACAAGGCCAAGGGCGGAGAAATTGAAGCAGGAAAAAGCAAAAGAGAGGGAGAGAGTCGATCTTGGCAGGCAAGGCAAAGCAAAGCAAAGCAAAGCATCTCTAACTTGGGTGGTTCACAGTGACATGCCAGCAGCAGCTCCAGATGAAAGATGGATGGATGGCCAGCATGATGCATGTTTGCTGGCATGGGCATAGGTCGAGGATCAGGGCTGTATGTTGTCCAAAGTAGGTAGATTCGGATGTATGGAATGACCTCTTTACAGTAGCTGCACCGATGCACGAGGCAAGCAGCCACAGCTATGAATAATTACACGTAGGTGTAGGTAGGTAGGCAGCGCAGGGAACAGCAAGTCTTCTTCCATGCTTGGTCTGGGGATGGATGGATGCGTGCGTGTGTTGTGCATGTCGGTGAATGGGCCTCAACTTCTCAAGGGAGGCCAGCCCGCAGCATGTATTCGTACATAGTGAGGACGGGCCAAGAAACGAGGCGCATCTTGGCAGGCAAAAGCAACGAGAGATGATGATGGTCTCTGCTACAAATTGATGAGAATTAATTTGGGTATCCTCGCTTTACGTTCAGACGACCCTGCATCTGCTGTGCCTCGCGGGCAAGTGTTCAACAGGAACCGTCCCCTTCCTGTTTGGTGGTTGTGAGATGCGGCAATGTCAACGACACGAGAAGGTGTCACTTCGACGATAAAGTAATTCTTTTGGCAAGGACAAAGAGATGGGCATGGCACGCGGAGATCGATAAGGAGAGGGGGTGCAGAAGACTCTAATGAGGGGTGCACCGAGTAGGACTATCTGATCGGGCAAGGATCCCATGGACAATGAACGATGCAGGCGAGCCCGCTTTGGTCTCGAGATGCAGCAAACAGACGAGGTTGCAGTAGCATGCAATGCCTCTTTCGTTGAGGAGCATGCTGTTCGGTTCCCTTCCCCTCTTTGTTCCCTTTTTTCTTCTCCTTTCCTTTTTTTGCGTTTCTCTCGCTCGCTCTCTCTCTCTCTCTCTCTCAGATCGGCAAGACAGGCTCGACAAATGTTGGTCGGCAAACTTCGACTTGCTGTTGGTCGATGCGAGGAATGGGCATCTAGTCCAAGTGGGCTTCCCGTGCATTGAGTGATGGATCGCAAAGCGCGAAGTGATGATGATGCTTCTTCCTCCCTTGCTTCCCTTTACCGCACGTATCAGTGCATTACATTACCTACGGTAGTTGACAAGTAAAGCGAGGAAAGCGTCATGTGTAGGCGAAGGGTGTTGTGACTCCAGGTCTTCGTACATGTATCATGGGTCGATGTGAGCCAAGGTCAGGCAGGCAAAGACAGACGCAGGGCCAACTCAGGACCAGGGCCTGACGCATCAAATCAGATCGATCCCGAAGATGCCACTGACAATTCAATCGGGCATACATAGCCTGTTTGCATGATTGGAAGAATTGTGAATCAGCAAGGCTCTCGTCATATATCACAATCAACTAGCACACCGGTCATCCAAGATGAGCCGCCAACAACAACATCCCAAAAAAAAAAATTGGACTTTCCCATCTTCCGGGGGCGGCAAGCCACGGAGGCATTCACTCACAGTTAGGCAGGGGGGGCACGGCCATGGAAATAGAGGGCTAAGCAAGCAACCATGATGCGATTCTTAATATGAGCTGGGCATCAGCCTGGGAGGGGAAGAAGCTGAGGGCGTTTGGTGGCACCTTGCTCCGTTGATGAGACCCTGAATCGGGAAGTTAGGGTGCGCTCTCTCTCACTCAGAGTCGGTTTTCGTGCGAGGGACGACCACGACGTGACCGGACGGGCCGCCGTAGATGGTCGGTCCGTGTCGGGTGGAGGAGGCGAGGAGGAGGGCGCGGGTAGTGGGAGGAACGGATCCGCGGATGGGGCATGATGGGATGGGGTTGAATTTGATGGATGGTGGTGGTGGTTGCTGTTCCAGTTATTCGGGGCCTGACCTTGAGAGAGGGGGGGCGTGAATATGCGACTGGTATGGATGTATGCAATCTTTCTGAGGCCTTCTGCACACATGTTTCGCTCATCCCGTGGCGTCGACTCCAATTACAATGGAGGTGCCTCGATAGTAAGCGAACAAAGGGGACTCGTTTCGAGGACTCTTTTTCTCTCTCTCTCTCTCTCTCTCATTGTCTCACTTAGTTACGGCCAAGCCACCCGCAGGTCAAGCTTGGCATGGTTACCAAGCGCTGACTACGAAAGACTCGTCTGACCTTGGACGGACGAAATGCGCTGTGTAACCGACGATTCCTGTTTGTGTGTGGTGAGAATACGGGGTAAGCATGGATTGCATTGGACCATGTTTGGAGAATCTCACAGCTGCCCTGGGCAAGTACTTACTCGCGTCTGCTTTCGAATGAGTCGATTCTTGCTATAGCTTGCCAATGATAGACTGCCACAACAAGAGAGAGAGAGAGGGAGAGAGAGAGACTGTCCTCCGTAATGTATGTATGTATGTTGGTTCAAAAGCTCATCATCAACCAGGATCGTCATCACCGTCGCCCATCTCCTCCTCCCTCCCTGCACACGGACCCACACTCTCCTTCGCTCTTCCCCATCTTGCTGCAAATCGGGAATCTGAACTGAACCCGCCACCGTTGGATCCGTAGGAAGGGAAGGGGATGCCTGTCACTCCCACTCCCACTCCCGCCTTCCGCCTTCCGCCTTCCGCCTTTTTTTCCGCCTCCTGCTGCTTGTCGCCTTTTGCCTGCCCTGGGCTGAAGAGGGGCCTGGAACACGGCCTGGGCCTGGACTTGGGCTGAGGGGTTCTGTTCCTTATTCCAGCCCAAGAATAGGTCGGTCGGTACCCAGGTACCTGCGAATACGTTTGTACCCCCCCATCCATGTGATGTGCAGTGACGACGACCGTTGCAGCCGTCCTTCTCGAGAGATATAATTACGATACTCGTCATTAACACAAAACGAACCAACATGGTCACGAGCTGACACAATCTTTAATCGTACTTCTTTCGTACATATTTTTTTTTATTGATTGAACCCCTTTTACCCCGGATCACCCATCGTCTGTATTCGTCTCTGCCGCATTCATACATACATACATACATACATACATACACACAGAGGCACATACAAACAAAGGGGCCTTCCCTTTCTTTACTCTCCCTGCCTATAATGTACCTCTATCCTTCCTCAAGTCAGCTATCCAGGTACGTAGATACTTCAGCTGGGACAGAGAACGGGCTCCATCCCACATCATCCATCGCCCTCCATCGACCCATCCTTGTCCCTTCTTGGCTGTCGTCCCCACCTCCCCTCCACATCAACCTCCACCTGCACACACTCTCTCTCCCACCACCAACCAACCATCACGATAGTCCCTCAGAGTCCCCCGTCCGCTGTTCCAATTGCTCTCTGCTCTGCTCTGCTCTGCTCTGCTTTGCTCAGCTCTGCTTTGTTGTTGGTGGCGGACGTTGGCTCTGGGTCGAACACCAACATTCACATACATACCTCTCCTCCCCCTCTACTCACAAACAATTCAAGATAATGGATACGCCCACGCAAGCAGCAGCAGCATCCAAAATAAGCCACCGCCCACTTCAACCTCAGCTTCAGTCGGCGCCCTAGACGCAAAAGGGTCACGTACAGTTCTTGTGCTCCACGGCCTCCCCGACTTGGCCGACGACGCCTCGGACTAGTCAAGATCCATTCACCTCTTGCATCTACCGTTTCGCTCACTCACTCCTCACCCTCCTTCCATCCCACATTCGTTTACCCATCGTCATTGCGCAGCGCCGCACTTTCAACCCGCCCGGGCCTCGACGATAGCTTCGCTTCAACCTCTGCCGTCCGCCCCGTCTCCGCCCCCGCGTGAGCCCCCGTTTTGAACCGAGCCTCTTCATCTGCCGCTTTGATGGCCAAGATCCTCGTAGCCTCTTTGTCTTTGCGAATGCTTAACTTGATCTCCCAAGCTGCTCCCCAAGACGGTTTCCAAGTCACAAAGCAATCCTGATGAGACAAACACTCAAGTGAACCGCTTCAACCAACCCCCCCCCCCTTCTTCGCCTCCTCCTCCGCCTTCCATCTTCCTCACCTTATTCTTCTTCTCCGCCTTCGTCAACTGCGGGCACCTACTGCGCAGCTAGCTTCATCGACATCAACCGTCTTGTCGTCTCAGCGGGACCGCGCGCGCTACGTTGCGAACCCGAGCTGCCAAATCCAACGCCAACGCCCCTCTCCCTAACCAAGCGGCAATCGTTGCCCTCCGTCGCGGCACCAAAAAGCAAGACTTGTCTCACTCCAAGAGCAACGTTTCGCCCGGCTCGAGGGCCCTTCTCCAGTCCGCGACCGAGCCAACCCCCGAGGAGACCTTCCCGAATGCAGAAGCCTTGGTTCAAGACTTAAAAAGTCATCCCCTCCGCCCTCCGCTGCCACGATGCGTCGACCTGCTCCCACCACCACCAAGGCCGATCGCAATCGAGAGGACCCCGGTGTCGACTCGCACTACTGGGATGAAGGCTATCAGCCTCAACTTGATGACCCTCCGACCTCCGTCGTCGACCCTTGCACAGAGCAAGCTCTTATTCGGGATAATGATCACGACCCTAACCATCTTGCCCTTGGACTTCCTCATGACGTTGCTGTCGAAGCGGTGATGACTGATGCTTCCCCCGCCGTCGATGCTGCAACGGCCGTGCCCAACCCTGATGATCTATCCGCCATTTCATCCCCGCTGCACGCAGATAATGACGAGAGCATCGACCACTCTCGGGACGATATAGATCTTGACGCCGATCTTCCCGTCCATAATCAGGCTCAGCCAGCTATACCAGACCATTTCCACGGCGCCTCTGTACCTCCTACCCCTGGGCCCGACCACGACGCCGAGAATCATGACCTGGATATGAGCGACCATGGAAATGGGAGCGAGGTCCTCAGCGACCAAGGCTACGCAACTGACCAGAGTGATGCCACCCCAGAGGTTGACATGCAAGATGCTTCCAGCGTCGGTGCCAACCCCGACAATAGCTCTGACAATGATGAATCAGAGTCTGATAGTGGTCCTCCCACTATGGTTATGGACATAGACTTCTCAGCGTTTGGATTACCGATACCTGGGGCTAACCCACCAACCGCGCCGCCTCCAATGGACGATGCCATGATCCTTGAGTTCATGAATGAACCCGGGCCAATAATGATCAGTAACCCGAATCCGATTATGTTTGGGTCTGAGAATTTAGGTTTCCACGACCTTCTCCGATACTGGGCGATTCAAGCTCAGTCAGAAGGACGCACAGTGTCGGATGCCCCTCCTGTCGATTTTGTCCTAGACCTGCCTCAGGACCTTAAGGAGGTCTCTTATTCAGACCTCGAAGGCGATTCGTGCGACATGCAAGGCGTAGACTGGAGGTCTCTGCGCACCACCAGAAAGGCTGCCCGCCAATTCCGGTCCAAGACTTATAAGAACTACACGAACAAGGCCGGCTCTGATGTCTGGATGGTGAGTGTTCCCAAAGAACTACAGGACCGCGACATACTCATCTCAACTAACAGCCTGCGATGCCTGATGTCCACATTCCGACAGCAGACAGCTTTTATCGTTTTAAAAGTCTCCTCATCCGCAAGGATACTCGCCTTGCCCATTTCCAGTTGCGGACCGTCCTGGCGTGTCCGTCGCGGACACAAGCGTTCTACCCCGGCTTGAACGGTATCAGTCGCATCAATGTCGACGCCAAGACGACAGAGACGTTTGTCAACTTGGGCGGCATACACGGCCTCGGTTCCGTTGTTTCCGCTCTCGATGCCAACCACGGTGTTCTAGTGGCTGGCATGTTCAATGGAGAATACTGCATAAAGAACCTCGACTCACAGAACTCTTCGCATTATGCAGATGGTCGTATTACTACAAATCCATCAGGCATCACCAATCACTTACAAATATACCTACCGCGACGATCATCCCGTCCTGTTGCAGCTCTTGCCAACAACGATAACGGATTCCGCGTCATGGATCTGACCACGGAGGAGATGCTTTCAGAAACGACACTGCCGTATTCTATCAATTGCTCCTCCATGTCTCCTGATGGCCGACTTCGAGTCATAGTGGGCGATACATTCAATGTGACAATTGTCAATGCAGATAACGGTCAGATTCAACAGGAGCTCTCGGGTCATCGGGATTTCGGCTTCTCCTGCGACTGGTCTGATGACGGCTACACGGTTGCCACAGGCTTCCAAGATAAGACAATCAAGATATGGGATGCCCGTAAATGGTGCGATTCTAGTGGTAAGAGCATGTCGGTTACTACCGTACGGTCGAAACTGGCGAGTGTTCGTAATCTACGCTTCTCCCCGGTGGGCAGCGGTCAGAAAGTCCTCGTTGCGGCCGAGGAAGCTGATTATATCCACATCATTGACGCCCAAACGTTTGAGTCAAAGCAGACCTTTGACGTCTTCAGTGAGATTGGCGGCGTGGCCTTTACCAACGAGGGGCAGAATCTGAACGTCCTTTGCAGCGACACGTTCCGCGGAGGATTACTCCAGCTTGAACGATGTGGGAGGGGCACTGAGCCCTTTACTCAGGATATCGACTGGCGCGATGGCTTTGGCCAGCGAAGAGACCCTTATGAGCCTTTGCTCAGACGACCAGCCCTGATGGATGAAGTCCTTCTCTTCTAGGGAAGGTGGACTCATCCACGACGAAATCTTCAGTGGCCATTGTTATGACATTGGATTGGCCAATCCTAATCGCACATACAGTGTTTCCTTCATTACAAGTCTATTCCCGTCTCCGCATGGAAACACGTTTATACCCCTCTCTATTCTATCTATTTGGGTCTCCTTTGGAGTTTTGCAAGACCCAATCATACGACATATACGTTTACGTCACATACATGATGATCATGTCCATACTGCATGGTCACTTTCATCTGTCAAACCCTCCATTTTGCCTCTCGGCTTTGGGAGGTATTATTTTGTTAATTTTCTCCGTTCTAGTTTTCCCATCATTTTTGGCTGGGCAACGCACAGGCATACTTGGGGACTAGATACAAGGGGAATAGTTCATCACGACTGCATTATTTGCATATCAATGAGGTTGTATCATGGTCCGGTGATTCTGGGTTCATACGGGGTTTTGTTTTTCATTCTTTCCATTCCGGCAAGGTTTTTCTGTTATCTGATTGACGTTAAGGGGTACTGTCAATCTGGGGCGTTGTAATAACGCTGGATATACCATCCACATTGGGGAATGATGGGTCACGATGGTTGCATGCTTTTGGAAAGCTGGTACGAATACTGTATATCTATTTTGGCTCAGGGTCATCTCACGCATGGTTGTTGAGTGCGTAATGAAACGACCTCAACTTTCTTCACACCCTAATGACGACCTTCCAAATTGTCATGTCTATACTATTGCGCCTATGTCCTGACATCCCCTATTCTCCCATGATACGACTGCTAGAGCTGTTTAGCTCTTCTTTTCTTCTCCTTCATACACCGCCATTTTCCCCATGTGTAATTCTCCGAGGCCACTCTTGGTCTAAGACCCTTCTCTCCTAGTCCAAAACCCCAACCCCTAAGATCTAGCTCTCCTCGTGTTCGTGCTGGCGCCACCGTTATTGACATTGAATCAATCTCTGGCTCCCCTTGGCAAGAGAAGTCGGTGGGCCTAGATCCGGTGGCTTTGGTAGAAGATGCTAAGCGGCTTGGATTGGTGTGGACGGTTCGGCAGATGAGAGGAAATGAGATGGACGAAATGACGAGGCTGGGGTTCATTGCCGCTGGCTGGCTGAAACGACTACCGGAGCTATTGCAAGATAGTACGAAGGACGAATAGTACTTCCTGTCCAATATCACGGCGGAAGTAAAGGGAAAGGGAGTTGAGGAAAGTCGGGCAATTCACCGAAGAGAAGACGCGTAGAACACGGAGATGGGTGACGAGAGCAGACACTAATATATTACAGCATTATGAAGCAGAGGCTAAATGACAACCCGGCCAAATAGATTGTACATTGCAGGTCATCCCTCCCCAGGTGGGCGTTTGTTCTTTTGCAAAGTCGTTGAAAAAAATCCCCTCTCGCCGAAGAAACCCATCAAGTATAAACAATATCTGAGAACCGTGAAGATATTTAGATGCAAGACCACATATGGAATAACGGGCACAAAATAAGAAAAAGTGCTATGGTAAGAAAAACTTTGACGTCATTTGTGCTTCAATAGACAAAAACACATTATTTTCGAGGTTAAGTCTTCTCGGCCGGCCCGGGGCTCGCCAGAGTTGATGTGTTGGTCCCCCTTCTTCCCTCCTTTTCGGTTGCGGCCCCCGGAGGAGAGGAAGAAGACGGTTGGCGCGCCGGGCTTTCCGACTCCGCCCGAAAGGAATAAGCATTGTTGTTTGGAATGGGATCGTAGCCTGCGTAGGGTATGTGGAGGCAGGAGGGTGTTGGTTGTTGCTCGAGAGGGAGGGACTGACGGAGGCCGGGCGGCGTTGAAGATGGCTCATATACATTCAGCGTGTTGGGGGCTTGACGTGTGTATCGGAAGGGGGGACATGCTGCAATCAGAGGCAGGGGGCGGCGAGAGCAGCCAGCTTAGAAGCAGCTCTTAGAGCCCCAGCTCTGCTCGCAGCCGCAGTCACCGGGCTGCTTCCACATGTCGTCCTCGTAGGAAAAGAAGACGGTCTTGTCACCGCAAGACTCACGGATGGACTTGATGGCAGCAGCCTGCTGGGTCTTGCCGGGGCAAGCAACACCGTTGCAGGTACCGCGAGTGGGCCAACCGCACTCCAAGTTGATGACATCGTTGCCGGAGCAGATGTCCTTGAGGAGCTCAAGCTGGCCGGCGACGAACTCGCCAGCACCCGAGGGCTCGACGGCAGAGTTGAAGTAAGGGTGGATGTTGGCGCCAGTGACATCAACTACGGGGCAGATGGCGCTGGAGACGTCGGATCGCTGCCAGATGTTGAGGGTCTCGGAGATGGTGTAGGGGCCGGTGTAGCCGGAGCACTTGGACTTGACGACGGTGATGAGGTCGACGAGCTGGCTGGGCTTGCAGTAACCGTTCATGATAGCCTCGTTACCAACGACAATCAGCTTGACAATGTCCCACTCAGCCCACTTGGCAATTGCATCGACCTGGGTCTTGATGTCGGCGGTGTCGTAGCTGCAACCGGTCTCCTTGACGAAGACACCGATGATCAGTTCCATGCCGAGCGACTTGCAGGCAGCGCCAACTGTGTCGAGGGTGTCGCAGTCAGTGGAGTAAACACGGATAACGGTGAAGCCCTTGTTCTTGAGGGCCTGGATGTCGGAGTAAACAGCGCTGGCGGACTTGCAGTCACCGTTGGAGGACTGGTAAGGGGTGTAGGTGATACCGTAGTGGTCGTTGCTGCCCTGGAGGTTGCTGCTGGTCGAGAACTTCTTGCTGGAGCTAGTCTTGGGCTTGACGACGTACGACGTAGCGCTGGTGGTGGCCTCGGCTTCCTCCACGACGCTGGTGGTGGCAACCTTGGGGGCCTTGTAGGTGGCCTTGGGGGCCTCATAAGTAGCCTTGGGAGCCTCGTAAGTGGCCTTGGGGGCCTCGTAAGTGGCCTTAGGAGCCTCGGTAGAGGCGAGGCCGCTGCTGGAGTAGGGGCAGACATAGACGTAACCGGTCTCGGTGACGGTGACGGTCTGAGCAGGGGCAGTGTAAGTACCAGGGGCGTAGGTGGTAGGAACGGGGTAAACCAGGACGGTCTCCTCAGAGCAGCTCTTAGTAATGGGAGCAATGGTGTAAGTGCCGGCGCTGGGACAGACGTAGACGGTGGTGTCAATGACGCTGGTAACAACACCGTTGACCTCGGTCTCCTTGGCGTAGGGGCAAGTCACGGTAGTAGCAGTCTCAACAACGGTGGTAACACCGCCGAGGGTGTGAGTACCAGCGGGCACCTTAGTGGACTGAGCAGCGCAGACGGTGGTCGACTCGGTCACCGTCACGGTAGTGGCGGGGAAGGTGTAAGTGCCAGTGGTAGGGCAGCTGTGCACCTCAGGAGTAGGAACAACGACAACAACCTTGGTGGAAGTGGGCGCGGCCTCCGTGGTCTCAGCCTCAGTGGTCTCAACCTTGGGAGGAGTGTAGGCCTTGGTGGTTACGGCCTTGGAGGGGGCGCTGGTGGTGACAGCGGGAGCCGCGTAGGTCTTGGGAGGAGGGTTGGGAACAACTATAGATGGGTCAGTTGGGGGAGCTCGGCACAGGCGGAGGTTTCCATGGGTTCGTACGAGTGCCGGAACCGGTGATGGTAGAGTAGATGGTTGTGCAGGTGGGCACGCAGGACTCATATGCGCCTCGCTTGAAGAGGTCGTGAGCCCGTCGGTGGTGAGGGTACGCAGCGTGGGCACCGGTGGCCATGGCCGCAACGGCGGCAGCAACTCCAGCCTTCATTTTGAGAGTAGTTTAAGTTGTTGTAAAGAGGTGTCTAGTTGGGTTGAGAAACGAATGCCCGCTAAAAGAGTGAAGCGGTAAGTTGGATGGTTGAACGAAACGAGAAGGAAAGCAACGGAATCAGGGCTCTCAAAGTCTCGACGATTGTCAGGATCGTGGGGAAGGAAAGAAGAGGAAGGGAAAAGAGGACTATAAGGCATCCGCCGGGGGGGTATATGTTATTATTCCCTCCGCCATCTCTCTCTGCAGACACCTAAACACCAACATGGTTGCAAGAGCCGGCTGGTCGTTAGCCACAGCCAAGAATAGGCGGGGGCCAGTGATAGGCGGTTTGATTTGGACATGGGTGAGAGCGAGTGGCGAGGCCTCGCTCGGACAAGCGAACTGCTTCGTACCGTACCACAATCCAAGATGAAGCAGGGGTTGAGTCCCGAGACGTGAACGACCGTGGTCACCGTTGGTTGACAATTCCATGGAGCTGCCGACGAATAGGGGACGGCTGTGGAGCTCCTGGGCAGCGCGCAATTTCAATCGCATCGGCCGCTTTGCCCGCTCATCAAGCCTTGTCCAGGGGGGGCTTCATTAACAAGGCGGTCCAGGGTCCAGGGGGTGGTCAGGCCAAGAACCGTCCAAGAAGAGCCGGCTCTCCAGAAGCCTAATTTGGGAGTCGAGCAGCGAAAGGGGCTGAGTCACTTGAGACGATATTCCCACGTCAGAGGGACGAACCGGGCGGCTGCCCAGCAGAATGGCATTTCCCAACCAGCTAATGAGCGGGCAGCCTGGGGAGCAGCTTCTGCTTGGAAGAGCATCCTGGGAAGCGACATTAATTGAACCATGAACGCTCCTTTATCCGGGCTCCGGGACAGTTTCTCCACTTGGAGATGCGCTTGGATGGGTTTCCTTTTCTGGTTGAGTGGGAGTTTCTCCCGGCACGGTATCAGCCTTCACAAAGCTTCCTGGGGGCCATGGCCGGCCATGACTTGGTTGTTTGCTTGCTTTGCTTTGCCTTGCATTGCTTCTCCGGGTTGTGTCTCTTCATGGGTCCTCGGGCCACCTTTCTTGTCTGGTGAATCAGCCGGCTCATCGGCTTGGCGGGTCGTGAGATTGTTCCTGCGTCTGCCATCCATGGCTACGCTTGAATCCGTCTAGCGCTCGCAGATAGCGCATGCGCCGCGGTGGAGAAGTGATGAGCGCCCTCGTATTGGCTGTTAGTGCGTCTGGTCTTCTTTCAAGGGCCTTGTGACTGTCGTCTGCAGTCGTATTACTACGGAGTAAAGCAAATGATCAGTCTGTCACTCTGCCTTTGGCTCTCTGCTCCAAGAGGCGCAGTCGTGATGCGGGGGGGTTCGGTGCATCGTGATTCGACAATCGGGTCTTTTCCAACATGATGAAACACTTCTTCAATTGCACACGGCGGCGGACCGACCACCACTTTCGTCGTAGGGCGCCTCCAAGGCCCCCAAACGGCCACAAGCTTGGGGTCCTGCACCTCATCATCAAAGACATGGCATGGCCATTCATCTTGTGGCTGCGTCGAAAGATCCGGGGGAACACCCTAGAACACGTCAACTTCTTTCTTGGCCCCTCCGACCGTTGAGTGAGACCAACTCGCAGAGTATTAAATGCCGCTGCTCGTCTGGATGATCAATGGGACTCGCTGTTTCCAAGGCTCCAGGGAAGGGAAGCGCAATGTCGATCTGTCGGGAGGCCTTGATTTTGTTCTCCAAATCAAACTCGTCAAAGCCGGGTCCTTGGCTCTCCTTGGCTGGTCATTTCGTTCGGCACAGGCCTCGACAGTCCGAAGTAACCTTGTCCCCCTTTTTCGTTCCGGGATGTCGGTCAGTGAAGCATTCATTTCTAGCCGCCACGCCCATCATGCGAACGAAGACTTTAGCCTTTTCCCCCCTCGTAAATAGGATTTCTAGACGAGTCAGAGTCGAAATGTCGGTTGTTAGCTGGGCACGTGTAGCAAACCACCTTCCTTTTCATGCCTTTCATGCATGTTGGCCGCTCTCGTTGATCGATTGCCTCTGTTCATGGAGGGCAGACGATTCAAGCTCGTCGCAGCCATGACAGTTTGGGGAATATATCCCATCAGTGAATACCGGCAGACATCCGAGGGTTGATATAATTTATCAATCTGCGTGAAACATTGACAGATTGAAACATTGAAACATCTTTGACGAACCGACCGAGTGCCTTATGGATGGATACTCTGTACGGGATGCATACCCATGATCCCATCTGTCCCCGATAAAGTGCCTGGTGGCTCAAGTGCCACAGGCGGTCATGTGACACCGCGACTGCCCCTCTAGCGACGCCAACGCGGTTGTGGCTAAAAATTTTAGAGCCTCAGCCATGATGCTTCGGAAGCGCAAGCAAATGCCTTTTGCGTAACCCGAGATATCGCCTGCCATGCTCAGCGCATCGAGACGTCCGTACGTCTGCCGGCGGTGCCTTGTGCAAACCGGCCATGGATTGCCATCGTCTCGATCCGTCATCGCTCGTCGATTGGGTTGCAGCCAGAACGTTAGGTTCTTCCATATCTCGATATCTACCTAGTTAACTAACAAACCCGACTCCAGAATACCATCACAACGCAAGCTGATGCGCCTCTGCTGCCAGAGAAGTCCTTCGGCTTAGGAAGTATCCCAAAGGCAGCCCCTTCAGCACCTGCGAGTATTGCTCCCCACCTAGACAATCGACCAATTCGACAAAGACTCCGCGACTGGACACAGGACCCGAATTATGTGCTACAGGAGTTTAACGAAACCATCTTATATGGGACGGTTTCCAACATCAACACCCGAATGATGTCTACTGGTGCTTCCGAGTTCGATTACTTCAAGTCCGCGCCAGAAGGCATGGTTGAAGGTACCATGATTACCGGGAATGATGATGTCGAAACTGCCATGGTCGGGTCCAATGAACGAGCCCCTGGCGATCTTGTTGAGATGAAGTCAGTTACTCGCCGGCCTCGATGAGAGCCGACACGGCTGACATTTAGACAGACAACCTGGCATTCGCTCCCCGATTTTTGCCGTCTATCTAGGATACTTCGGCTCCCGACACCACTTCTACACAAACAACGGCAGGTGGGTGGTAAGTCTGGGCTTCTCTGCCATCTTCACTGTATCAAACTTTTCCACTGCCACCGAAATCCAACCTTTGCTGGACACATTCCCCAAAGACGCCACACCTGACGAGTACAATGCGTTGAGAAGAGCAGACAAGGGACCCTCACGGGAGGTTGGATCGGTCCTCATGGAGAGGATGAATAAGTTCATCGCCAGCGCCGATAAGTACTACCAAGACAGCTTGACCAATCTCGACAGGGCCAGGGCCTTGATCTCAGACGGGAAACGGACCAAGTATCTCAGCCTCTTTGAAATCGCAGATATGCTCTTGCCCCAGTCAGCTCGGAAAGGCGACAGCTTCCCACCCCCTGCCCTGTATGCTGTCCACACTGCTCTGTACCGCAACGACTTCGTTTTCAGGCCCCTCAGTCCCACTTCAGATTGCCATCGACGAGACCACCTCTTTGAAGTTTTCCCTTACCACGATATTATGATGATTAATCGTATTACTACCATGGTCCGCGACTATTCTCAGAAGATGGGCGAGAATGGAAGAGCTCCGAGTCCCAAGGAGCTTTCTTCTAACGCCTTTGGCAGTTTCGTCCTGAGAGCCAGAGAGATTGTCAAGGCCAATCGAGAGAAGCGTCTATTTACGCCATTTGGAATAGTGGCCCCCACGTCTGGCGTTACTCTTGGGACACCAGAATGGTCGAGAGCCCAAATGGATGTGATTCGATATCTGGAGTGGTGGGCGAGCTACGAACTCTTCGAGCCATCGTCTCGCTTCCACTCCTATGGTTCCATGATCCTCCGAGCCTTGGAGCTCTATGACGATGTCCTTTTGGACCAGACCACAGCGTGGACATTCCTCCAAGAAGTCGGGATGATTCCCCCTTGGGAGATACCATCTCGGTACAAGGTCCGATTTCCTGGAGTTCAGATCCAGAGTGGCGGGGGCCTGATTCGAAAGAAGCCGCATACATTTGAGGAGTCGCGACGGCCTGATATCGCTGGCGGATCCAGAAAGGAGTGGAAAGGCGTCAACGTGCTCTGTATCGACGCGCCGTCGACAATGATCATTGATGATGGCGTGTCCCTGGAACGAACGGATAAGGCCGATGAGTTTTGGATACACATTCATACGGCCGATCCGGCTTCAGGAATCTTGCCGAATTCTGAGTTGGGCAAGTTCATGGAACTGATTCCCGAGAACATCTACCTCCCAGGTCACTTCCAAGCTATGCTGCCGTCTGACATCGGGACAGAGGACTCGAATGACTACAAGTCGGAAGGCCTGATCAAGACCTATTCTCTAGCCGCAGGCCGGCCTACGCTTACATTCAGCACAAAAGTCAACGAAGGCGGCGAGCTCTTGGAGTACAAGGTCGAGCCCGGCATGCTTGACAAAGTGACGTATCTAGATCCAGTCGATGTCGCTCAGTTCTGCGAGGAACCGGCGCCTCCTCCTGCTCCCGGCCAGGCCCTTGCCGTTGGGTCCCTTCCTGCGAAGGCTGACCAACCCCCCAACCGGCCGATGACTATTGCCGACAACCTGGACAGTGACAGCAAGCAAGATCTCTTGGTCTTGTATCGTCTAGGTGAAGCACTCAAGAAGAAGCGACTGGAGAAGGGAGCATGGCCATACTTTGCACCCAAGCCATCAGTCACAGTCGCTTTTGAGGATGTACCTGCGGTCACACCGGGCGAGGGCGTGAACGTGCTACCGCCCGATCCATACATCAAGGTTGGCTACGACGCCTTCAATGGTGCATCCGTTGTCTCTAACACGATGGTTCTCGCGGGCGAGATTGCGGCACGATGGTGTTCAGATCGGGGCATCGCTGTGCCGTATCGCAAGGACGTCCATTCATCGACCAACTTTGCGGGAATCTACGAATACGCTACTAAGGAGCTCTTCCCCCTTCTTCGCAACGGGATCCAACCTTCGGCAAGCCAACGGCAGGAGTTGAACCGACTGACTGGAGGCATCGAGATCTCGGCGACACCTGGCCCTTATTTCATGCTTGGCTTGGACATGTATGCCAAAGCCACATCGCCCCTGCGTCGGTTCTCGGATCTCATTCTCCATTGGCAAGTGCATGCAGCGCTGGCCCATGAGAGGGAGGTGAAGCGGCAGATTGATGCTTCAGTGGACGACCTGGACCAGATTCTCCCCTTCACCTCGGAGACAATAGACAATACGCTCTCACTTCTACACATGCGGGAGAAGATGGCCCGTGTCCTGTCATACGGCGTCAAGGAATGGATTCTGATAGCGGTCTTGCGCGACTGGAAGTTCGAGAATCGGCCACCACGCAAGCTGCGGTTCACCGTGGATTCTGCCTGGTCGAAGGGGCTGATGGGCCGGATCGACTTGTTTGATCTGGACGCCCTCTTGACGATCCCGGACTTGAACTCGCTCGCCCTCATGAAGGATATCAAGGTGGGCGACGCATTCGAGGTTGAAATCACCAACATGAATGTTCACCAAAAGGAAATTTTTGTCAAGGCGGTCAAGTACCTAGGCCCTGACGACAAGGCGGCATCAACGTCCTGAGCCGCCGAGGCTATGCAGCTAGCTGACCGGTGTGCGCCCTTGGCTCAGGACCCGCGGGGCTCTCCTCATGACAGGTCTCGTCTGAAACGCAAGCGCTTTGGATGCTGTTCATGTGCGATGGCGCAGTATTCATACTGTTCGTCAACGGTTGACATGGAGTTTCCCCGCATCCAGTGCCGAGTCCCTGGGGCCAGGGGATGAGAGAAGGCCCTGGGGCTTGGATACAAGGTCCATTTCACACCGATTGGACGCACTGGACATTTGCGTGTCCATGCTTTTCCCCTTCTTCCTGGCTTTTGGGGTGATTTAACAGCAGAGCTGACGGTTGGGACGACTGGCTGTGTTCCGAGTGGCTCGAAGCGACGTAACGAGACAGCCATATTACGTATCTACCGTGCTATACACGGCCATGTAAGATTAGCATGACGGCCATTGAATGAATGTAGGATTAGGTGCTGTACGAGATAGCTAAGTAGCATGTACTCAGTCAAAGAGACAAAGCGTTTCCACTTTTTCCCGCTCAGACACTCTTCTCTCTGCTTCCTCTTGTTGAAGTTTTTTTTTTTTTTTCAATCTTGCGAATAGTGGCAGAAACGTCTCCACGACCCTGGATCAGAACCGTACGACGGTTGCGCTCTTCCTACGTCATCTGTGGTAATACTACCCACCGCAGAGAGTGCTTGGACTTTCCATAATTAGGTAAGGCAGGTCAAGCAAGGTCAGCAACTAGCAAAGCAAAGAAAAGAAATGTCCTGTCAAAAAGGCCAAAGCGAACAAACAATCAATCCACCTCGTTTTACCGTCCGCCTCACCTTTCCCATTTCCCTTAACTAATTTCTCCCGTTAAGTGCTTCCCCGCCTTTTTCAATCTCTGTTTTTTTCTTCCCCTTCACGTGGCGCCTCCCCACACCGCCCACCCACACGCCCCCCAGACCTTGTTGTCATTCGGGCCCCGGAGAGTCACGCGGGGCATGGCATAATCCAATCCCACAGACCAACGAGGAGCTGCCAATGCTCACAAGCTGCTGCATCCCCACGACGCGGCCTGGCGTGCCTTGCTTCCCCAACAGTTTTGGATAACCTGCATCGCTGACGATCCACGTGGACCCTTATTCGCTGGGCCTGCCAACCCGGCGGGCGCTGGCTGATCGACGGCCTGCGGAGCGGAATAGCCCTTTCTAGGTGGCGAAATTCCCCGTCCTTCCAAGGCGGTAAACACGCGACGAGTACCTCATGTCCGTATGAACCGGCCTGCAACCGTCATGTACTCCGTACCTGATGCACGGAGCTACCTGAAAGACCTATATTGCCCGACCGCTGCCGCGTACCGGACTCCCCAAGCTGTGGGTAGTTGCCGGATTGAACTCATGCCAAAGTTCCAGAATGCGTGCTTGAGAAGTCATCTTTTGGCGTAATTCTGTTTTATTTATGACGGTATTTTGTGTAAATCGATTCCCTATACGTCCGCGTGGTTTTGCCGAGACCCTGAACCCCTCTCCCCGCCGTTCCTTTCGTTCCTTATGTACAATGTGAGAAAGAATTAAAACACACAAGACGCACTGGAAATCTGCCCGTAGCCATTGATTGGGCCCCCCCCCCCCCCTTTGCCTTGTACCGCCGTTTTTGCTCCTCACCCTTGGTCCGTTTGTTTGCCTTTCCTTTCCTTTCCATTCCGTTATTCCCTTGAGCCGTAATCGCCTGGTTGCCACCCGCCTATTCGTAGACACTTTCAAAGCCCCCACTCCTTTGGGATATCATGAGAAAGTCGAAGAAGAAAAGAAAATATAAGCTGTCAAAACGCCGAACATTCCCCGGGTCCGCCCATTTCCATTCCTTCAGATCCATCTTGTTGGAGGCGCAAGGGTTGGTCACAGGGCCGCTGACTATTGAGGCGCTTCCCGCCGCCATGCCGCCCGAGTGTCGTGGTCCATGAGGCATCCCTCGGTATAACCAGTACCGGCATTTAGCTCCTGCGTCCGCTTCTCCGTCGTACTCGTACACAGCCCCCTTCGTGCCTCTTCGTGCCTCCTTGTGCCTTTTTGACCTCTTCATCACTCCTTTGGTTTTTGCGTGAAAGCACGTTGCTTTTCTGTAATCCAGTCGTCCTCTCGTCTCGTGTATAGTCAAGTAAGCTAATGAGTCAAGTATCGCTCTCCAAGTGCCGTCGTTGCGTGTCAGCCTAGAGTCTAGACTGGTACCCAGAATACTCTTCCGGGAAAGGACCATGATGGTGTAAATGATAAAACCTGCTGGGGAAAATGCGAATAGCCTCGGGATGGCTATGCCTGTATAGGTAATGCGACCTTCTGTCTGGTCATGCCAAAGTGATGTATGGCTTCGAGCTCCCACTCAGAACTGCTATTGGGAAGGGTTGCCATTAGATATTAGATGCCTCAACTCGGCTCTGCTGGGAGTGAGAGTCCTCAAGTCTTTCACTTCCTCCAGCCCACATTCCAGATGACATGGGCGATGTCACGGGCGGTATTGACCGTGTCAATAACTCGGCCAAAGATACCATCTCCGTTGTTGGGATCGCCCTCCTCATATGGCATGAGCATCCCAGAAGCTGTTCGGCGCATCCCAGCTGGGGCGTCATTGAGGCTGCCGGAAGACACCGTGCGACGCAAGCCGCCGTTGGAACACTCGGTGGGGGGTGATGACCAGCCCGATGAGGGGTTGAGCAGCGCATCGTCCAAGCCCGATTCCTCTTCATCCTCTTCTCCGAGAAAGAACTTGCCAGATGGCTTCGCCGGTCGCAAGGTCTCCTGGGAAGAGGATGGGGACATCAAGGGACTGCGCGAGTGCTTCATTGCTGTCTCCTTGGGCTCTGGAGTGTCCTCTCGATACTTGAGTGTTGTCGAGGGGAGCATGGCGATCGTCTTACCCTCAGCAGACTTAGTCTTGGAAACTCGTTTTTTGAGGATTGGTCGCTTCTTGGTCCTGACCCGCTTCATCATAACGCCGTCATCTGAGTCACTGCTGTCTCCATATGGATCCGAGTCCATAGCAACGTCTTCTTCTTCTTCGCCCTTGACGTCGACAGCGATGCATTGCTCGACTGATTCGTTAAAGTGAATGTGCTTGCGCTCAGTGTTTGGTGAGACAATTCCAGATGATTCAGTCGAAGGTGCCAGACTGCTGCTTCCATTGCTCATTCTTCTTGAAGAGAAAGGGTAAGCGAAGTAATCGACGGTTCCACGTCTATGGGGTCGCAGAATTCCCCTTGTTTCCTGCGCCTGGACAGCCGCTGTGGCCTGTTTTAGCAGTGAGGCAGTAGACAGAGATCTTTGGAGCATGACTTCTGACATGCTCCTCTTCTTGAGGATGGGCTTCTTCTTTAGATTGACCAGTGAGCTAGTCTTGGAGATGGAAACGCTGGAAGGTTCTGTCTGTGTGTCGTGGACAGGCTTGGCTCCCGACTGGAGGGGGCCATACAGCCAGGTAACATCGCAATCCTTGAGCCTGTCTTCTGTTAGCCGATTATCGCATTCCAAGAGGAGAATCGAATACGTACCAATTGAGTGTTTCGGGCGAAACGGTTTTCAGGTTGTTCTTCGCCTTCATCCAAGTTCTCCAAGAAGCATTTTCCAGACGCGCAGCATTGGCAAACTCGCCGCGACGAGTCACAATGTACCTCCACGAGGACCAAATGTCCTCCTCCTTCCAGTCATGGGACAAGTAGTCAACCTGTCGCGAGGGCTTAGAAGAAACTGCAGTGTCATCCTCGGCATGCTCCGTGATTTCGGGAGTTCCAGGTCGCGAGGTGTTGTTAGAACCTTCGTTGGAGCTCTCGTGGTCGGCCGGTGATACCGTGTAAGAATCACCCGTCTTGGGGCTCGGTGGAGGCTCAAGATTGTCATCTGGGTGGATTTGAGGGTGGACGTAAAGCTTCTCCTGGGCAAAGGTGGGAAACATGAAGTGGTCTTCGGGGGAATCAGAGAGACCCAGAGGGTCGTCGTAATCGGAGGCAATGGAGAGATTGGTAGCCGGGGTAGAGGCGCAGGAGAGGTCTGTGGATTCGGCGTGGACGGTGCGAGGAGAAGATGGAGCGGAAGAGGAAGCAGAGTCGGAGTAAGTTTTGGGAGAGTGGTTGTAGGAATGGTTGAGATGGTGGTGGGAGGAGGAAAATGCAGAGGAAGATGTGACGAAGTTGCTGGAGGAGTGAGAGCGTCTCAGAGAGGAGGCGGCGAAGTAGCCGCTATCGTCAGAGGGAAGAACGACGGCCATGGTGAAGGTTGATTGGGGGTCCGCAGACGGGACCAAGACGCCGCAGCACCCAAAGAGAAGAAGTCGGGGTTAAAGACTCATGGATGAACGCTCGAGAGCTGTACTGTCGATATGTTTTGGACTTTGTGTAGGATGAATGAAGAATGGAAGTTGAGACAGAGACAGGATTGGGATAAATGGGCGTGGGGAGGAAGAAGAATGGTTTGCCGATGGGGTGGGGGACCCAGGTTATAGGGACTGTAGGGAGTGTGGCCGCGGGTGTGAGTGGCAGCGAGCCCAATGGCCGTCCGGACAGCGGGCGGGTGGTTGTTCTCCGTTTGGGCTTAGCCTGGGCTCTGTGCTTTGGTGGTAGGTGGTTTGTGGCACCTGGTACCGGTACTGTATGGAGAACGAAGTACCTCCACCTCCGTATGCGACGGACGAGGGCGAGAGACCGAGTGGCTTTTGGCGCCTGGGGGACCGGGGGAGAGGCGGCGGGGGGGGCGTGAACCTGGTCGAGGGGGGCGCGCGGTGGCGTTGGGTTTTGAAGCCGATTTGCGACAATGTTGGTCTATGGCGATGTATGTATGTGGTTCCCAGGGCGGTGACGAATTTCGTGGGGGAGGAGATTCGGAGCTGTAGAAGAAGAAGAAGAGGAAGCAGGAGAAGGATAAGTTGTGGTTGTTGTGAATGAGAAGGATCAGAGGGGGGGTTGAAAATGATCCGTTCTTTCCTTGGTAACAATTGGGGTCGGGTCCCGTCCTTGTTGTTCAACACTCCTCAGCTAATCAACAACCAGATGGAACAAACCGTCAGGAATTGTTCAGAATGATAAGAGAAAAAGGCCAGCGTGGGCAATCCGAAGCCAGATATAAAACAGGAACAAACAAGATATGACGGCAGCACTTAATCGTGCACGCGGGGGTACTCGAAGAAAGAGGGGGAGAAGAGATGCAATGCAATGCAATGTTGGGATGGATGGATACGGTTCTGTCGGTAGATACAGACAGATTACAGCGTCTCTCTCCCCAATTGCGAATGAGGGGGGGCGACGTCGAGACAGACGGAACTCCGAACTTGGCCTAGCATGGACATGGCAAAACGTACAAGAGCATAACTAGGGAATCTATGAGGAATGGATACAATGGAAGAGAGGCCCAGTATCAATTGCAGACATTGATTGAGCGCTTGATGCGGCGGGTGAAAACGGACTGACGTTTTGTCTAGGTAGGCAGAAGAGAAAGGAAGTCGTCCGTCTCCAGCTTCTCCTCCCCCAGAGTCAGTGAATCACGCACTCACTCACCTAACAAAGCACACGCCCTCTGTTGGCGCAATTGCCTCAACTAGGATCTGGGGACTCGAGCAAGGGGACAGGGGGGAGAGGCGTGGCAGAGGGCAAAGCAAGAATCTATAGCGGCTGATTTGATGGCGAGAGCCCAAGCCAAACGTGATCGGGGCTTGAGCGAACTAGGACAGGCCTCGCTTCTCCACCGGCAGGTCGGCTTGATGGGCCATGAAGAAGGTTGTGAGGCTTGTGGACGAGGTGCGGGAGGAGTTGAAAGGGAGGGAGTGTTCAATGTCCCAGCCCAGAGTGCCGGTGAAGAGGGCGGACAGGACAAGACAGGGCTGGGATTATTCTGTGCGACAACACCATATCGTACACAGCAACTGGGGATATCAATGCGGAGAGATTGAAAGAAATGACTCTCTCCGTCGTCTCTTTTGACGCTCAACTGACATCACGGCGTATCTGCCCCTGCTAATACAACTGTCCACTGCCTCATTGCGGATACAGAACTACGGATGCTGTCCATACAATACGCGATGCAAACATACATACCAAGGGCACAGGCAAGCCAAGTCCCCGTTGAGAGATGTCCTTCCAACTCCAGTAAAGGACCAAAACCGAACAAGGTGTGGGTGGAGAGACAACAAGAGAGACAAGAGACAGCGTTGTGTGAGGGGTGGGGGGCGTGTGTAAAAGCGTGGGTGAAGGATGGTGGGATGTGGGCGTATTGCGATATCATTCATCAATAGCGAAGAGCGCGTGGCTTTCATCCCTCCCCGGCAGTTCTTTTGGCTCTGGCTTTGCTTCTCCGGGGGAGGGAAATGGAAGAGGGTTCGCGGGATATGAGCAAAGGGTATCAAAGCTTTCTCCTCGGCCCTTGTCGATGGGCGAAGACGTGGTACTGCCCGTGGTATGCGAACAGACGACCAGATGATTACCAAAAAGAGATGAAGGAGAGTTGGGGGAATGATTGGGATGTTTCCACTTTTCCGGCGTGGGTGAAGTGAACCGCCCAAGCACAAGCACCTCTGGTCAGGTCAGAAGAGACATGGCATGGGAATGGATGAGGCCCTTGCTCCTTCTGTCATGTCTTGTAGTGCCTCTGTGTTACCATGGATGTCATGGAGTCGATGAGAAGCGTTGCCTGAAATGTGTCTCGGTCGGAGATGGCAACGTCAAGGGAGGCAGTGATGGAAAGGAGAGGAACGCCGAAAGCCATTCATCAAAACGCCGGAGAGCGAAGCATGCGATGTGATGGCAATTGCATGTCATCTTCCGTCGCGCTCACCTGCGCGAGCACCAAGATGCAGTTCGATGCAGTGCGATGCAGTGCGATTCGATCCTCGACAGCTACTTCGTACCTAATGAAAATTCAAGTCCCGTCATTACGAGCACGGCAGCAGCTGCGGGGGCTGGCAGCACATCATCGCCATCACCTGCATCGCTTCCATGTAAAAAATAAATAAAAAAAAAGTCAATCAAAGAAGCTTCCAAATGGCCAAATTAAAGGGGAGGAAAACGAAGCCCGGGACCTCTGGCTCAGTACCCCGGAAATGGCCCAGGCGCAGCTACCTTTGTCCAGAGTACGTGCTTCGCACGGGTGATAATACACCAACGTAAGTATGACCGCAAATGGACCCTTCTTCATTTGCTGTCGCTGCGTTATGACCCTGGCCGGGGGTTGGATTAGATGATTTGAATCAATGACATCCAGCTTCAGGCATCAAGCAAGCAATGTTGGTATCGCAAGAACCAGCAACGAAAGCCCTCGAAAGGATTCATCCGTCGTCCAACTGACCAGAGGACAAGGGTCACCAAACAAGCACTAGAACGGAGAAAGAAAAGTAAAAGAGCTTCGACTCCACCCGTCAAAAACTGTCTGTCCGGGAACGCTCCGAAGGCGCCGCCCAACGGCCCTCTCATTAGGTGACAGTAATAAATGGCGACGGTTGAAGAGGCGCTCCCGTGGACAACCACACGAGACGGGGCTCCGTAATTGGGCCGGTTCGGCTCGAATATTGAAGGGGACGAGACAAAAAGAAAACACCGACAAAAATCTCCTGTTCCTAATTCAGTCTCCTGACTGCAAGTGTCACGACTCAAACGCAACCGAAAGGGGTCACGGTGTTCCGCGGGTGCCTGGGCTGAGAGAGCCCTCATGACCGACGCAGGGACGAGACGGAGTCCTGTCAGGGCCCGTTCAGCCGCAGTGTCGCGGTTTTAAATCACCACGACACGACAACGACAACCACGGCACAGCAAATCTATCCATGTCCCGGGACCCGGCGGAAGCGGGAGAGAGCAGGCAGGGACCCTCCTTCAAGGCACGAGGACGCTTTCTCAGGGCCCATCCAAGGGCAAGGGCAAGAGGCGACTTGATTTCAAACTGTTCTTAGCCGAGGACGGACGGACGTTGCAATCAAAAACGCAAACGACGACCGAGAAAGAGAAAGAGCGGCTGATGGGAGTGGCTTCTTCCGACAAGACAGAGTTCTTCCACGATCGCGTTCTTACCTAAGAATTACCACCTTTTCTCTCCCAGTGTCCGTTTTTCTCACATCTAGACTTTCTCATCACACATCGACTGGAATGCGCTTCGGTTGGCTGCCAGATTACTTTCGTCGACACTCCGGGGAGGGGGAACAAGCCCCAGGATCCATCCCAACACAGCGGTCCATGATGGTCGACACACCAAACGACGCCCCCGCGGCCCACGACTAGTTCCCCCGAAGAGCCCCAAGCGGCCCAGCGATTTGGACCAGACGGAGTCTCGAGCAGGGATTGGGGGGTGAATGCCCTGGGGCCCTGGCCCAAACATGAAAATCCTGCAGTGTCGCCTGCGATTGGGGCGCGCCAAGCATCGTCGGATTTTATTTTATTATTTTATTTTCCTCAACTCGCCATGACCCATCACTGGCTCGCCAACTGAAAGAAAGCTGGAGGCGAAAGCGGGGATCCGTCGGGTTCCAGAAGCAGCGAGTCCTTGTCGCACCACCCAAGACCCTGGCCGGGGGGGATCGATTGGATACCGTAATTCGAGCTTGTCGAGTAGAAAGGGACACCGAGAAAGAATGAAAACGAAAAATGCCATGGAAGGGCAAAAAAGCAAGTAAAGCCCTGGGTGAGGCGTTCCAACATGCATGCATGAAGAAAACGGCTTGAAGAAAAATCCGAATTTTTCTTTTGACTTGCGAGATGCCCTGTGCGGAAAGTGCAAACTGGGGTCAATGTCTCACCCGTCACAGTACGAAGTCGTCAAGAGCGGCACGGCTGATGAGAATGCTTGAATTGCCCCAACCCAAGCGCGGCCGTGCCATGACTTGCGCACCGGGGCAACAAAGCCTTTTTCATCAACCCGTCTCGGCTCTAGAACGCGGCCAAGATGCGGCGTCTTTTCTCCCCTCGATCGCCTACGTTCAGGGTTCCCGAGACGAGGAGAAAAAAGGCTCAAGGGAGATCTTCATCGGTTAACAATGGAACTCTAATGCCAATATCCGAAGCATCAACGGCAATCCACCTTAGACGAACCCAGCATGGAGAATGCCAATGGATGGGTGCCCCTGGTTTGTTTGAAGGGACTGACTGCATATCATCGATTCGGAGCCTCCTCCTCTTCGCTGCAACCCCGCGGGGAAGATGCAGGGTAAGCAAGCCTCATGGAGTATTTATGGACGATTAACGAACAACAACCACAACGTCCATCTCGATGATCGATCATCGATCGAGGATGAATTAGTATCGCCGAGGTAGATGCCACTCGTTTAATGCATCTCGGTGAATCTCATTCTTTTGAGTTTCTACTTATCCAGTACTGACATTTCCCCCTATGAGGGCTTTGCGCAAGCTTCCGATTATGATAGCAGCGATTATTCTCACATGTTGACGTCAAACCCTGTCACCGTCCAAAATCGGCCATTCATTGCGGCACTTTCTGTCCTCGACGGACCCAGGCGTGTTTCGTAACCGAGCATCTTGTCGGGCCGGGCACTTGAGTTTACCCTTTGTGGGAATTCACTTGAGGTGTTGTTGAAGATCCACGTCAGATGGAACGGCGACCACCCACCTTGAGCGTCGGTTATCTGCCACAACAGTGCCAAGATGGGGATGAGGGGGGCTGCCAAGAGGGAAAATAATTACACCTCAGTCGAGATGCCATCCCCTCGGGGCCTGCTGTGCCTTTACAGTATGAGCAATGAGTGGCTTTTCGTCTCTACTTCGGTCGCAAGATGGGGTCTTGTTGCATCACCGGAATGCAATACGTGTGGTCCTCCGTCTGTTGCTTTCTTTCTCGGTACGTTCCATCAAAGGATTGCAACCATCGGAGTTATTGGTGCACGGCGCGGTTGATGATGGTGTGTTGACGAAAGCAGAGGCCTGCCCTGTCTGTCTGTCTGTTCAATTTCCAGGTTTCGTTCTCCGTACCTGACGCTTGGGGTTCGACAGGTTGATTTCAAAAGCCGTAACCATACGGATTGTTCCCTGGATCCGTTTGACCATGACATTCCGATGGCTGGCAGCGATGGAACTACACATTCGCACGGTACTTCCAATGAGATGAGGCGCACAACTCAATCGACAAGCCCGGGTCACGAATCACGTATCACGTATCACATTTCCAACACATGCTTTATTCCGTCTTGATGGGTCATGCAAGATGGAGCCCTGAAGGCGTCTACGAAAGCTCCTTTGAGCCGTCAACCGCCTATGGATGCTTTGGAGCCGTTAACGATGACTAACCAACAATCCGAAGTTGTTGCCCGTTTTCGTCCAGTTGCCCTTGCGAGAATGATCGACGTGTGGCCCTGTTTTTGGCCTGCAACCCTGGCTGATGGACATGTTCCGAGGCAGATCATCAGCAAAACGTTGTCGACTTGTCCATCATCATCCAATCCACACCCTCACTGCACGGGCTGTGAGACTAGAACCAGTGGCTTGCCTCGAATCTCTCTGCCCCAGACTCACCCCAGAAAAATTGCTGGTGCCCTGTTTGTTTGTTGCGGCTTGCGCCCGCGTTCGTCCCCGCCAGATGAACCATGTCTTAGATTGGCGGAAGCGAGAACGCCTCGTTCTTTTGGCCCTGGCTCATCCGTGAGCCAGCCAGCAGCAGCGCTTCCAATGCTACGAACTAATCAACAAGCAACGGCGGCGAATGCTGCTGCTCACCTTGGGACGGCGGGCGTCGCTGACATGGGCTGTCTCACCGGGTTTTTAGCTGCTTCACCTTGGGCATGCAAGCACGCATGTTGGTTACCTCATGGGATGAAAGACATCATCATTTCAGTGGCTGAGAGGCTGAAAGTGCTGTTTCTGGTTGTATGCTTTTCCCTTTGTTTGTTCATCCCCCCCAATTCACCACCCACTCCCACGCCCTCCCCTCTGTCCCCCTCTTCAACATCCTTAATCCCCGGCTTGTTGCTTCGCCCTTCTTCCTCCACCCAAACTCAAAACTCAAACCTCATGTCCGCCCTCCCTCGGGCTGTTTTTCTGTCCCCGGTGCTTGTTTGTTCGCCGCCTCGGTCTTCTTCCGTTTTGTCCTCCGCATACCCGGGGACTGTTGTTTACGGATTCTCCCGAAAAAGCCGTGTTATGTATACTGTAGATACAGTGTGCATTCGACTCCGAAATGCCCACCTCAGGCCATGTCGGCTCCGACAATTGAGGAGCAACTGCTCCAGGGTCGTCAAGGATATGAGTTAATGCCGTGAAACGTTTTCTCCTGCGGGCGATGTCCTGAGCCAATTGGCGGCTGATAGCTCGCTGACGTTTCACTCATCATTATCATCGGGAGGCTTCACACTTAACGTCCCAGTGGTGATGCGGGATGGCCGCCCTACCCGTCCAAAAAAACACCACACCAAGATGCGGCGGCCCTGGTGCAAGTCCTTCACAGATGGGTGTTAGTCTCGCAGCAGTCCTGCAGCAGTGCGACAGCAAGCCATGCATCTAGCAAAGTTGCCAATGCTTTGCTGGATTGTGTTAAAGCCACCCGGCCTGATGTTGCAGCGCTGAGAGCCGGTCCATCCATCTCGCCATGGCTAACTAGGTAGTTATCACGCCTTTTAGCCTCAACAGCGGTGGTGGGCCGGGGTTCAGCCATGGTCTTATCGGCCGTTTCTCTTGCCTTTGTGTATCCGTATCTGTCATCTTGTAATCGGAGCATCATGATGATACGCGATAGGGACACCTCTCCCGCCCGTCTCATAAGGGTATTTCTCTTTTGTTACATGAGCCGGCTCTCTGACCTATCCGTGTCCCTAGTTCCCGAACCGCCCATCTCCTCTCTCGCCCTGTTAGCATCCTGAATGGTGGTTGCCTTGTGCTTATTCAAGCCACACTACGCCTTGCCGCCCATCAGTTGAACTCTGATGGTTCGGGTGATGTGGCTCGAGACTTCCCGGGCCGAGCGAGGAGAGAGTGAGTGAGTTGTTTTCTTATTCGTACGGGTACGGACACTAGTTGCTTCGTAAGTTACAGACGAGGCAGTCAAGGCTTTGGAGGAACATGGATCGAGGCTATTCCTGAGCGCAAAACTCAAAAGCTGGTTGTACGGATACAAACTCCAGGCTCTTCGGCCTATGCCTGCTTACTCATTCCACGAGCAGCTTCGCATGGCTTATCAAATCCACACCCCTCCTTTGTCACTGTCTTCTTGACTGTTTGCTGCGGTTGCGGGATGAATAATTGACACGAGTTGTGTAGTCGTTGGCATCGTCGTCAGCATCGGAAAGACATGCCGACCCAACAACAACAACATCGATATCAACAGTTGAGGTGGCTATGGAGAACTCATTCTCATTGTCATCGTTATCCACTGCTCTCCGCTCCTAATAAACTCACCCTTTCATCGAAAACCACCACCATGGCGTGCGCTGGTTAGGCATTGGGCATGTCCAAGTCCTAGTTTCGCTTGGCTTGCCACGCTGCTGCCTCGACGAGTGGTGTTTTGATATCCCCATTGCAACCTTCTGAAGAGCGTCACCACGGGTTGACAAGGTGCAATCTCAATGGGCCGTCATCGAGGTGACGTTCCCCGCCAATGTGGAGTTGTCAACCCCGGGGATGATATGAGATGGGCTGGCCGGTCAAGTTGTAGGAAATTTGTCCCCTCTCAGAGCCTCTCGTTGTCTTGTTTCGCTGGGTGGTGAAACACGAGGGCGAAAAGGCGACAGTGATTACTGGGACAAAGTATCACCAGTCACGTAAGGGCCGCATCATCAAGCGTGAGACTGCTCCTTATCAAACCGCTAGAGCCGCCCACTTTTTGGGCCTGCTGCTGGCCCAGTCCGGAGCCGTCGCTGTCGCACGCTCTGCCGCGTCTGTATGAATAACTACGCCGTAACGAAGGTCGCCTCCGGAAGACTGTATGCGGGAGTGACGGACGGACCCCCAACGCTCCTCAATGACTGCAACCCTGATGCTGCGGGTGCTGCTGCTTCTTGGCTAGGTTGCTTTGGAGCCCTTGTAACTAATTGTGCAATAGCAGTTAGACGTGCAGCCTGCCTCTTTTAGAATTGCACCGTTGAAAAAAGTGCTGCGATGTGCGGCCCCAATGCAATGTTGCCCTCTAACACGAGCCCCCGCGTGGCTGACCAGTCACTTCTTCACCGGTGTGCCAAATCTCGACGAGGTGTTGTGTGCCTGGGAAGAGGGACTACATACATGAGATGCATCGTAGCATTTTGAAGTGCTTACCATGCCCCCCCCCGCCCCTCCTTTGCTTCTGGATGAGCTATGCCAGCTGTCTCTTGGTGGGTTGCTTGGACAGTATTCGTTCGGTAGTACAATGCAGCTTTGGGCATGTTTCTGCTGCTGCCGCCGCCGACCGGGTCTTGGAGTTTTGACGTCGACGAGGCGAGTGGGCGAGTGGGCGACTGACAGGCGTCATTCGGGGGATCTTTGTCGTGCAACCAACCCCTCGAGGCTCGAGGATTGTTCCAAACGCCGACAGATGATAAACTTGCAGGGTCTCTCTGCCCAAGATAACTTCGTAGTTGCGTGCTCATCAGCCAGCTGTTGCATCTATGAACGTGCTCCAAATGTCCGGAGATGCAATAATCGCAAGCAGCTGGTGACGCTGACAGACACCACACAGCTGGCTGGCCTTGTTGTCTCTCGTCTCAGTGCTGCGAAGACAAGGAAGGGCAGCGTCGGATCCTGCTTCACCATCACCCCATCGATCGGATGAGAAGGGACGCAGTGCCATGGCTTGCTGGGCCCCCGGTTCCCCGACGAACCCTGTCCACAACCCATCGAAGCTGCAGCAGAGCTTAAATGGAGATAGATGCTGCAGACGGGCCATGCATGTCAACCTGGGAGGCTGGAGCTTGGAGGACGATCAACCGAACGTGGGGAGGTGGACGGACTTGGGGGCTCGCATCCCTCATTCCTCCGGTGAAAGGGAATGAATTTGTCTCTGAACCGTCACCTCATGGATCCCTCCCTGGTCGGATTTTCCTCGCCGATCGGGTTCCGCGACGGGCCGTCTGAAAGGATCCAGCGTGATGGATGGCTCAATGCTAACCTGGGATGCTTGCGAGAGAAGGGATGGAAAGCTATTCGGAGCTTCCCCGAGAAACGAGTTGGCTGGACTTTGCAATGGCGGGAAAACTCCATCATGATGATTTATTTTCGGCCTCCTTTTTTTTTTTTTTTTTTTTTTTTGCCACTGTTTTCGGCCCGTGAATTATCTAGTTGGATTCAAAAAGAGGTCAAAATATGCCAGATGCAACAAAGGCGTTGTCATCATTGGACGAGAGAAAAAAAATCCACACTTCACAAACAGTTTTTGGCCCTCATCTGTTTTTGGCAGAAATCGATTGAACAAGTAGCTGCAAATGCAAAACCCATGTCACCTTGAAATTGTCAAAATCCCTGCTGATCCATTCGAGCCCCGCGGCGTGTGTAACGGACGGAAGAATGGAGGAAGCACATGAAGAAATCCGAGGCATTCCCATTCTTGCATCATGTGTTTGTCGGTGTTGGTTGGCAGCGCTCTTTCAGGGCCGGTGAGAACGCCGACAAGTGATCATCATCCAGATGGAATATTCCGTCTTCAATATCTGGACCAGCTCAAAGTCAGGGTTTCTCACACCGGTCGGGCCAGGCCAAGGAAGAATGGTACTGTAGCGTTGACAAACAAGGCGATGGATGTGATGCTGCTTTGTTCCTGTCGGTTGCACAAAAACAACCAGCCGCGTCAGGTCCAAATATGCATGCGCCATCGGTGTGCACGTCTAACGGCGCTGCCGTGCGACGCCCGCCAAGCCAAGATTTTCATGTGTGTGTGTGTGTGGTGTGCGTGTGCGTGGGTGTGAGTGTGTTGGCAGACGAGGGGAAGATGGGAGAGGGAGGGAGGGAGGGGGGGTGGGGGGTGTACTTGGTGTTCAAACTTGCTTGTTCACCACACAAAGAGACAGACAGAGGGATGCGAGCTCGCATGTACAGTATGTACGCCATCCATGATCCATTCATCTCCATTGAACGGGCACATAAAATGGGGCCAGCCGTGCGCCGATGTGGTTCGTATCGATCATGTTTGGGAAATCCCGGCGCCCAGCATGCGTTGACCGGCTGCAATGCTTGCATGAGGTGCATGGCCCCTTGTTTCTATACATGGGTTCGTTCACCGTAGGGCTCGGAATCCGTTCGTCTTTCGTCCGAGAGAGAGAACTCACTCTCTCGTCACCATGCCGTTGACGAGCGGCCCCCATCCGTGTTGGCGATAAGGAAGCGCCCATATCTTTCTTTCTTTCTTTGAACAACAAGGTCCGTTTGCAATGCGACCCATCCCCCTAGTTATCTAATCGCCTGCTATCGCCGCACACGTCGCACCGGCATTCCATCGACTCTCTCCGGCTGCCCGCCGTCGCGGCCGAGCTCTGCCGGGGCTACCGTATCTAAGCCCTCGGCGCGAAAGCAACCTCGCGCGGTAATCGGAACGTAGCGCAGAACATGCGCTTCGCGGGCGCCACGTCCCGGACGTCGTAGATAAGCACTTCGCCCTCGACCTCAGCGTCGCCGGGCTTGAGCAGCACGCCAATCTCCTTTTCGATCCTCTGGCAGATGTCGAGGAGGGGCGTCTCGTCGTCCGCCTTGACCGAGAAGCAGTGGGCGTGGATCAAGGGCAGCTTCGCGTCCGTGTGGGGGGCGAAGAGCTCCTCGTGGCCGTGATAGAGGCCGCGATAGTTGTGGAGGAACTCAATGGCCGACGCTGGTAGGTTCATGACAAAGTGCGAGATGGTGGGAGGAACGGGAACCTTGATAGGCTTTGGAGGCGGTGCTGTAGAGTTTCTTGATTGCCTGGGCGGCTTGACGATGGCGACGTCTCCGCGCTGGGAAGCCTCGAGAACGAGATCAGCCGCTTGCTTGATGAACTCGTGTCCATCGACGTTGAAGGGCTTGACGTATTCTGTGGCCTGTGTGGTGGCATTAGCTCGTCAAACTTTGATAACAATAACAATGACAACACGATGCCATGTGCATAGGAGCCTACCTTGTTCTTGAGCACTGCTTGCTCCAGATATCGGAAACTCTCAGGGTTCTTGTCGTTTGCCCACACAAACACACCCTTCTTGCCTGCAGGGACGGCAAAGGGTCCAATGCCCGCCATGACGTCTGCGACGACCTCTCCAGGCTTGAACAGGGCCGTGATTCGCTTGTGCTCCGTGTCGAGCTTGCTGTTCCAGTACACCTTGGAGTAGTCGAACTTGAAGATGCATCCCGCCTCGGTGACTTCGACGTTCAGGTCGTCGGGGCCAGCGAGAACCTCATACGCAAACGTCCGAAACTCGTTTTCCGCACCCACGTTGTCGACCTTGTTGATGACGGTCTTGAGATGAGGGTTCTTGTCTAGCAATACCTCCGCAATGAGGTTCTTGTAGGGTAGGTATTGGCTACGGATGTTGAGGTGAGCTGTTTAGGTTAGCACGGCCAGTGGTCTAATGAAGAGTGCCGAGTTTCACGTACCGACATGTCCTACAGTGTTGAAGCCGCTCGGGATCTCATCGTGAAGGTCCTCCGGGAGGACAGCCTTCAATACGTCCACTTGACCCGTGTCAGCTGTTGAACTACCGACCAAAATGCGAAAACCTACTATATGTCCAAAGGTCATAACCAACTTCAAGGTCGTAGGGAATGATGTTGAGATCACCAGCTTCGGATGCCGCCCTGAGTGCTGGACTCCAAGTTTCCGGCACTATAACCATGCATTGTTAGATGCAAGTCAGAACAAGTGAAGGGATTTCTGCCCGTTGAGTCTCACGCACATGAGGATTTGATCCGAGGGGCCAAGACTATGCATTTCTTTCCCTGGGAAGCTCGCGCAGGGTCCGGGTCAGGAAGAATAGGATTGAACTTTTCGAGGAAGAGAATCTCATTCGTCTTCTCAAGCTCTTTGCGATATCTGGAGAGCAGCTTGTTCTCTCTGACTGACGCGGCGGCGGCGTTGAGAGTATTCGAAAACAGAGCCCGATCAAGCGTCTTTGCGGCGCGAACGGCAGCAGGGGCTCGGAAGAGGTTCATATCTCGCACTTGTGTTCTCTTCTGCCTTGTTTGTTAGAAAGAAGAGTCAAATCATGTCGCATGTGGTGGGCCAGAAACTAACATCCATAATAACGAGGCCTTGGTGACTTCTCTTGGGAGCGGATGCACTGACTCTAAACTGAGACAGGGATTCCAGAGAGGCTGAAATAAAATTTAGGGCTTCTTGGGGGAGGCTGTCTGGCGCACCGCCACAGACACCGCCACAGATCTGGAGTGTAAGGCTGGGCTGGCTCTTGGGACGGGGTGATGTCACGACTTTCACGACGTCTTCACTGACACAAATTCATAAAGACATCTAGAATTGATCAACGAGAGCTCTTTTCCAGATTCGCTCCCTCTTGGAAGTAGACGTCTAAAACCCGGAAAACTTCAAAGACCTCACCCAAAGCCATGTCCAAGAAGCGAACGCTCGACGCCTTCTTTGCACCAGCGTCGAAACGAGCCCGCGATGAAGGCCCAACTACCAATGAACCAGATGAAGATGTAGGCAACTCTAGGCCTCGAATATTCATGTCGGGTAACGATTCTAACCACCCTTCAGGTTGGTTGCTCCTCTCACCAACACTACTCTCACCCGATTGCGAACCTCCCTTCTGCTCTAAGTCGAGAACTCTCATCCTTGCCAGCCAAGCCAGGAAGAGAAATCAACGACCAGCCAGACCTAGACCTTCTATACTTTGAACCTTTTATACCAGCTTCTGTTTCCCGTAAGCTGTTCGAGTTCTTGCGTGCCGAATTACCCTTTCACAGGGTAGAGTATAAGATCAAGCGAGGAGGCATCGAAACCCAGATACGAACGCCAAGGTAGACACTTCGTTGCGTTCCCATGTCCAGACTTTGCGTTACTAAAATGAGCAGATGGACGACTGTGTTCGGCCTCGACGAGACATCTCAGTTCGACCAAGTTGGGCATGTCATCGACGCCAACTTGAGGACAAGGGTATCCGATAAACTCTACGACAAATACCCACCTCGACCCATCCCCAAGTGCCTCGACGAGCTTCGGAAATGCACCGAGGCAGCGTCGGGTTGCAAGTACAACTTTTGCTTGGTCAACTACTACGCCTCTGGCTCAGACAGCATATCCTTCCACAGCGACGACGAGCAGTTCCTAGGACGGGATCCCGCCATTGCATCCTTTTCCCTTGGTGCGCGCCGTGATTTCCTCATGAAGCACAAGCCCGCGCCGCCTGGTAGCAAAGATTTATCAGCCGCTAATGCCAAATCCTTGAAGCTCGCCCTGGGTAGCGGCGATATGGTGCTGATGCGAGGGAAGACGCAGTCCAACTGGCTACATTCAATACCAAAACGAACAGGAAAGAACCAAGAAGACGGAGGGAGAATAAACATCACGTTCCGAAGGGCCATGGTCAAAGGTGGAACTGAAAATTACTACAACTACAATGTGGGAACGGGACCAGTGTACAGGTGGAACAAGATTGCTCGTGAGATGACAATATGGAAACCATGAAGCCATATATAGGAACATGCCGGCTGCGGCGAGACAAAAGAAAAAGGACAGGAAATACCCACCCGAGACGCCTCTATTTCCCCTTGCGCATCTGGGCACTTCCAAAGTGTTGCAGGGCCTTGAGGAACACCTGGTATCCAACCCTCTCGTTATCCTGTAGGCAGAAAATCTCCGTCAGGCGGATCTGCCATGGAGGATAGCCAGACAACTCGAGATAGGGACCGAAAGTAATCAGGAGATCCGGCTCGGACATGATGCCCTCGGAGAGCTCAGCATCAATGAGTTCTGATGAAATGTCGCGAGGGGAGAGCTTGCCCCGTTGGGACATCTCAGCGAGAGTGCGAGTGAGATCTACCATGGAATCCCGGCCATCTTGGTAAGAAATCAAGTGCAACCTCAGATGGCCCTTGGGCTGTTCACCGATGGGATTCGGGAAATCTTCCTTGTGCGGCGAAGTAACGGTCAAACCAGGGTGTTGTCCACCAAAGTAAAAGGTGAGCTTCTGGTTCACCGCGTCATAAACTCGGGGCATATGCTTCTTCAGAATCCCTATCAACTGTTAGACCTTCCATCATGTAGAAAGCATAGTGGCCACCCTACCTGTTTTCTCATATACAGAGAGCATTGGAATCTCCGCGCAGGCGCACCAAGCCGCAACCTCAGCAGTCTCGTCTATCAACCTTTCAACATCGGTCTTCGCCCTGTGGTCCTCCTCGGCCTTGAGAATAACGCTGAGATGCTTGGGGATCTTCTTAAGAGCCATGACGTCTCTCTTGATATATTGCGGGGTCCCGTGGTGGTAGTAGAAGATAGACGCGACTTGGTAGCAGACGACATTCCAAAACTGTCGCAGCCTGATGTAGAGAGAGAAGAAGCCGTGTAGTATGGCGAATGTGAAAACGTAGAGTTGGTTCTTGAGGAAGCGACGAACGCCCAATGGTGAGCTTCGTTTTGCTCGGGGGTCTTTGGATCGGACGGGTATCTCGTTGGGCGTGGGGAGGTAATCCTAGGCACTTTGTGTTAGAAAGAATGCGCCATTTCAATCTGTTGACAGTTGAAGTCCCACCTTGAGCATTCGTTCTTTGTCGTTCTGCTTCATGAGCGTGTGGTTTTGGCGCTCGTCGGCTCGGTAGGCCTGGCGATCGCGGGTGGTCATTAGGGGCATGCTGAAAGGTGTTGGCAGCCTCGAGAGGCTGTCTGACGGGTCGGATAGGAAGACGTCGTTGGAGATGCTGGGCCAAGGAGAAAGGTTCAAATGGTCAGTTGTTGACAAGTAAATATCCCGGCTCAGGAGAGGGATCGAGCATCGGCCGGGGTGCAACAACTTATAAGAAAGCTGCGCGCATGTGGGCAGACGTGGTTACCAAAAAGCTGGCATTCGATAGCTGTGGCGGTGCTGGGCGTGGTTACGTCGTAAGGCTCCACCTGTCAGTTCCTGCCCCAAGTGTTCAAGTTTGAGCCACTGCTTCTGACGAGTCGGGGGCAACTGCGTGTGCTTTACGCTTGCTCTGCGCTTGTTTGGGGAGCTTGGCGCTTGCTTGGAACTTGTGGCGCAGTCGCCGTTACAGCTTGGAAGGCGGGCCACTTTGGAGCTCAGCCAGGTCCGAGCACGTATGGATCCGTACAAAGGTACATTGGACTCGAGACATGCCATCCATGGACAACGAATGAACACGACGCACACGATCTTGACGACAACCACGCGGCGACGCGGTCACGGCCCAGGAAAATACAGCTGATGCGATTTTAGCGTCTCGAATTTCTCCATTGAATTCGACATCGTCATCCACGCCGACCCTCACCCTCACCCTCGCCTTCACCCATGTAGTCCCGCCTACACTCGACTACCACAGCCTTATCCCATACGGAGCCCCAACCATGGAGCGGTCCGGTTCGGGCCCGAAGAGCCTCTTCCCCAAGGGGCCCAGCTTTACCCTCGAGAACTTCTCCAACAAGGACTTCATCGTACGCGACTTTGTCGATAGTTTAGCCGATAGCTCTGTTCCCCTGAACCGCCGCTCTGGCAACACCCAAGCCGCTTTCGACCCCAAGCCCCTCATCCGCACATTCGAAAGTGAGTTACTACCTTGTCGCTCTGGCATAAGCGCTCTGCTCACACCATCCCTCAGATGCCCTATCACAGCTTGCCCTGCTTGAAGACGAGCTCCAAGAGAAGGAATCAGAGCTTCTTTCCCAAGTTCGACGCGCCGAATCCCAGCACGATCAGACCCTCGATACTCTAGGCAGGAAACTCGATCAGTCCATGAGCTCCTTCGAAGCGCTTGACCTCTCTCTCACCCATACCAACTCGACTCAAGGATTTCCTGTACGATCAGATGGCCACGGAAATATTGCCGTGCAAATCGGCGAAAAGCTAGAAGATCTGGACAAGAAACGACGGCGTGCCCAAGATGCCATGTTCTTGATACAGTGCTGGACCGAGGTCAGCGAAACTGGAAAGCTGACATCGCTCCAAGATGTTCAGAGGCAGGGAGGCTCTGAGAACAAAGTGCGATGTGCTGTGATTGCTCGGCAGCTCATGCGCATCAGCCAGCGATTAGATCCCGCTTCCTGGGGCCAGAAGCACGGCCATCAGAATGGTGTTACGAATGGTGTTATTGGAAACAACAGGTCACACAACACACGCGAGGTTCTCGAAAAGTTTTGCGAAACACTAGAGCAGGACCTCCTGCAGCAATTCAACAACAGCTATCGTCGACAGAATTTCGAAGACATGATGGAGTGCGCCAAGGTTCTACACGACTTCAATGGAGGCGCCAGTGTCATTGCGGTTTTTGTGAACCAACATCAGTTCTTCATCGACCGCGACCAACTATTAACAGACGAGGTGACCATGGACGACGAGACTGGGGAAGCGCTGGCCGACCCTGACTCTGAGCCCCCTGCGGTTGAGCCAAGTTTGCAGTCCCTTGTTGACGAGGTCAAGATTGTGATGCAAGAGGAATCCTTCATCATTAAGCGCGCATTCCCGTATTACGAGACGGTCCTCATCAAGTTTATTCAGCGAGTCTTCCAGCAGTCGATTCAGCAGCGACTGGAAATGGTCCTAGACAAGACGGATACCATATCTACCCTGGCGTTTCTGAGGGCCCTGCATTCTTCGAGGAGCTATATAAGTGCTCTAGTCGAAGATCTCAAGTCTCATGGCTTGACGGAGCATCCAGAGCCCTGCTCGGCGCAAATTGCCCAAACCCTCGAGCAGCAGATGGAGGACCTATTCGTCCCCTATCTAGTGGGAAACTCGTATATTGAGCGAGAGAGAAAGAGTCTGGAAGAATTGTACAGCTCATTGCTCTTCAAGTTCAGTCTCTATCATTCTCGGCGCAAGAAGGCGCCTACCGGTTTCATGGCGTCACTCGCCCAACAGGGCACACAGTTGATTGCCTCGGCCAAGGATGCCTACATCGAGCGTCTGGAGTCGTCGGAATTGACGCCTACTCAAAAGGCCATGATGTTGCGCGTGGCCGGCTTGAAGGACAAGGATAACAAGAATGAAATCGAAGTCTCGGAAGAGGATGGCTTGTTGAGCGTTGCTAATGCTAAGCGTATGCTCAAGTGGATGGCGGAAAGTGTGCAAAGAACGCTTGAGCTTGGGTCTCAGGTCGAGACCCCCAAAGACGTCAATATTCTTCTCAACCTGCTTCTCACAAGTATCGGTCAAGTCTACGTCGAGACTGCGCTTGATGCGGCGCAAGATCAGGTCTCGGCACTAGAGAACTCGAAGACGGAGCCAGACTTATCATATCTACCGGCTATCAGGCCAGGTGTCACTATTACGAGTGTAATGGATAGGTTCATTACCGTTGTTCTCATCCGACTCGCCGAGTCCAACACAACAGTCCGAAGGAGCATGGAGGCACAAAAGAAGGTGGCGATGGATAACATTGAAAAGAAGACGAACAATGTCATCAAAGGCACCATTGACGTGGTGTCCAACTGGGTGACTAAGTCGCTGAGCAGCCAGAAGAAGCAAGACTTCCGCCCCAGGGACGGCGAGCTCGAGTCGTTGCAGACGGTGACGTGCCTTGGAATTTGCACCTTCCTTGGCAAAGTTAACAAGTTTGCCAGCCAGGCTGTCGACGGCCAGAACGCCGAGAAGTTCTTCAGCGAGCTGGCTCTGACGATCCTCAAGCTCCTCTTCGAGCACTTCAAGAAGTTCCAAGTCAACGCGACGGGCGGCCTCATGGTGACGCAAGACATTGCAAAATACGTGTCCACCATGCGAGAGTGGTCTCTCACCAAGGAGGTCGGCACCGCCGTCGAGATGCTCACCGAGATTGGCTCGCTCTTCATCGTCGGCCCCGAGGCCCTGCGCGAGAAGTCGAGGACGCTGGCATCCACGGGCACGAAGGGCAGGTTGTCCAAGGTGGACTTTAGGGCGTTTGTGCAAAAGCGTGACGACTCGGGAACGATCGGAATCCAGAGCGTGCTGGCTGGTCTTTAAAGCTTAGGCGGGTGGCAGAAGAGGTGCTGGGCTGGGAAAATGTAGCGGAATTGCCATTTAGTTTTGGAATACGATACCAATGGATGTGTCATTCTCATTCGGTCGCCTGTTTTCCTTTTTCGTATCTTGGTGCTTACAGATCACGTCTAAGACCGCCGACTCTGCCAGTCTTCGCCTCGATCATTTCGTCGAGGAAGTCTATCAACTCAAACATGTTCGTCAGGGAGTTGAACTGTACACGCTCCTTCTTGGTTAGAAGCGACGACTTGTCGGCGCCCATGCCCGGCGAGCACATGTCCTGCACGTGGTGCAGAGCTAGTTTGAAAGGCACCGGACAGCGCGCGACGTTGCACATGAAGGTCTCGACGGCCTCCCATGGACAAGCCGAGTAGCCAGCAAACAGGGCCGGGTTGGCGAGCAGGCCGCGGGCGGACATGAAGCCCGAGAGGTTGGTGTTGCTGGGTGAAGGGGTGCTGATAGGTTTGGGATCAAGGGTGAGGGAGGAGATGGAAGCGAGGGGAGAGCCGTTGTTGGTGGTGATTGTGGGCTGGATGGGCAGGGCGTTGATGTCGAAGACGTCGCCGGAGAGCAAAATGGGAAGAGTGCTGGCGTACTTTGCGGTCAGTATCTGGAGAGATTCTGTTCGAATGGGTGTGGACGAGGGTGTGTTCTTTGTTCGTGGGTGGATGGTTATCCAGTCGACCAGCCTGTTCTGCGGGTGTCCGATGACGGTATCAAGAAAGTCCATGGTTTTTCTGCGCCACCTTCGTTAACCGCTTTGCGAATTCTCACATCCCTACTGCTCGAGAGAGAAGATACCTGAGATCATCATGGACGCGGATCTTCACGCTCACGCTCCGCCCCTTGGGACTCAGCATGTCCTTCTCCAGGCCGACATGCCAGCCGTCGCTCTCCAGATGCCGCCTCGTCTCGACAACCATGTCCCGCACGAGCTCGCGATGATTCATGAGCGCGGCGCCCAGCTTCTCCGCGCAGGCCCACGACTGCGGACAGCCGCAGTTGAGGTCGACGCCGTTGGCGCTGGGGGCGACGAGGGCCGAGGCGCGGGCGAGTTCCTGTGGCACGTTTGCGCCGAACTGGACAACGGTGGATGGTTGGCCGGGGGCTGATGAGACGGTAAAGTCTACAAACAGTGTCAGTATTCCTGGGCAGATGTATGAGGGCAAAGCTGGGGGGTGATACCGCTGTCGCGAGCGACGCTGTTCCGGTTAAACTCCTTGGCGAGGATCATGGGCGACCAACATAGATCGACGCCGTATCTGTGAACGGTCTGACGGAAAGCAAGCTATTTGACAGGATTGATTTGTGTCAATGATGCGTTTTCTTGAAGAGAGATTTTTGTGGGAGTTTGCACCTTTCCATACCGCACCATGGGCGCAAGAGCGTATAAGAAGCGGTCCTGCTCCTTCATGATATCGAAGATCTTGAGGGGACTATGTTCATCATGAGCTTGTGCTTAAGTACACTGGAGTCTGGGAGTTGACTTACTGGGCGGGCTCGCCCTCCTTATCAATAGACATTTTGATGGTAAATATTTCTACGATATAAAAGGGGAGCAAGTGTTATGTGCAATCCCTTCCATCTGACTCTTAAGGCATAACTCACCAAAAAAAACAATATTTTTGTGAACCACGGCATCCACGTGATGTGCGGATGGAGCCTCTTCGACACAACCAATTGTCGCACCTGATCCTAACTGACCATCTTGAGAGTCAAAGTAGAAGTTTCGATTGTTTATTGAGACTTTATACATTCTTTTCTCCCCACATTCCCGGAAATGACCTACGCCGTTGTTATGCGCTGGTTGGAGCTCGCTCCTCGCCGCCATTGTCCGACTCAGGAGTAAAGAGACTATCGGCATCTCCCTCAACCTCTTGGACTTCCCATTCGCTCAAGAGTTTCTCCCTTTCCACCACCACCATTTCCAGCCACTTCTTCTCGGCTTCTCTTCGCTTCAAAAGCTCCCTTTCCTTCTCTTCGCACTGGTCGTCGAGGCGGGACTTAGCGCTGTACCTCAGCTCTTCTTTATACGTCAAGTCGTCTGTCAGCTTAGATTCGAAGCGCCTGATGGCTTCTTTCTTCCACTTCTGCCAGGCGTGGTGGCTCTGATCCATCCGTTTCCTCAGCACGAGCATGGCTGCGTCGATCTCGGCGTCGCTGTCTTCGTTCTTGTCCTTCCAGTATTCCGTTAGCCTTTCGTGATAGGCTTCTTCGATGTCATTTTCTTCTGCGGCTCGGATCTGGAACTCTTTGTTTAGGGCGTACTCCTTTTCCTTCAGCTTGGTTATCATGAGCGTATCCAGGTCCGATCGCTCGGCCTCCTGCTTCTTAACTAGCTCGTCCTTGACCTTCTTGGTCTCGGCTGCTAATTCCTCTGTCATCTCTTCCTGGTCGACCTCGAAGAGAACAAGCTGCAACTCGTGTAACTGGTCAAGTATAGTTCTCAACTCCTGATATTTGAGCTCAATGTCTCTGCGGCGGAGGCTCTCCTGTCGAACCCTCTCCTCCAGCTCACGTTGTTTACGCTCCTCTTCTAACCTCTCCTGCTCTTGGCGGAGCATCTCGGCCTTGAGAGCCTCCTCTCGTTCAAACTCCTCGATTTGTAGGAGCATCTGGCGCAGTTCCTCGACGTCGGACTGCTCTCTTACGCGCCGCTCCTCTCGTCGAGTTTCGGCAGCAGTCTTGAGATCGGCGAGCTGCTGCATCGTACAGCCACAAGTCCGCCAGCGTTCACCACAAACGTAGCAGAACTGAGTTCCGCACCGGCAAGTCATGTGCTGACATGCTTCTCGGTGTTCGACCAGTGCATTACAGTTGAAGCATCTCTTCCAGCCTTCTTCCTCGGCGAGCGTGTTGGTTAGCTCCATGTCGGGATCCTGCTCACACTCCTTGCCCTTGTGCCCAGGTCCGCGGCATACGGTGCACGTCGTGTGCTTGTCTGCGCAGACGCCCTCGCGTGCCCTGGCACTGATGTTGACTGGTTTGACCCAGAGACTGCATCCTTGCTGGCCGCAGTACACGCGGTTGGAGACGGGAATATCCCACTCTTGTGACCGATCTTGAAACGTCTTTCTGAGATCAGCGGGGATGACGCGGAGGATGGTTTTGACCGGAATCGCGTTCAAGCAACATTTGGGCGGCCACTGCTGCTCATTCTGAACGGCAGCCGAGATGAGACGGATAAAGCAATCTTGGCAGTAGCTGTGACATGGCACTTTGATCATCTTCTTGGATGGAAAGTCGTCGAGGCAAGAAACACATTCCCTAGCGGCCACTGGTAAGAGACAAGTAGACAAGGAGGGGCGAAAATCGACTTACACAAGCTCGTCAATGAGCTCTGTTTTGAGTCCTGAGACAAGGTCTGTCACCGAACCATGGCTGCTGTTCCGGTCATATATCTTGCGGAGACTCTCAATGGCAGACCCGGTCGCACTGCTCTCCCCTTTCTCATGACTTCGCTGAAAGAATTTACGTATGGCAAACATGCGGCGCTTCTCAGGCTTGGCACTGGCACTGACGAGGGTTGATGCGGAAGGAGTTTGAGAGACGAAAGAATGCCGGGGCGTAGCCTCGTCGTCGTCGTTGTCGGCTTGCGGCCGGTCTTGATGTGCTGGCTTGTCTTCAGGGATGATGATGGGCAGATATGGCTCCTTGCCCTTGCCCTTGTCGAGCTTCTTGCTATCGTCTTCTTGCTTGCGCTGCTCCTCCTCGTCAAGCTGTTTTTGGTGTTGCTCAGTGGCGCGGGCTCTGACGTTTTCGATGGACGAATACAGAATGTCTAGGAGAATTTGGGAGGTGACATTAGGAGTCCTCCTTAAGGCAACTGGTGGCTTGTACTCGTGCCACTTGATGTTGGTGACATCAACTTCGTCGAGGTTGTTAGTGGACCAAGGCACGGCCGTCTCTCGGTCTTTCCAGGCAGTTTGGATGTTCTCCAGGTCTTCAAAGGGGTTGTCGTAAAAGTCGATGTAGTCCTCTGGGGTGAAGGAGCCGGGCATTACCGGGACTTTCTTGCCAGCGATACGAGCAGACATTTCTGTCGTGGTGGATGAGGGAGGTTATCTAGCGAACGCAGGGGCGTCCCCTCTTGGGTGAGGTCGCATACAAGAGATAGAAAACCTAGGTAGTGGGGAGATAAGGGGAGAGAGAGGGCATCAAGAGCGGGAGCGAGGGCTTGAATGAATGATGGACCAATGAATATATATATGATATGATTAGACAGGATGAAGGAGAAGAAGAGATGGAAAAGCGACGGCGTGACAAGCGGTTCGTCTGGGTGACTCGGACGGACAAGTAAAGGTGGTGGCTTGATGGTTAAAGTCTCAATCGGACCTGAGGCAAAGCAGTCACTTTAGTCAGAGGAAAGGAACAGTTCAAGCCGATATGGGAGGTCCGTACTTGGGTGGTCAGCCAAGGTACACAAGCAATGTGTGTGCTCGTTAAGGCGTTGTAGGTCTGTCGACTGTTGACAAAGTCCTTGAAACGAGGAGGCGCCAGAGTCCTTTGCTAAGACGGTGGGTGACCCCATGTTGGTTTGGTTGGTGAATCAGCCCGATGCAAGCAAAAGACGCCTTGAAATGGGGACAAGCAACCTGGAGGCAGCAAGCAAGCAGACAAGAGGCCAGAGCCAATGAGCTCAGCCGCGTCGTGTCACGCCCGCATTTGCCTGGTCGTCTCTGGGTTGCAGGTTAACAAGGGGGCGAAGCTCAGCTTCAGCTGTGAGTTAGCGCTGGGGGCCAGTGGCAGGCAGCCGGGGACACGGAATGGACCATGGCTGTGCTTTGAATAGTCTCGTTTCCATTTTGATGTCGAATAGGACAGGGCAGATTAGGTGCCGGCATGTGCGATGGAACACTCGTAGGGCTATTGTCAGAGGAAGAATGGTGATCGTCCCCTACAAGTCGGGCGTCTTGGTCGGCGGAGACGGGAGAGAGAGATCTTTACCCCACACACGTGGAAGGAAGGATGGATGCACTGATGCTTTTGACCCAATCTGTTACTCCAGGGCAAAGAGGATAGATACTACATACACAACAATTAATAATGATAATAACAAGATTGATATTAATAAGAGCGGTTTGCTTCCGCGTCCATCCATTTAATTATTATTAGACTGGTGGATATATCCATCTCTCCTCGCTACGCCTGAGACTGATGATCAATGGTGATACAAATCTGATACCACTGAATGTGTGTCACCAAATATGCCTACAGATCCCAATGCCCTCCTTCGCTTCTCAAGCGGAATCTATTTAACATGATCATCAACTGACAATTCAGCAATCACCTATAGGCAGAAAGTTAGGTCTTGACTGTTCAATGGCTCCTCGGCCAATCCCATGAAGCCGAGAGCCGAGCCCCACTTCTGCTGTATGACAACATGAATTGAAAGTCCAAAAATTCCGCTTCGTTGTAAACTCCATCTCTGCTATTCATGAGAAAATAAGCCCAAAATACTCGGCATCGTCTCAAAATGGCGCGTTATTCTGGTCTGCAAAAGGAGGTCCTCTCCCTCTACCGCAATTGCTTGAGAGAGAGCCGCAAGAAGCCGCAGGTGCGTACTTCAACTTTCTTATCCACACCTTCCGAGCACATGTCACTGCCAGTCACTAACAATTCCCCAGGCCAGCAGACCTCACTTTGAGACCTTCGCGAGGTGTGTTCTCATTTGATTATTCCTTAATTGCTGTGCTGACTCATCGTAGAACCGAATTCTCCCGCAGCATCAACCTCGACAAGCGCGACTTTGCTGCCATCGAGTTCCTTCTTCGCAAGGGTCGTCGCCAGCTCGAGGTCTACTCTTCCCCTGGCATCAAGGACATTAAGCCCTAAATCTGTTCTTCTCTCTTCGTAGGTACCTACCTAGGTAGGTATCTAAGATACACAGGTATTCTTACCCTAGATAAGGTATCTCAGGAACCATGTCGACGTTCGATCCTTCCAGTTTCCTGCAACTATTTACGAAGTACATTTAGTCGCCCCTTCAGCCAGACTTGACATGGAAGGAACCACCCACACCACTCACACTTCTGCCTTTACCTACACTTCACCACGCCTCTCCAACTCCACACTCTTTTACTATCAACATAAAAAAGACCTCGTCTTGAATATCTCAGCATCCTTCGAAACTTATCAACCCGCCCCTACCGAGATGACTACCCCTGAATCCATTTTCGAAGCAGATCCTGGCTTATCCGACTTCATTAACCACGCTCGCCTCATCCAGAGGAATCCCTCTTACAACAGGCGTCGACCACATACCTACGCACTTGTCCCATCCCGAAATTTTACTCGGGCAAAGTACCGGAGAAAAAAGACCCAAAACCAACCAAGCTCTGAGCCGTCGTCTACTCATAGTGTGCTGCACAGGCCTGTTTCACCAGACGACAACGAGCAACCTAGTATCACAGAACTCGAATCAAGTGCCCCAGGTTCATCATGTCAACACCAATACCCCACTGGAAGCGTCTCTGACCTCCTCGATGATCATCCTGGGTGTACCGTCTCTCCGCTCGATGGCACCGCTGGTGATGTTTCTCCTCTCACGCCCAAAGCTCTAACGCCCCAAAGGCCCCAACATGGTGACGGCATATGCAATACCTCAAATACTCAACAATTGCCTAGCGTTGACGACGTCCTTGTGGAAGCCATTGCACGAAACGTGGCACAACAGTTACAGGTGTTGTCCATCAGGAGCCCTCCAAGCTCTAGGCGGCAAGATCACAGAGATTCAGACAAACAACCCCCAGAGGCCCCCGGGGATCTATCACGCACTTCGAGCGAGCGGAAAGCCTTGGATCGTTTCACCCGCGAGCTTCAGAGATACGCTCAGCATACTGGGGCCAAGGGCAAATTACCAACGTTTACGCCAAAATCCACCACATCTAACGCCACCGTTCGAACAATATCTGCCCTTCTCCCCTTTCGTCCCGAGTTCAAAGCTGCTGGTCTGGCCGTTACCTCCAATGATCAAGCAAAACATCATTCTCACCGCACTAAAGCGAATGCGATCCGATAGATTCGAGCACCATTTCCCAAGTCTGTCGGAAAACGGACTCATCCCAGTCAATTCGACGGGAACGACAATATTCCTAGCACTACTACAGAAATCTCTTTTACCACCCCGAACAAGGTGAATGAATGGAGATGTGCCATGAAGGATGAGGTTGCTCCTCGCAGACCACAACTCCCTCCAACAAACCATCCATCCGAGACCAAATGTCTCCCATGTACCCCAACTCACGATGATAAGTCTACTGAGAGGGGATGCTTTAGCATTCTACCAAAGTCTCAATCACGGCCTGTTCGCCCCGATCTCGTCCCCAAGACCCAGCATGGCCCTACATCAAAAGTGCCTAAGCCTACTCCCAAAGCCTCAGCTCCGCAGTGGGCACAGCTGGCCGCTCCCCATGTCGCCTACCCGCATCATCATTACCTAGACCCTCATGTCTATTGCAGAAATGTTGCTGGTTTATCTCATCAAGTTGATTGGGGACGAAAAGGGCCTGCCTCGTCCTTCCTTCCAGAGCCACAACATCCCTACGGGGCGACGGCTCTTCGACGACTATCTATGGCGCTACCCGAGCAAGACACCAAGGCTGAATCGTCTCAGCGACGGGCAGCTGAAGAGCCGCACCTTCAGAGGAAAGAACGAAATGGCCCGAGAATGCCGGTGGAGAAGAGAGACAAGGTTCGCGCAACTCGGTCGTCCAAAGACCTAGGCCGCTACAGGATTGAGCAGGATCATGTTCCTAAGCGCCGTCAGAGCGTGCCAGAACACAGAGGGTTTCACGGACCCCACGACATTGATATATGCGAAAAGCCTTTGCCTGATGTACCGCCGGCGTCGGATAATGAGATGGACATGTCTCCAGATGCTGAATGGGTGGATGAGTTGCCATACGAGGTGCCGATTAAGCGTGAGAACCCAGAGAAAGCCAAATCACCGCAGCAAGACAAGGCCCCTCGGCCGCGAACTCGCCAGCGCGTTCCCGTTCGTGCTCGACAATACTCGAACAAAGGCCAAGCTCGACCTAACATACCTCAGAGAATATCATCTATGCAGACAAGGGTCCCGTCCTCCAACTGGGATGATAGTGAGGCTGAGATCATGGACCGCGATGTCTTGAGAGGCCTTCATATCGCTGCAGCTGCTGCGTGCAATGAGCAGGTCGATGCCTTCATCCGGGAGCAGACTGGACTTCACATTCGATGGTTTCTTGCTAACTTGATGCCTCTCGAACATTTGGGCGATGAGCTCTTGAGAGACGCCAGGGTGCAGCGAGCCAGGAGGAGTGCCGAGATGAGGAGGGTGAGGCAGAGGATGCGGCGGTCCCGCCAAATGAAGACACCGGATCAGGCCAGGTCTTGACAATTGTTTCTAGTGTGTGTTTCAATGGGTTTCTGACCTGGAGGCATGTATGTTACAGACAACTTTGTATCATGTGTTTGCTGAGGCTCCTGTATGACTAGAAGATGACGGCTTTATGAATAGAAGGGCTTGCAGTTCTAGACCAGAACTATGTATCAACAATACCAAAAAATCAGATGCATTTCCCCTGTATTCGTACCTTAGATAGTATTGCCAAGTCCAAGGCATGAGTGTCTAGGCATTCCTAGGAAGTAAAGTTTGCTACGCCCAAAGCGCCTCAAGCGGGGAACCATGCACATCTAAACATGGATCCATGCTGCGCCCGCCTAATCCTAACTTTCACTTCTGGCCGACGACGACGTTTCTCTTTTCTCTTCTATCTATCACTGCAGGACCAATCGCCGAGAATTTAGAAGGAAATAGCCCACTGGAAGCCATGGACGCGACCGAATTCTCCCTCGAGGAGATTCAAGCCTATCGCTCCAACTTCACCGTCGACGACGATAAGCACGAGCATTTACTGCGATGCTGGTCACGTCAGACTTGTGACGGATGTCTCAATACCGCGCAATGCAGTTGGTGTCCATTTGTAAGCTTTCTTTGCTTCTTCTTATGGCGGATGCTCACACAAGGCTGGGTAGACCTGGAGCTGTGTTCCCAATTCACACGCCTTCCCAGCCCTGGCACCTGCGTATGACGAGAACATTTGCCCTCACTGGGCGGAGCGCTGGGAAATTCGTACGAGGCCGCTGGGGTGTCAGGTCTCAACCATTACGAGCTTGACGGCCATCGTATCGGTTCTTTCTACTCTGGTCTTTATTGGGCTTGTGTTTGGAGTCGTAGTAGCCATCCGGCGTCTGCGCAGGTTCAACAAGGAGCATCCGGGTTGGCTCGGCCGGTTGAGGTTGCGCGTAGGGAGAGGGCTCCAGGGAGTACTCCGGAGACTGCGTCGCAAGGGCGGGGAAAGGGAGCCGCTGTTACAAGGGCATCGGAATAGTGACGCACATAGCGAAGGACCTTAAAGTGGTCTTTGTGTGACGACGACAGCTTGACACAACTACGACATGTGATTGAATGGTGACGACGCAATTCAGATGAGAGCACCAACCGGCGATCACTTCGTGCATTATAGCACCCAACACCGTTCTACCCGGAGCTCACGGGCGGGATAATGGCCACCTCGTCTGCTTCTTGGAGAATGGTACCCTCTTCACCTAACACATCTACATAGTCAAGGTTGATGGTAACGAGACAGGAGTCGAGGATCTTTTCTTTGATTCCGGGATACCTCGACTCAAGCTCGGTAAACAAATTCTTCAAGGGAATGGTCGTGGGGAAGGCTTCGTGGTCTTTGCCAGTGAAAGAACTAGCACCAGCAAAGTATAGGACATTGAAGTAACCGGGAGGAGGCTTCGGAGCCGACATTGGGAGATCGAGAATAATCTAGGAGGTCTTTTGCCATGTTAGCTTCTTGTTCAGGTACGAGAAGTTCGTTGTCAAAGAAGGGTAAAGAGATTTGGGTCAGAGATCTTGGTGATAAATGGTACATCAATGGTATTTCAGGTAATACATGCTATATTGTGATACATCATTCCAAATGGCGGAGGCAAAAGCGAAGAGAAGAATTGACTTACCAAAGGGTTGTTTGGAGCTTCAAGAAAGAAGCCTGAGTTCGAGGTGAGAAGAGAAGAAGAAAAAGCAGAAAGATTTTATAGCTGCCCCGCCCAATTTTGAAGCTGTCCCAAGCACGTGACTGCGAAATTAGATGTGGGCTGCCTGCAAACAAGTTCGTCATATGGGTTCTTCACGATGAGTATGGAGAAGGAACGACTGAAAGAAGCAGTCATAATCGTGAAAACCTGTATCGATTGAGATCTGGGGGGAACGTTGTCATAAAAAAGCAGCCCTGGCGAGACTTGAAAGGCTCATTAAAAAATCACTTTTGTTCGCGGGTCGGATTCCATGCTGCAGAAGAATTTGTATGTTTCTGGGATTCGCGATGCCAGATCCGTGACTCCTTCTAACAAATGAAACTGGGGGGTTTTGCGGGCGATGACGACGACGCAAGCAGAGCCCCAGAGCAAATGATGCTGTCCCCAATACAAAGGCGCGCCCACCTTAGCATGCATAGAACCATCCCGTTTCGTCCACACGTTTCCAAGTTTCCCTTTACTCCTCGAACACACGCCAACGCTTTATCGGAGGCGGCGGGCCTCACGCTCGGACTCGAGAAGGCAGAGAATGTCGTCCTCGCGAACTAAAGAAAAAGGCCCCTTGTCAGCAAACCAAACTCATTGCCTTTGCCTTTGGTATGGAGAAATCGGGAAATCGGTAGGCGAATATCGTACCTGGGCCCTTGACGTTTCGGATAATGGATCGGGTCTGATCGTCCATGAACTCGACGCGCACCTGGGTGACACCACCACGAGAGCCTACTCAATTGTCAGGTCGATGGTTCCATTTCTTCGGGGGCAGGATATTCTCGTCGAAATATCCGTCATCGTGGGGACGCACCGGTTCGGCCGAGGACTCGGGTAACCTTGACAAGCTTGACGGGGGTCTTGGAGGAATCCATTTTTGCGACCTGGAGAGAGAAGGTGTGAGTTTTCTGTTGAGCGTGAAAATCGGGAATAGGGTGTCGCCGTACTGTTGGAGATGTTGTGGACTGTAAGGCGGTCGCGACGTGAGCTGGAGAATGAGGCTTGATTGGGACGAACTTTTTTGGTGAGATTGATTGTCAGGGTTTTCGTGCGCTGAAGCCCTTACCCCACCACCGCAGCCGAACTGCCAGGTGGGGACAATATTATTCCGGCACCCGAACAAGACTGGTGCCAGAGACCAGCCACTGTGGCGGCGTGAATAGCGAACGGGGCATATCGCCATGAGATTATTCAAGACGCGAGGAAAGCTTTCAATAGGGGTATCTGTGTAATTAATGTTTCCTCATGACAAATCCTTAACCCGCTCTTCAAGTTCCTTCACCCAGCCCTCCATGACTTGCTTGTTATTCTCGACAGAAGTACTGCTCTCCTTCATGGCCGTCTCAATCTTCTCCAGGCCCTCGTTCCACTGTTTTAGCTCCGCCGTCATCTCTACTTGCTGCGTTTCGATCCTATCCAGAGTCTCACTTGCTGTGGCAGCATCCGCATGGATTGCTCTCAATGACCGCAGCCTGTCCAGGAGAGGAGGGAGCACGGGCGTTAGGCTCTCGATTGTGGGCAAGATGCCGTAGAGGGCATTGATCTTGGCTTCTTGCTCAGATTCCTCGACTGGATCAGATGGGCCATGTCGACCGAGCTCTTCTCTTAATATCTTGGCCTTCTCCCGAGCATCGTTGAGCTTGTCCTGCTCAGAGGCAAGCGATCTCACTCGTCGGCTGATAGCATCCAAATTGGCCGTTGATGCTTGGGCTAGAGTTGAGATTTGCCTGTTCATGGCGTCGAGAGTAGGTAGGATCGCCCGAGGTAAGCCATTGGCATCAGCCTCTGGCATCAGAGAGGAACTGATGCCCAGGCCCTTCTCCAGCATTAGGAGCCGGCGGTCAAAATCTGCCGCTTTAGCCAGAGCATGGCTCTGTTCGTAGGTAGGTGCATATGTAACAGTGTACGTCGCGCTCTCTGTGTCTGGTACCTCGGACTCTTCATCCTCGCCCTCTTCGGATACTGGCCGCGGCTTTGACAAATGGGGTGCAGTTCGTGTGCCAGTGGGCTTGGAGATCTCGTCAAGGACTTGGCTTAGAGCGACCAGCCTCTCGTCGTTTGTCGTAGAGTCGTCACCCTGTTTTCCCAAGGCTGCAGCCTTTCGCTTGGCGTATTCGTCCTTGGCCTCCGCCACTTCTCTCTGGAGGCGGGCGATTCGCCGTTCTAGACTCTCGTCGTCATCGTCGTCGGAAAGGTCCCCTAGCTCTTCGGTTCCGTCCTGCAGGATGCGCTGTCGGCGGCTAGATGCTTTGTATGACTTGCGCTTTCCGTCGACTCGATCCGAGAAGTCTACCCCGTTCGCGTCGATGTTTGCTGGCAGGAATCGGGACCGAGCTTCATTTATTCGCAGTCGGGATCTCGAGATGCCTACGTTGTCGTCCTCAATATCATAGAACTCGTCGTCGGATTGGGTGCGTGCGGCAGTAGTCTAGAGCTTCCATGAGAAGGGACTTTCGTGCGAGAGACGTTGAAATGCTCACAGGAACAGTAGAGTTATCGTCTGTTAGATCGGGAGTTTCGTAGATGTCTGGAGCAGAGTCCTTGAATCACGGTTAGTGAGAACAAACACCATGTCTTCATGATTCAACTCACCAGGTCTGGCAAGGCCGCGTATTTCCGATTGAGGGCCATTATCGACTACGAGCAGCCGAGCCTGCGCAATAGTTGGGTCTGTAGTAAGGGGCTCAGTCTCGATCTATGACAATAGAAACGAAAGAGCAAGAGTTGAGGAGGGGGTTTGATTGGATCAACCTGTTGACAACGTCGGACATAAACACAGCAAGAGCCGAATGGACCATTCCAGGGGATGTCTCAGCGCTCCAGGCGCTAATCGACCCCCCTAGCCGAACAGCTTAGGTACCTACCTGCGTCTACCCGTCCAGTGACGTCTCAGCGAACTCCACCCGCATCAGCACTTTTTGCCGAGCATTCCACGTCATTGACGCGCCGACGCGTTCCGGCCTGGAATTCAGCTGCACACCCGTCACAGAGAGGTCGGCCAACACTCCGGAAGCTGGTTGACAGTCTATTCACGAGTTCATCTCCCCTCACTCATCGAACATCTCGGTACTCTGGAGAAGCCACCGCCTCAGAAGTCTCGTCCCGCGGGGCGGCAATACCGCCAATTTTGATGGCCAATCAGGCTGGGCGTTTGCTTCCGGGAACCTGCCAGCAAGGACAAAGAACTCAAGACGCTACGACATATCACATTCTGGCCTTTGTTCGCCAACACCCCTAGGACAGTTCGCCTGCGGCTACCCGCAGAACTAGTCAAGTCATGAGGCGGGCAGGATTGAGCTACAATCAGCGATGTGCCCCATTGCTCAGGAGGGTCGGGGGGCGAGATGTATCAGATGCATCCCGACTCTCACGGAAAGTCGCAGATGATGCCGCCCCTATCGGCAGCAGTGATGAAGAGGATGGTGATGTCACAAGCCCGGAGAACCCCAAAAAGTCCCGAATAAGTCTTCCTAAATCGGACCCCGAATCTTCTGGACCCGAGTCCGACAAAGGGGCCATCAAATCAACGCAATTTGGTGCTGCCAAGTCCAGCAATTCACGCGAAACAGGCACCAGAAATGCCAGGAAGCCCCGGAAAGGTGCATCGGCAGTCGACAGTTCTCAAGAAATCCCACCTTCATCTATCAAACGACGCAGGATAGACGATGAGGGGCCGAGTTCGAAGAAGCTGAAGAAGTCAACATCAGGAGACTATCTAAAAGACGAGCGAGGCTTCGTCAAGAAAACCAAGGTCAAAGCTACGTACAAGCCGAGATCTACCAGCTCCCAAGAGCCTCAGACAAGAATAGGTTCGAGTCTCCATCCCCATGACCGCAAACAAATGCATCTTCTAACATGACCATAGTCAAATCTGAACCCAAGCAAAAAGTCAAATTGAAAGCCGCCCCAGACTCAGATGACTTGGATAGTCCGAAAAAGCCGGCAAAGGCCAAGATGCGCGCCGTTGCAGAACTCAGCTTTTCATCACCATCCCAGAGCCCAACTGGAAAATTCGTCAAGCTCTCGCAAGATACGAATGAGGACTTGAATGACGCCCCAGACTCGCCTATCCGCAAACAAGTGAGACTGGTGACAGCTTCGCAAACCCGCAAATCGAGGCACACTAAGAAGATCTTTCAGCCGATACCGACGTATACAAAGCCTGCCAAGTTCGTAATTCCGGAGGATCTCCCAGAAGTCAGCCGGGGGAGCCAAGAGGACAACGACGGCAGGTCGAAGAGCCCTCTCTCCACAGACCTTTCAGATCTTTCCGATTTAGAGTCACAGGATGACTCTCGGTCCGCCGCCGATGCTTCTCACGTCACTGAAGCTTCCAGCACGACTGTAACAGCGTGCCCCTGGTGCGGTGGTGAAGTGCCAGAGGCCTTACTGAAGGAATTCTCCAAAGGCCAACGACTGAACGTGAGGATGCAGACCAGGTTCTGCCATAAACACAAGAAGCAGTCAGCATTGGATACCTGGCGTGAAAGAAGCTATCCGGCCGAAATCCTGTGGTCCGACCTGAAAGATCGCTTCGACGAACATCATACTTATCTCCTGAAAGTCGTTCGCGGCGAGCCCTCTCACTTCCGTTCCATCCTTGCCAACAAGATCGAGACGGGCAAAGCTCGAAATCTCAAGAAAGAGGCCAACCTGAACCCCGGATACTACGGTCCCCGGGGTTTCAACCTTATGTGCGACTACCTGGTTGGCGAATTTGGCGATATGCTCAAGGAGAAAGCTGTCAGCGATCGTGTTATTGCAGGCCGTGGATCCGCAGCATTCATCGAGTCTGTCTTAGTGGCGGAGCTGGCAGTGCGTTTGATCCAAGAAGACATGGATGTGTCGGTCATCGAGGCTAGGGACATTCTGGAAGAGAGCAAGGCCCTTGGCGATATCATACATGAGGACGTGTGATGATTGTCGAGATGTATATATCAGCACATTGAGAGAAACACCATGTGCCAAATACATTGGAATTGTTTGGGAGAAGCCAGAAATGACAGTATAGGTATATGGAAAGATCAGAGGTAGCACGTCCTCATGACAAGATTAATGACGAAACCAGTTCATCATCCAATTCACCTTTTACAAGCGAATATTTCTATCTACCTCTCCCTCAGCCTCGTCCCTTTCAGAGAAGCACCGCCAAAGACTCGCATGGAGCAAGCTGGATAACTTCGGCATGGAAATCTTTGACCGTCTTCCCCGCGGGGCTAACCAACACTTCCTTGGCCTTGCCAGGCATCTTCCATTCCACAGGCTCAGCAGCAAAGTTACAAACAACCAAGGCAGATTCACCATTATCAGCCGTCCGCTTATACGCAAAGACCTTGTCATTGTTCTCGTCGACGACCTCAAAGTCACCATAGACGAAAATATCCTTGTGCACCTTTCGGGCGTCGAGAACGGTACGGTAGCAACGGAAGACGGAGTCGGGATCGTTAATCTGCGATTCTGCGTTTATCTCAGAGTAGTTGTCGTTGACTCGCATCCAAGGCGTGGTCCCAGTGGTGAAGCCAGCATTAGGGGTTGCATCCCATTGCATGGGCGTGCGAGCATTGTCGCGGGACTTGAGCTGATATTCACGCTTGAGGGATTCCAACGTGGCTACATCGGCAGTGTCTTTGAACAGCCTATTCAGGGGCACAAATCAGTTTTCAATCCTTGAACGGAACTGGCGTTAAAACGTACTTCCAGTGCTCAAGGCAGTCAATGTCTTTGTATTCCTCCATACCCCAGTCCTCGGGCACATTGGTCATGCCAATCTCCTGTCCCTGGTAGATGAACGGAGTTCCGGACTGGAAAACAAGGAAAATGGCAATCAGCTTGGCGCTCGCAACCCGGTGCTCGGGAATATCGTGCGCGAAACGAGTGACGGCGCGGGGCTGGTCGTGGTTCTCGAGGTACAAGGCGTTCCAACCATTGTTGTCAATCATGAACCTTTGCCATTTATTGGTGATCGACTTGAGCTTCGATAGTTGCCAAGGACCTGGAGAGAACTTTCCCCTAGGGGGTGCGTGATCGATATCCATCCTACAGGTACGTCAGCGACTCGGGGGCTGTCAGCTTCGGGGGAAGTGTCGTCTTACAGCTCAAAGTGAAAGATCATGCTCAGCTCTCCACGATCTGCAGCAACCGCCCCGATGACTTCCTTGCCATCGTGCACGCACGGCATCTCACCCACGCTGAAGGCATCATACTCTTTGAGGATGTCACCAATTTCCTTAAGGTACTCGTGCAGTCGGGGACCACAAGCGTAGTACTCGGCCCCGGCCAATACGGGCTTGTTTGAGTCGGGGAACGCCAGATCCTTGCTGACGAAGTTGATGACGTCCATGCGGAAGCCATCGATACCACGGTCAAGCCAGAAACGCATCACCTCGTGCACCTTGTCACGAACCGCGGGGTTCTCCCAGTTGAGATCCGGCTGCTCCTTGCAAAAGAGATGCAGGTAGTACTCATCGGTAGCCTCATCGTAATCCCACGCAGATCCTGGACGAATGGAGGGAATCAGCTAGCTGTGCACTGTAGGTTTTGTAGGATTAAGAGTGTGTGGTTACCTTGAAAGTGGCCGTGCCAGTTGTTGGGAGGTTGTCGGTTGCCGGCCGCATCGTACTTGGGAGGCTTCCACACGTACCAGTCTCGGTATGGGTTGTCCTTTGACTTGCGAGACTCTTTGAACCACTCGTGTTGGTCACTTGTGTGGTTCATGACGAGATCGAGGACGAGTTTCATTCCTCGCTCGTGGAGTTTGTCCTTTAGGACATCGACATCATTGACATCTCCATATGGTGGGTGAATAGTCTCGTAATCGCTGATATCATATCCCTGTATTCGGTGTTACCTGCGGTTTTCTTCACTCGAGTCAGCCACGAATACATACCATGTCAATCTGGGGACTTTTGAAAATGGGTGAAAGCCACACAATATCAACACCGAGATCCTTGAGGTAGTCGACTCGAGAGATGATGCCTTTCAGATCTCCCGTTCCCGATCCTGTAGAATCTTGGAAGGACGCTGGGTACACTTGGTAGACGGAGCTCTCTTTCCACCAAGCGCGGTATTGTTTGGCCGGGGCACTCATTTTGTCGGCTGCCCCTGTTGTATCTGAGTGCTGGGTGATGTGTCTGAACCTCCCAATTGTTGTTGTTGTTGGGAAATTTGTATTTGGTGAGACTCTGGTGGATGGGTAGGTACCTAGGTACACCAGAAGAGGAGAGGGAAAGAGAGACACAGGCGTTGAGGAAGGTTCGGCACAGCACGCAATTGCGAACAAATGAGATGTATGTGATGTCACCGATTCCTTCCTTTTATGAGGTTTTGTTTGAAGTTGCCCGTCTTCTCGCTACTGCGCCTAAACAACCGCACAGCTTCTTCCTACTGCTGATCGCCCTAGTGGGTGTCCCAGAATGGCAATCCGAATAATTGAGCTGTCTTCACTGCTCAATGGTGAGTTGCTATCTCTGCGGTGAGCTCCTTCGAAACGGCGGGACCGGTGGGGAGGCCGCTTCGTCAGGTCGAGCTTCTTTCGTTAAGAAATAGCTCAGAGGAACGGGAGTGGGACAATTCCATATTCGAAACGATCCCAGTGGCCACATCTCTGATACTAATAGGGTCTCACGGAGTATTTTCCGGAGATATTCAAGATTCGCTTGGCTGGGCTTTTTGCCCTTTTCACATTTGGTTTCTATTTACGGTCGAATATCCGACTTCCATCCATTTGATAGCATTTATCTGTCGCTGACTGACGTAAGGTGGTTTTCCCCGCCGGAACGTCGGGAGTTTAAGGTACCTACACTCTGGAAGTCGATTAAGGTCAGATGCGGGCAGCTCGGTGATGAATTTCCCTCCTCGAAAGTCCAGCTTCGCATTCGCAGATAAATATTGTTCGTTTGTTCGTCAGTCGGCCTCATGTTTGTTTGAAAGCAGTTTGAGAAACGAACTCTGTGCCGGGGATATGCACGACCCCCTCTTCTAAAGCTTTGATGTCCTCGCAGCCCCGACTGAGGCTAATTCGGAGCCTCTCTCTCTTCCTTGCCTTGTCCATGTGATTTCGTCTTGCGCAAGGATAGGCTTGCCTCGTCTGGATTGAAGAGCGGGGCGACAGGGCGACTATTGGTAAATGCAACGTTGTGTTCCCCAGGCTGTTTTTGACTTGTATGCAAGTTGCCTGCGGCATCGGTCGTGATATGTATAAGTTGCCCGACAGTTGGTCAGTCTGCAAAGCAGTTTCAACTGAACGCAGCATCGGATTAGGTAGTAAAATTAATTGAAGAAAAAGGGGGAACGGAGAAGAGATTGAAGAAACAAATAATCCGTCTACTTTAGCAAACACGACTGGGTGTACGAGGTAGAATAACTGTTGGACAATCGTCAAGGTTGTCTGACAACGTATCAATGCCACCATTGAATAACATATTGTCATCAGTACTTACTTACCTGTATCTGCATCACGATTGAGTTTCAAGTCACCACCGTCAACGCAACGAAGATTTGGGTTTGACTTCTTGGCTTTTTGCGTGACGGTCATCAGTCGTTTTCCGGATCTCACTGTCGAGTCTTGTGTTACCCTGTACGAACAGAGCGGAACTTTTTGAAACCGTGCGAGGCGGGCTCTCTAGGTAGCTGTCTTTGGGCTGCATATGCCTATATGCTGGGTTACTGCCGGCTTCATTTTTGATGCGCGGCCTTATTCATTCGGGAGGGATAGACCAGACATCCGACATAAGCAAGTTGGCTGTTGGTTGGCTCGTTGGCCGAAGTGAAATTGATAGACACACGGATACCTGGACAGGACACAGGATGCCCCATTGTAGATGCCTACCTCGTTCATTGTGCAAGGCGGATCGCACTCTTTAGCACGGATCCCGATCCAAACTCGGGCAACCTTTAGGCTGAGCCGTTCCAAAGCACATTACTCAGGCCAGTCATCGGCTGAAAGAATCCCTTTGGACCGACGAATAAACTCACCTTCGGAGCCGCTGTCTGAATGTGTTTGCTGTTGATGGTCTTCATGTCATGAGATATCTCACTGCCGAAGGCAGCAGTTTTTCGTTACCAATCAGGCCTTGGGCTCCGCTGCCCGCCTCATACGTCAAGGATCCAGCTTCATAACAAATACCACCACAATAAGATCCGTGCAGACTTCTTCCGCCTGGCGTCCGGGGAGCCGAGTAGACGCACTGATCGTCTTTTGGGGCATGGCATGGCATGGCATGCAAACATCAGACTTGACCTAATTCATAATGAACAGGTCCGAGGAGACATCACCACCAAACGGGGCAATAGCAACAGCAACCGCGAGAAGCGACAACGAGTCGATGGAAACGCGAGCAATCTGTTTTGGTACGACTTCGGTCGCGTAAGTCACGGTTCACCATCATGGATGGTCCTGGCCATGGGCAGGCGTCTGACAGTGGGTGCAGGTGGGCGGATGCCGCTTGCGGGATGCGGCGTTACGGGCCCGAATGCGATTGCGGCGGCGGGCCGACTGCGAATTGGCACGCAGGCGGTTTGGCTCGCTCGCGAAAGAATGTGCGTTTTACCCACCATGTCTTGGTGAGAGACATCCCGAGCTGTCGATCAGCGGAGATGCAGAGCATACTTGCCGCCTAATCGCTCTCGGGAGTCGGATTAGGGCCCAAGATGTGCGGTGGTGACATTGCCAATTTCTGGCTGAGCGATGCCTCGGCCCGGACGGCAGATCAATAGCTGCTGCTGCTTCACAACAAGCGTGAGGTGGAAATGGTTGAGGGAAAAATCTAGAGGTCATGGGGGCTGGGTTGTAAGGATTGTCATTGTAATCAACCGTAGCGAGCAATGCCAAGTGTTGCTCCAAGTGCTCGCTGACGGACTAGGTACTTGGTCCTGACGTGCTCTCTGATGGATACAAACAAGGGAGGACGTGCCCGGCAACACTGCTAGGCTGGGGAAAAGCAAAGTCGTGAGCGAACTCTGAGGGTGAGGTGGCAAGCTGTCTGAAAAATAAACGGCACACTCTAAGAAGGCGACATAAATACGCCGACATCTTGGGTGCGAGACACAGAGCTGAGTGACCGGCATAATCTATCAGCCCCCCTTGTTACGCCCTGTGGTGTGCCGTTTTTTCTTCATACCGCTTGGGTGGTCCCAATTGTTGGCCTGCAAAGGGTTTAGTTGGCGGGCGGATGGGTGAGATTTCCCTTTGATGGGGGTCAAGAGGCGTCTTCAAGGAAAAAGCAAAAGGCCTCTTTGATGAACCTGGTTGGACCGGACAGAGGAATCCCGCACGCGAATCTCTCTGCATATTAGATATACTCAAATGCTGATGAGAGATTCTTTGTCCATGATTAGGTACCAAGGCCGGCAAGCGTCTCTCCCGTCGTTGCATCGTCAGCAGGCAAGTGCCATAATTAGGGGACAACGTTGTAATCCACAGATGAGGGATATAGCGCCCGCCCGAAGCCATGTGCAAGGCATCTTTGGCTGCAGTTTGGACGTTGAAAGTGACACCTATTTTCTGACATGTGAGAGACGATAAGAAACAAGGGAGGTAATGGCATGGCTTGGATAACGAGGCAGTCAAATCCGATAACAACAATTACTTACCGTGATACATGACTCCAGCTCGACCAACTCTGATTCTCAGGTTGCTAATATTATTCGTACCCAGCCCTGGCAAAAAACCTCCTTGGGCGATGCGCCCACCACCAAGCTACTCCGCTCTAGGCCGCGTTAGCATCGCGGGACACAGCTGCGGCCCACATGAAGAAATGGGCTAGCCGGATACTAGTACGAAGTACCCCAAAGGTACCTTGCCGGGCTGATCTAGCACTTGAGGTACTTGCGGGTTCGGTCACTGCATTTCCCCGGCCCAAGGTGACTTTTTTCAAGGTTGAGGTGATGATGAGTGTGTGTCTCCGTCTGTGGGCTCCAGCAGAGCACCACTGATGGACGGCCGATGAGTGGTCCGCCTAACGGGAAAGCCCTGAATGATGGTCCAGACACGGTCGGTCTCCAGAGGCCAAGAGGGAGAGCTGATTAAAGCTGCTGCAAGAGGAAGAGGCTGGAGCTCTCGGTACTTCGAACAGTCTCCCGTGCCGTTGTTGTGCAGCACAGTCCAGCTGGGGGTCCTCCATCGAGAGCCGGGCCAGGTCCCAAACGGTCCAGAAGTGGCTCGTGTGTGAGAGCGCACGGGTGAGATTCGAGACCTGGGATTGCGTTGTCTTCGATGGATTGAACTGCATGATGAATGGTGGTTATTGCCGCCGGAAAAGGGCTGGAGGCACGCTTTAGTTGCTAGCAGGGCGGGCAAGGACGGGAGAGAGAGGAGATGTAATCATTCGAGCTGATGATATGTGTTTGCTTCCAGCGCACCTTACCTTCATGGCGACTTTGATGGACGTCGATGTCAGTGGAGGCGGTTGGCAGGACGTAGGTTTCCTTCAGTTTCGGTTCCTCTCTACCCGATCTGGAATCCAAAAGCATCTCATCCGAGCCTCCCCCTCCCCTCCGCCGGCCGATGAATGAGGTGACGAAGGCTTCGCAAAAATACACGGATACTTGCAACCGGCCTCTCATCTGGCGAGGTACCTTTCCATCCCCTCGACCTACGACCACCCAAGCGCCACAGCCCTCCACTACACCTCCCCAGTCACTCGCCCCAGCGTAGCGCCAAAAAAAACCTACCCCAAGTCCAACCAAGAGGAAGCCAGGCCGACATCAGCATCGTCGTCAATTAATTCCATCCATGCCAAGCGCAGCACTCCAGTGAGGCGCCGCCTTTGCCCTCTTGCTCTCCCCCCCCAACGCCATACCTTACCATCCAGTCCTATCCGTATTTCCCATCAACCCCAAAGCCCACCTGAGAACCCACACACCCCATCTACACATCTACATCTACTTTACTACTAATAATACTGTACTGTACATCCTTACCGACTTGCGACAACTTCAATCCATCGCCCACCGACAAGCGACAAGCGACCAGGGCCCCGTCTTCCTCCTCATCCACCATCGCCCTCTGAGACATGACGTGAAAGTCTCGCCCTCACCCCGTCTCCCGACCGACTGTTCGCGAATGCTCACCTAGCCCACTCTCCTCCGCCTTATGGCCTAGGGTCTTGCCCATCGACGCCATCGACGCCCTGGCGACCATGACAAGGAATGAGGCCGGCAAACGATTCAGCTCCATCACGAGCTCCAGCACTGACAGTGCCCACTCCGCCGTCACCGTGAGGCCTGCTCTTCCCACTCCCATCCACACTTCCGTCCCAGCTTCTGCCGCCGACCCCGATTCCTCGGATGGCCCTTCCATCTCGAACATCTCTACCTCGTCCCACACTCGCCGACGACCGCCTCCCTCCCGCCTGAGCGACGACAATGTTGGTCTGAGAAACAACTGGTGAGTCTTCAATGTCTCTGCCACCTCCTGCTCTCACGCGCCTCTCGCCTCGCTCCCATCATCATATTCTAGCTAACCGCTTTGCCACTCCTTCGCCCTAGGTCCTCCATTGACGACCACCAAGTGTCTCCCTCTGTCGCGCCCTATCTTACCCGCGGTGGTTCCAATGTCGTTCAGAAGGACCGTCGCTTGAGCGACCTCACCAATTACCGCCGCGACCTTGCTGTCCTCGAAACTCGACTACCTCAGATCCAACACGTCCCACCTACTGGTGGTCCTACTCCCCCGATCGCTCCTTGGATGACGCCAAACGGCCTCTCCACGCCGTCCTCCACGATGCCGACTAGCTTCTATAACGACTCCAGCGACAACCTATCCCTCGCCTCCCAACTCTCCCCTGGCTATCCTTCTACCAATGCTCGCTCTGGTGCCAACCAGGGGGCTCAGGACTCACCCGATGCCGCCTACTATAACGATGGCCGCCGGCCGTCCGCCGCGAGTATCCTCACGGCCAGCAGTACTGGCTCCAAGACGAGCTTGACGCGCGGTGGCTTTCGCAAGCTCCAAGGCTTTTTCGGCGAGGAGTTCCCTGGTAGAGACAGCTCTGAGAGTAGCCTACCCACTTCGTTCATGGGCAAGGACCAGCGTCAGCGCTCCTACAGTCACAGCCGCCCCACACAGAGGGATCGCAACTATTCCAATGCCACAGATCATACTCGCGATGTCTCTCCCTCATCGTCTAGGCCTAGAACTCCCGTACCCGATCCCGAAGTTGTGCCTTTTCTATTCCAGGATACCAACGTACGTGTGATATGCGCTGCCCTTCTTCATTCCTACCAAAATTCACAGACCCGCCCTCGCCGCTATCCGCATCCTTCAACGGAGCTTGCACTGCCTCTGCTCTTGAAACCCTTTCCAAGCTCCTGCCGTGCGAAAAATGCCACGCTAACCTTGTGCTTCTAGGACATCGCACGACTCGGCGAAGCCCCCGTTCGAGACATGCTGACTGGCCCCGATCGAGATCGATACATTTCCGACGGTTCCTCCCAAGTCCCACCTAAAACGTCGTCTTCGTCGCGATCCGCGCATTCCATTGTCCACGGTCACCACCACCGACACAACAAGAGCAATGAAGACCCTCGAACACTAAGGCCAACCATCAGCAGGGAAGATACTCCCGTTGGGTATCAGTTACAGCGTGAACGAGGAGGAGGATCGACTGCCATGTATTCAACCAGGTCAAGAGGCCAGAGCCCGACACCGAGCAATAGGAGTGCTGGTCCAACCTTTAGCACCAAGTCGAGCCAACTCGATGGACAGACGTCGCCAGGCCACCACGGCAAACGAGGGATCCTGGGCCGGTTTCGACGGCACCATAAAGAAAAAGACGAAGCTGCAAAACTTCGCGACTTACCGCAATCGACCAAGTCCTTGCATAGCAAATCCTCAAAGCCAGACTTCCACCGACCCGAGCTATCGCCTTCTGCCTTCCCTCCCTCCGCTTACCCACTCGAATATGTTGATGATGCACGGCCAGGTGCTGCCCAGCGTGGGGCAACTTTCAACAACAAGTTTCCCTTTTCCAAGAAGGCACGTTCTCACAGACCACACGACTATGTTGACGAATCGATTGGACCTACAGACCGCAATGATCCCAACAATGGTTTCCATCTAGATACCAACCTCAATGACATGGAAGGTATCTTGACGAAGCCTCCGCAGCTTACACAAATGGATGTCACCTTTGTCAACAACACTTTCGAACCCGAACGAACCGACTCCTTTTCAGCACAGCCTAAAGGACGCTGGGATGCTCCTGATAGCTGGGCTGTCAGGAGAAATACAGAGGACAACTCCTACCATGGCCCCGACATTGACGAGATTGGTAGCCCGCCTAGACCCGAGGAGAAGATGGCCCCTTACTGTATTCGAATCTTCCGTTCGGACGGCACATTTTCGACTCATTCAATGCCTCTGGACTCCAGCGTCACTGACGTAATTTCCCAAGTTATTAAGAAGACATATGTTGTCGATGGCTTGGAGAACTACCACATTATCTTGAAGAAGCACGATCTCATCCGCGTTCTCATGCCGGCGGAGCGGCCATTGTTCATACAGAAGCGTCTCCTCCAACAGGTCGGGTACGAAGACAAAGACCGAATAGAGGATCTTGGGCGGGAGGACAACAGCTACATATGCCGATTCATGTTCTTGTCCGCTCGAGAGAGTGACTTCCATGCCAAAACCACCGACATGGGCCTGGGCCGTGGTCAAAAACTCAACTACGTCGATCTGTCGGGTCGGAACCTCATTACTATACCCATCTCCCTCTACTCCAAGGCTCCCGAGATCATCTCTCTAAACCTTTCCCGTAATCTATCCCTTGACGTCCCTCGGGACTTCGTTCAATCTTGCAAACACCTCCGAGACATCAAATTCAACAACAACGAGGCCAGGAAGCTCCCACCAAGTTTGAGCCGGGCAGGCAAATTGACATTCTTGGATGTCGCCAATAACCGCCTAGAACAATTGGAGCACGCCGAGCTCAATACGTTACCAGGGCTGGTGAAACTGAACCTTGCCAACAATCGCCTCAAATCCCTCCCATCAGACTTTGGGGCTTATGAAGCTCTTCGGTCTCTCAACATCTCTTCCAACTTTCTTGATAAGTTTCCCACGTTTCTGTGTGATTTGGAGAGCCTTGTTGATCTGGACCTGAGCTTCAACACCATTGCTTCGCTTCCTCCTGAGATTGGCAAACTCGAGAATCTAGAGAGGCTCTTGATAACCAACAACAGACTTTCGCACAGTGTTCCTCCGTCTTTTGGACAGCTGGTTAACCTGCGCGAGCTGGACATCAAATACAATGGCATCACGAAGATTGACACCATCTCAGAACTCCCCAAGTTGGAGACTCTCTCTGCTGACCACAACTGCATCTCTGCCTTCGTGGGGCATTTCGAGGCCCTTCAAAAGCTGAAGCTGAATTCGAACCCACTCAACAAGTTCGAGATCATCAAGCCTGTACCGACTCTGAAACTACTAAATCTGTCAAATGCTCAACTTGCCAGCATTGACTCTTCTTTCGAAAACTTGATGAACCTTGAGCACTTGAATCTGGACAAGAATTACTTTGTTTCTCTACCCCAAGAAATCGGCAGCCTCAGTAGACTGGAACATTTTAGCATTGCAAACAACTCAGTGGGAGAACTTCCGGCTCAAATTGGATGCCTCGGAGAACTAAGGGTACTCAACGTTAGAGGCAACAACATTTCTAAACTGCCCATGGACATCTGGTGGGCCAACAAGCTCGAGACGTTCAATGCCTCCTCCAATGTTCTTGAACACTTCCCAAAGCCGGCGTCCAGACCACCCCGAATGCCCGGCGCGGACGAGTCGCAACCTCCTCCAGTAATGAACGGCAGAGCGCCGACGCTGGGGTCTCTCTCGGCAACACCCAGCTCAGAGGAACTTTCCGACGAGCGAAGACCAAGTCAAAACTCGACCACGCTGTTGAGTGTTGGTCCGTCTCCCCTCAACGACCGCAAGAGTTCTGTGGTATCTGTCTATGGAAAGGGTGGCCGGAAAACATCGGTCGTGTCACGGTCGACGACAGCGTCTGCAACCGCAAGAAAGGACTCTGCGATATCTTCTCGCATGATGAACACGTTTGCCGGATCCTTGAAAAACTTGCTCCTTGCGGACAACCGCCTCGATGACGACGTGTTTGATCAAATTACGCTCCTGTCAGAACTGCGAGTCATCAACTTGTCATACAACGACGAGATTAGCGACATGCCGCAGCGCTCCATCAAGAGTTGGCCGCAGCTAGTCGAGCTCTATCTGTCGGGCAACGGCCTCACAACATTGCCAGCCGACGATTTGGAAGAATCTAGTCTCCTCCAGGCCCTTTACATCAACGGCAACAGGTTCACCAACTTGCCCGCCGACATCTCTCGAGCAAAGAATCTCGCCGTTCTGGACTGCGGAAGCAACTACCTCAAGTACAACATTTCCAACGTGCCATACGACTGGAACTGGAACCTCAATCCCAACCTGAGATATCTCAACTTGTCCGGCAACAAGCGACTGGAAATCAAGCAGACGGCCCTGCCTAGCGGACCTGGCGCAGTCAACCGAGAAGAATACACTGATTTTAGTCGTCTGCTCAACTTGCGAGTTCTTGGACTGATGGATGTCACGCTTACCCAACCCAGCATTCCTGACCAGAGTGAAGACAGACGTGTGCGTACGTCTGGTTCGCTGGCAGGCCATCTTCCTTACGGAATGGCGGACACCCTTGGGAAACACGAGCACTTATCGACAATTGACCTTGTTGTTCCGCGCTTCAACTCGTCCGAGACGGAAATGCTTTTGGGCCTGTTTGATGGACAAGCTCTTTCGAGTGGAGGGTCCAAGATTGCCAAATACCTGCACGAGAACTTTGGACATATTTTTGCCCTTGAGTTGAAGGCCCTCAAGACACGCTCAAACGAGACGCCGGTTGACGCTTTGCGACGCGCATTCCTTGCTCTGAACAAGGACCTAGTTACCATTGCCTTTCAGCACTCTGAGGAGCGGCCGCAGAAGACGCATAGGGGCTCCGGCCAACCAGTTCTCCTCACAAGAGAGGACCTCAATTCAGGGGGTGTTGCTACCGTTGTGTATTTACAGGGCACGGAACTCTACGTCGCCAACGTTGGCGATGCTCAGGCGATGCTGATTCAGACCGACGGAACTCACAAGATGCTGACGCGAAAGCATGATCCAGCCGAGCCCATGGAGCGTACCCGAATCCGTGATGCAGGAGGATGGGTATCCCGCAACGGAAGACTCAACGATCTTCTCCAGGTCTCTCGCGCCTTTGGCTACGTTGACCTTATGCCAGCTGTTCAAGCGGCACCGCACGTGAGCAACATTACGATTCGAGAGAACGACGACATCATCCTGCTTGCCACCAGGGAACTCTGGGAGTACCTTTCGCCTGGGCTGGTGACTGACATTGCAAGAGCAGAGCGCCAGGATCTCATGGGTGCGGCGCAGAAGCTTCGCGACCTTGCGATTGCTTATGGCGCTTCAGCCAAGATCATGGTTATGATGATCAGTGTGGTTGACCTGAAGCGTAGAGTTGAACGGTCGCGTCTTCATCGCGGCGCTAGTATGTCACTTTATCCGTCAGGAATTCCCGATGCTGCGCAGGTTCTGGTTACGAGACGAGGTCGCAAGGCAAAGGCCGGTGTCTTGGATTCTTCGCTGGATCGCCTCGAGGCGGAGATTCCGGCACCGACTGGCAACGTCTCCATCGTCTTCACTGATATCAAGAACTCGACCAACTTGTGGGAAATGTACCCGAGCGCGATGCGATCAGCCATCAAGCTGCACAACGAGGTCATGCGGCGACAGCTACGTCGGATCGGAGGCTACGAAGTCAAAACTGAAGGTGATGCATTTATGGTGTCGTTCCCTACTGCCACTTCAGCCCTGCTCTGGACCTTTGCTGTCCAGATGTCGCTATTGGAAGTGCAGTGGCCATCCGAAGTGTTGAACTCGGTTTCCTGCCAACCCGTTTATGATAAGGATAACGCCCTCATCTTCAAGGGTTTGTCTGTTCGCATGGGCATACACTATGGCGACTGTGTCAGCGAGACAGATCCCGTGACGCGCCGCATGGATTACTTCGGTCCCATGGTCAACAAGGCGTCACGAATCTCAGCCGTGGCGGATGGTGGACAGATCACCGTGTCGACGGACTTCATATCCGAAATCCAGCAATGTCTAGAAAACTACCAAGACAACGACCGTACTGCATCTGGCTCCGAGGACACGTTCGAGGATGAGAGCTACGCAACTGCCATCCGAAAAGATCTTCGATCTCTGACCTCGCAGGGCTTCGAGGTCAAGGAAATGGGCGAGAAGAAGCTAAAGGGACTGGAAAACCCTGAAGTTGTCTACTCTCTCTACCCGCACGCCTTGGCTGGCCGTATCGAGTTCCACCAGCAACATGAAAGGAGAGAAGACGGAGGAGACAAGCCGGCTGCTCTCACTGCGACAAGTGAGCTCTCGTTTGACCCTGACATGATCTGGACGTTGTGGCGCGTGAGCCTTCGACTAGAGATGCTTTGCAGCAGTCTGGAAGGCAACAGTAACAATACCCTCCAGGCGCCCGAGACTGAACTTCTGGAGAGGATCAAGCAACGAGGAGGTGAAGTGACCGATCGATTCTTGATGAACTTCATGGAACATCAAGTAAGCCGGATTGAGGTAAGTTTATGACATGGCGACTACCTGCACTTGAGTGTTCTACTAACCCTCGATCAGACGTGTATCTCAACTCTGTCGATGCGGCATCTTGCCATTGGTGGCGGTACCTTCAATATGCTGGAAGACCTCGCCGGTCCCATGTCTAGCGTTCTGGATCACTTCGTCGCTATGCATCAGCAAAACCTGCGATATCAAGCGAAGTATGGCGACTTGCCAAGCGCCCCAAGCGATGACAGCAATGAATATGGATCTGAAGACGACGGAAGCGAAACTGAACAGGAATAAGGAGGTCGTACGAGCGGCCTCCCCCTTTTTCTCGAAATGCGAATTGCGTATCAATGCCTTTCAATGCCTTTGCATGATTGATTTCAATACCCCCCGCAATACGGCCTGCGTGCTCTTCATCTTATAAATTCAAACGGAACGGCTTTGTTCAGTGTACTCAGGCGGAACGAGGTGGAAGAAAGGATGGACGAATGGATGGATGGTTGGAAATGGTATGGAATGGACTTGGATCACGGAGTTTTACTCCTGCTTTTTTTCTCACCTCTGGCTTTGAGCTTGTCATCGTTATTTGCTACGTTGGGTTTGTTCTTGGTGGCCCCCGTTACTGGATGGGAGACACAATTGATGAGGAGACGAGGAGAGACATTATTACAATGGCGTTGGTCTTTGGTATGCAAGGAGATTACGGCCTGGGGATACCCATACCCCCCCGGCCCGAGGCCATGCTGATTATTTTTATGGTTGCTTCATTGTTTTTCTGGCCGGCTCTGTTGGATGCAGATGTATGTACCGAGGCCTTGGACATGAGTTGTAGTAGTTGTAGCATTTAGCTCTCCATTCTTTTGCCTTGGCGAATACAAAGAATGGGCACAAGAAACACAAAAGTTGGTTATAGTAATACTTGCTTTACAGGTGTTGATTGGTACATGATGCTTTGATAAGAAAGACGACGCATAACTAACTAAGGGTCGTAAAATGACCGGTCCTGCCTGAGGATATAGATTCGCGGCGATAATCGAGGTCCGATCCACCAGCCGCCCGTATATCTTCGCACAAAGTCTTTGGCGGCGAGAACTCCAGCACCCAAGCCAACGATTTCGTCATGGTTGAGATTTTCCTCGTCAAGCTTGCTGTTGGGCGTGATGATCTCAATGCCGTTGTATCCGAGGACGGTGCCCATGATTTCCCAGCGCCCGAGAACCTTGGATGAGTCTTCCATGAGGGCGTAATCGAAGCGTTCCCAGAAGACTGGCCAGTCGTACTGGTACTCGACCTCAGTCTTGTCGTAGAGAATGATGGGCCCGTCGAAGCGGACGGCCTCCGGGTTGCCGAGAGCGATGGGAATGCCATGGGGGTTCTGGCCAAGAAGGGTCAGTCCGGTCATGCAGGTGAGGGTATCGGCGTGGACTTTGACGACGGGGTTGGAATCAGCGCGTGCTACGGCTTGAAGATGCGTGAGAGCTTCACCGCCGGGGTAATTGAGAGAGGAGAGTAGGAGCATGAGGGCGCTGCCAGCAAATGAGGTGAGAACGGTGAAGCCGATGAACAGAAAGGCAGCACGGTAGAACAGAGACTTAGAGGCCCGTGAGGAGATGAAGTTGGCGCCCAGAGCAGCAGCGGCAGTGAGGGACGGGACAACGTAGAAGATAAAGCGGGCTTCCTTATGCGGCTGGAACGAGTAAATGATGACGTAGAGGAGGTTAGGAACGGCGAGAGCCTGGACGGAGCGGGACGTTGCAGGCTGAAGACCCGCAAAGAAGATGAGCACAGGCGCAAGAGGGTTCAGCAGCAGACGTGGCAGGGCCGAGGTGAAGTAGTAATGCCAGGGAGAAACGCCCCAGTTGGACGAAGAACCCTGGATGGCATTGTAGTAGAAGCCGGCCAGCTCGGGCCAGATGGGCTTCTGCCAGAAATACGAGTCGATGGGGACGGAAAAGCCTAGAGCAGCGACGAAAGAGCCCAGGGAGACGGGGATGATGGAGATGAGATTGGCGCGACGGGTGATGAGGAGGTAGGCGGTTGTGGTGATGAGGAGAAGGGCCACTTCAGAACGGAAGATGACGCCGGCGAGGATGAAGAGGGCGATGGCTTGCTTCTGGCGGACAAAGGCTCTCCGTGGGTTCGTCTGGGGGAGCAGAAAGGCAGCGGCAAGTGTTGCTGAGTGATGGTTAGTTACTATGATAACTCTTGCTTGAAAGGAAACAACTTACTCAAGCCAAAGGCATACATGTTGGGCAGCGTGCGGGTGAGATAGAAGTTGACATGAAACTGGCTGACCATCATGACAATCCACCAACTAGCCGTACCTCTCCCATACGCTCTCCGCAGAGCCCTACTCATGACGAGGAGCGCAACGGCATTGAAGGCGCCTAAGAGACTGCGCACAACAAACTGGGCATGCCGAAAGCCGACGAGGGTGATGAGCGGCTGACCTATGCCCGAGAGCAGGACGGCGCCGAGAAAGGTGCGTGGCACAGCGCCGGGGAAGGTGAAGTGGTCGTAGGTGTGGGCGAGGCGGTTGTAGACATCGCCGCTGGTGGGCGTGCCGTAGACGAGGATGTCATGGATGGCTTGGATGTTGAAGGACTCCTCGACCTTGGTGTAGGGGGCGATGAGGAGGTGGAGGAGGGGGATTGTGAAGAGGAGGGATGTGAGGAGGGTGTCTTTTGTTTAGGGGAGGAGAGTGCGTTAGCTGGATCTGAGTATGATGAAGGTGTTTAGTCGTGAGAGGCTTACCTAGCGACTTCATCCTGGTGGAGGAGTTGATGTTGGTTTAACGAGGTGCGGTGGTGGTGGAGAGCTCACAACCGGTATGAGCCAGCTGTCCACTGAATCTGTGTGTTTCGAGGTCGGCCTCGAATCAATCCTGCGCCGACTAATAGGGAAAAGAAGACGATATTGGCGAATTTCAATTATTTCCCATCAATTCCATCATGACAAAGGATTGACAGAGATGAGATGCAGATGGGATGGATGTATTTCCAAACTCGACGTGTAAGCTCTATGGAGTTCCGTGGTAGGTACAAAGTACGTACCTGAATTACCAAGGCAGCGGGGCACACCTCAGGCAACATCGGGTCGGCTCAACCAATCGCCGACCATGACCTATCCACTCAGGTACCAAGTGTGGCGTCGACTGCATACGTCGCTGGCAGGGGACCTTTCTTCGTAGCTCTGCCGCCAGAGTTGTTACCACATGTCATCGACGACGACGTCGCAAAACGCCAACATCGCTCCTTCGCGCCCACGCCCACGCCCACGTCGTCAACCGCGCACCCCTTACTCTCGCCTTTCTCTGCCTCTCTACACATAGCATTTGCCTCACATCGCTCGCCCGGCATGCTGTTCTTCGGCAACTTTCTCTACAGCACGCCATTACCCTCCCTCAACTTTCCTGTTCGCGCCGTTGCTAACTTGCCCCCTTAGTTACAATTGTACGAAGCCGCTTCCCGCGATCCGACCCGTGAATGCCTCTCGATGCTAACCTTCGGCAACAGCTCCTCATCAACGCCGTCGCCATCCTCTCGGAAGACCGCTTCCTCGCCCGCAGTACGCTTCTGCCCTCCAACCATTGCCCAATTCGAGACCTGGGTCGCTAACCCCCTCCGTCTGCTGCTTCTAGTCAACCTCTCCCCCGCCTCGTATGACCCAGCATTCGGCTCCGGTGCCGATGCCAGCATCAAGGCCAAGATTATCCACCTCATCGCCAGTGTCCGAACCATCATGCGAAGTACGTTGATTGCTGTCGCATCCTCCCCTTGCCACAAATGTCGATTGCTAACGGTTCTGGCTTTTGCAACACAGTGCCCTTGATATTCGTCAACTCAGTCATTATCCTCTACGAGCTCGTTTTGGGCTGATCGGGCGTTCGAATGCGGTGGAAAGGAGCGAAACAGGACACGGGTAAATATTTCCAGGCATCTCCGGGGGTCTAGGCATTTTATGGGAGTTGTATAATGAAATGATTCACGCCGAGCCATGTACGAGTCGCATGAACCAAAAGAAGGCTCGCAGGAATGTATCCGGGCTTGTACGAGAGCTGATGTGCACGAACGGGGCCTGAAGAACTCGTCCACATCTTGTATTATATTGGCCAGTCGACAACAAATGCCGCCTAGCTTCTGCCAACGTCATACAGTTGTCTCCGCGGCGCAATGGCACTCGACGCCTTCCAAGAAGGAAAACACACACCAAGTCATTAATTCGACAATCCTCTGTGCCATTGTGTATCACGCGCCCCGTTGCTCCGAAGCCCACATCCGTCTTTCATCCACCGACTCCCAAAATATAGTGTAATCAAAAACACTTGGCCGCCTTCCCCAATAAAAAGAACTATAACATCGGCCAAAAGTATGGATACAAGAAAGGGACCAAGCCAAGAATCATGCGCTTTCTGATGCTGTGTGCTCCCGTCCTTGGTACTTTTGCTCCCTCAGTATGGAAACAAGCTTGCAAGTGTATATCCTGTTATCCGTCCATGCATCCAAGACCTTGGATGCCCAAAAAGCGGCTTGTCCCGATCGATATCCCATGTCAGAATGCCAAGTAAAGGGTGTAAAAGGAAGCGATAGATACTATGATGATGAAAGGAGGTTGGTACTCTTTTTCCGTCCGAGGCCAAAACTGAGTCGGTCCTTGAGCTTCTCGTGCTTGCTGTCGTGAGACTCGCCATTTGCCGTGCCATTCAGTGCCTGCGCCGTTGATTTGTCCTTGTGGTGGAAGAGGCTGAAGCTCTTCTTCGACATCGACTTACTGCCGCGCTTGGATCGATCTAGGAAACTCGTGTGTGCCGTGCCATTCTCCTTCTTCCGAGCATCTTTCTCTTGCGCCGCCGTCTTCTTGCTGGCCTCCATGGCCTTTTGCAATTCGTCCTGCTCGTTTCGTCTCTCTAACATCACCCTCGCTTCATCATCTCGTCGTTTTTTCTCATCGAGCTTGGCTTGTTTCTCTCTCTCCTTCTCTCTTTCTTTTTCCGCCTGCTTTTCGGCCTTTTCTGCAGCCTCACGCATCTTCTTCTCTCGCTTCTTCTCCTCCTTGGTCTTGGGGTCCTCCTTTGTGGTGTTACTTCTCCCGAGCCCATTCGTAGTTGCTACAGGAACCAGAGGAACCTGAGGAACTGGGGGCTCTGAGTTAACGACCGGTGCTGTGGATGGTACTGGAGGGGCTGTAGTCGCGTGGGCTAAGCTAGCCATGGGCTCGTGCTCCTGGATTGGGGAGACCGGCTGTGTCATCTGTCGCTTCAAGGGTAATGAGTCCGACTTCTCGCCGTTCTCTTGGGCCAGGTTCGCAGCTTCGTTGGCGAGTTTGACCTCCTCCATGCCTTCTCTTTCCTGTTCCTCCCTAAACTTCTCAAACGTCGTTTCTTGATAAAAGAGAACGTATGCAGTGGCCATTCCCGGCTTGTCTCCGAAAAAGTTGCGCACGAAGTGCTTGTCTACAGGCTCTACCATCTCATCATCGAACAACACCCAGCCGCGATCCTTGGTCTTGACAATGGAGACGTAGTGGCCATGGTAGGCGTTGCCGCCGATGTGGACCACCACTGCGTATAGCTCGTACAAGCGGTCTGGATCCCCTGCGTCCTCGGTTGTGTTGAACATGCGAAGATGGTAGGGATAGACAACTCGATGAAACAGTTTCTGTAATCTGCTGTAGTCCTCGGTGTATTTGAATCGTTTCAAGTGGAGAGTGAGGACCTTTGGAAGCCGTTTTACCTTCATTCTCTTTTCAGCCTCCTGAAGACCACCGCAGTGATCACAGTGGAACTTGTTTCGTTCACATAGCATTTCCTCGGCCGAGAACTTGCGCAGGCATGATGTGACCGACGAGTGCTCCTCCAGATCAATGGATAGATCTAGAAATGTTTCATCGCGCTGTGACGCTGTCTCACATGTCAAACATTTAGTTTCCGACGTCAAAACGCCCTCAAAAATGTCGTGAACCCAGCCCGTCCCGGGCGAATGAGCGCCTGAGCCATTGACTAAGGCAGATCCTAAGGCATTTTCCACCGACTGCTTCAGGCCGTCGTCGACTTGCAGCTGCATCTTCCGAGCTGCCGTCTCAACATTGGAGATGACATCATTCAGCACTAAGCCGTAGAATTCGTGGGCATCCTGGTGCATTGAGTTTCGGAACATTTCGTTGTCGCGCTTGAAAATCTCCAGAAATCTTTGAGGGCTTAGGACGCCAGTTCGGGTGTCGCTGTCCATCAGGGCTAAAAAGATGTCCTTCAAGCCTGTGAATGTGCATTCTTCCATGCCGTATGCTGCTGCATTCTCCTGCGCCAACTCGAGGATCGGACCCTTGAGCATAGCTTGCTTCTTCTTGTATTCTGGGGTGTCGGGCTTATCTTCCGGTCGGACACCGACTTGGCCGGGGAGCTGGTGATTGATCGCTTGTCTTTGCTTGATGACTTGGGACGTGCTGAGGCCTTTCTGCTTGCCGGCGGGCTGGGTGGCAGGATTCGGAGGCGGAGGGGGTCTGATTGTGACGTTGACTTTCGAACGAGTGCCACTAGGAGTATCTGACGGCGAATATGGCGGATAGTTAATTACGTTTTCGCGAAACGAATCGGAGTAGAACAGGGCCTGGACGATAGAGTTGCAGTAGCTAAATTTGGGTTAATAGAGAGTTTGATTTGGTGCGCGCGTGAGTTTCCATACCAAGTGTTTCCGAACTAAAAGTAAGTTAATTCAACGAAGCTCATGATGGGGGGATTTTATGCGAGGAGGATGGTGACGTACGTTTTCCAGGCCAAAGAATCGATCGGTGCCATCTTCTCGTAGGGGCCCAGCATTTTGCAGCATTTTTTCTAATGGGGTGAGATCGAGGACAGGTTCCTCCTTCTTCTTAGCGAGGGCATCTTTAGATGGTGTTGAAGAGCCCTGTCAACCGCGCGGTATTTTGTCAGTAACAATCGCGAAGCTTGGCGCAAAAGAGCGAGGGGAAATAAATCGATCAAAGAGGTTGAGAATTGCAGGGGCAAAGAGAGCAGGAAAGCTGGCGACGAACCGTGCTAGAGCTCTTGATTTTGGTGAAGAAGCCAGCCATTTCAGCGAGATCGGGAGGCCGTCGGGGTTGTGAGCGGAAGCGGCGTGCGGGCTACCGAAGCCGAGCTGGCGAGAAGGTCGGACGTCCCAACCAGAGGAGCTGGACGGCACCGGCTCAGGGAGAATGATCGCAATTGGGCCCGGCAGTCATACGAAAGGAAGTCGAGGATAGGTTATGCAGAACAGTCGATCAGTGCGAGGAGTAAGTATGTCCACGACGCGAGGTGGTTTCGTCGCTGGAGTTGCCGATGGGGGAGAGTAAGGCGCGGACTGTGGCGTGGAACGCGCTGGAGTTGAGCTGAATCGTCTAACCCGCAGGCTGAAAGAGCTAACGGCGCTCGGGAGGATATCGAAGAGTCGGCGACGGTTGACCGATTACGCTTGGGAAAAGTGAAGGGCGCCGCGAGAGGAGGAGAAAGAGAGATGCGCAGAATGGAAGAGAAGAAGGTGGTAGTCCAGGTCAGGTAGCTGAAGGGTCGCAGGCTGATGGAGGTGGTAGGTGAGGTGGTGGCGGGAGAGAACGAGAGAGATGGTCTGTTCTAGAGTGTCCAGGCTTGAACCTGGGGGAGGAGGGGGGTGAAGGCTACTGGAAGTAAGTTAGTGGACGGTTCAGTTGCCCGTGGTGGTACTCCGTCAGCCTAGCGCGACCTACAGGCGCCTTCCGACCCATGGGGATTTATTAGGGATGGATGGAGAAGGCTCGGGGAGGTGAAGGCGGAGCGTTGGAGGAAGGCAACGAAGGATGGAGGGCAGTGTGGCATAATTACGGCATGCAGAAGCAAAGGATTGCCCTGCCGCTCGGTGCTTACCTGGACACATTCGGTTGCCGAGTTTACGTATGAAGGCAAAAGCAGATCAAGACTTGAGGACCCAAGACTTGGACAACATTTGATGGATATTGCGACTTGGAAGCGAAGAGAAGCGTCTCCTTGATTTAGCATCTCTGGAACTCTGGATGGGAGGGACGGGGATGCTGCAGTTGCAGAGTGGGCTGCAGGGGGCTGCAGTCTTGCTGCAATGGACGACGCAATGGGCGACGCGACCCCAGTTTGCCCGGACAAGGCCCCCAGCGATGAGTGGATTATGGTGGGCCTGACAAGAAACTCCCCCGGAGCCTAGGGTGGCTCGAAGTCCGAGGTGAGGCTCACGGAGAGCTGGAGGGGACGAGTATTGTCCGGCACGGCGGAATTCGGAGATAGAACGGGCGAGTGAGAGGAGTTAAGCCAGAGGTTTTTGATATCTTGGCTCTTGGCGGCGCAATTCGGGAACCCAAAAATCCAGCGAGACGAGTGTGTGTTAGCCAGCCGTCAAAAATCCCAGAGAGAGCCCTCCTCAGCAGCGGAGATGGGAGCTTGAGGGGAGAGACTTGAGGGTGGAGGTGTGGTGTGGTGGGGGGCGCGTCTACAGAGCAGATGGTTCAGGATGAGTTAAGGAAGGTCGTGAGCGGTGGTTCCATACGGAACCAGGTGGGCGAGAGGCCTATTGGCTGGTTCAATGCTTGATGGCGAGGATTAGAGAGACCTGGCCACGAGGCGCGGCATGGATGCCAGCAACTCAGCGGCCCTGAAGGCTGAAGGGGCACAAAGGGGGCTAGGGTGTTAAGCATGGACGGGGTCCAAGGATGGGGGAATGGTTGGATTGGACGAAGTTGATGCTGGCGAACAAACAGGCCAGGAGCAGGAACCGCAACGGTACCTTGGGACTGGAGTCCGGTAGCACCAGCTAATGTAGGAGCACGACGACTGCAGTAGAGTGACAGGCCTGAATCTGCAATAAGCGAATCGAGCCCGACGATAGAGAGACGGGAGTGTCAACAATGAACGCACACAAGATGCTGACGGTTGGAACTTGTGCCTGAGGTGCCAGGTACCTAGGTACAGTACCTCGGATCCAGACCAATCCATTTGTTCCGACCTGCTTCGGCAAGAGCTATCGTCTGGGTACAACCTCCCTTCATAACTTGATGGATGAAGTACGCACCTTGATTAGACGGCACGCGTAGCTGGTTCGTTGTAGAAAAACAATAAACCACGCACCGAAAATTCGTTCCAGCCCTTCAAACCATCTCCTCTTTTTCATACATGACGGTAGGTGTCTGGCCCTGACCTCAGTAGTGCTCCTCTTTCACGGCCTTGCCGTACTCCGCCGATTCGGAATCGGGACCACACAGCCATGTCGACACTCTGGAGAATGGATCCCGGCCGGCCACACATCTGCCCCCGAGTCAAGGCAACTTCGATGCGCCGTCGCACTGAACAGCGAGACGCTAGCAAACGACGCCACAACTCGACGACTAGACGACGATGAGATTGAACTTTTTCTGGGGTTGCCGAAGGCGTTGGGGAGCGCTTGGCTTTAGCCGGCATCGAGGCGAAGACGGCACTCAACCGTTTGAACGTCGAATCTAGCCACTATTTTCGTTGCGGCACGGCAATCCATGAATGCCCACTGGGTTGCATTATATTTGCAAACCTGGCACGGCTGGAATCGAGCAATCGACAGCTTGACCGGCTGACAAGTCCTCAAGTCCCTTGACCGACATGCTACATGCCCTTGATTGCCATAGATATACAACAACATCTCCGCCGATGACCTCAAAGTACAGAATCGTGACTTCTTTCGACCTGCTTAGCCGAGCAATGGAAAGACAACCCATCCTCGGTCTGTATGTCGATCCCAGATGCAGCTACTGGAGGCACAGCAAGTATTATACGTAGCACAGACAGGACGACCAAGAAAGCCAAAACCCAAGTCCGAAGATCCCCCAGAGAAGCGAACATTATTAGTTCAGGGTCCGCGTGCGATGGAGATGCAACTCTAAAGACGACCACCTATACCTCGCTTGACGACCTTACTTCTCTAGAAATATTTTACACATGTTACTTACTAGGGCTCTTAGGCTGAATCTGCTTGGTGGGAAATGTTGTTGCTCTTGTCGTCATCCGACCCTCCACTACTGATAGATTCAATTCTATCCATTTTCCAGATGCCCACTGGCCCATCTTGCCCGAGCTTGCTTAAGCGGTTGGTTCAGTTCAAGTCTCGCCACCATCGGGTGCACCAAAAGAAGGCCCAACAGCTGCAGGCAACACGGACGAGCTCCTCCTCAAGTCTCTAAGCAACTAACCTTGCGGCAAGGCACACCATCTGTGGAAGTATACCCGGTATCACCCTGGTCCTTGCATCCCCAGCTCTGTACGGATATTGCACCGATTCTGACAGCCCAGGCTAGGACTTTACACAGAGAAGGGAGTCAACCACTTTTCTTTTTAGCTGGGTATTCAAAAGGCAACCAGCTTCATGCGGCCACAGTTTATGGTCCCTGCCTATCAGTCTGTCGGTTCATCCCAGGGAGCACCCAGGGTTCCAAGTGCGTCCCCGCCCGCCGAATCTCTTGGGCTTATTTGTTTCACGAGCTGTCTCTCTTCTCGATCACCCGACAGAGTATTCGTATGCATTTGGGTCCTGCGGCAAATATCCGACAATTACGCACACAATAAGCAGCAATTCAGGAAGCTAGAGCTCGAATCCATGCTCCATCCCCGGCTTCTCTCACCATCCCTCCCCGCTCATGATGATGCGACAAAGTCACAATGTGTGGGGTTGCTTCGCGCCGCTTTCCCCGTAACATATTCGCATCACCAATCAAGCGGCCCCAAGCCCCCCAACCACGACGACGGTATCCTATCACACGCATCCCGCCGCGCCCCAAGTCGGTCCGTTGTTGAATGCACGCAGCAGTAGTAGCTCTCCGGGCGCCTTTACATCTCGTCGACTCTGAACCAAAGGGACATACCTGGCATTCCGCCTGTCCGCCTGCCCGACTGTCCGCCTATCCTTTTGATCGTGTGCCGCGCCATGAGGTCTCGTGGTTGGGTTCTGACTTATCCTTTGGGAGTTTTGATCAGCCAGCGCCCAAACCCGAATGACCTGTGGGTGCCGCGAGCCGATAATTATGGCGCGTCTTTTTAATTCTACGATGCGGCATTGCTTCCTTCACCGACCTGAGCCAAGCCAAGACTTTCCCAACGGCCCCCGCTTGGAGCTGATTCTGGATGATGTCGGCGAACTTGGCTAATTATCGCGTGTGGCGCCGTTTGGACGGGACTTCTGCAGCAACGTCTTTAGCACGCGCTGCACCTGCGCAAACACAGGCCTGGCCATGCGCTATAATGGCGGCATGCCTCTTGTTCCTTTCCGTCGCAGGATTCCTCTATCGTTATGGCAGTGTTCTGGAACAACGTCATGTGCGTTAGTGCGGTTCGCGCTCCTCACCTCTCACACCCACTCTCCCTTCGCACCCGTTCAAAGGCACGCAAGCGCAACTGGCTTCCCCGCCTTCATGTGCCATGACGAAAAGTGCCCATTTTGGGTGACCGATTGGGACTGTGCTTGCGCTTGAGGTCACCTCTGGTTGGCCGCAACCTTTGACAAATAAAGACCGCTTCAGGGGACTCTCTCCGTCCGGAAAAGCTGATAGCAACTAGCTGACATGTAGCGACGGACTTGCGGACTTGCGCGCTTTCGCATTACTCAGCGCAAGCAACCAACAGACCAGTAATGACACGGATGGATGGAGGCTGAATTGCGGCTCAGGATATGCTAACCGATAGGTGGCTCGAAGTATGCCCTCTTTGATTGGCCCTGCTCGAGTTGCCAAAGATCTGTTGATAGTGCTTACCCGCATGTGCAGGCAGTCTTGTCCTACAAAGACCATGTTTTGCTGCCTGTAGCAGGTGGCTTCGACTGTAGCAGGTGGCTTCGACCATGGTCAGCCACGACGGACAAGATGGTGATGATTGTGAGTCCCTTGTCCCTGTCTGTGCTCACTAAAACGTGCTGAAACATGTTCGGCAGCTTGGCTGAATCGCGTGCAGCCGTCGTTGCTGCAAAACATGGATATCCCCTTGTGGCTCTCCCGAAGCTGCCGCCCAAATTGTGTGTTTCCGAAGCACGTACATCAATTGATTACATATCGCGCCCGCTTTTCAAATTACTCTTGCTGTCGAGGGTGGATGACTCCCACGGGTTTGAGGCGGGAAACAGTGGAGTGGGCCATCTCTCAACGCGCTGGTTGCGTTGCTGGAAACGTAACCGATTATCTGCATGATATGGAGATTTTGCAGTACATTCGGAGCTCTCGGCACGGACTGATGTCAAGTTTATGTCCGAAGATACTGGGTGCATTATCAACCTTACTGTGCTTTTCTTGTTACATATCCAGTGACATGTGAGGCACCGGTTCTGGTGCGCAGCTACAACAAGATAATAAACCGGAATAGGAAGGTGAGAGATATTGCTCTATCCTCGATATCTAGGCTCACACAACCACACTCGGAGAAAGCTGCTCTAGAGAACAGAAGTGCTCAAACGAACAACACCCAAGAAACCCAGAACTCACCACGAGCTACGACATGACCCCCACGCCCACGGTCTCGAGAGTTGCCTCACTTCTTCTCAGCCGGCGGCGGAGCACCGCCCGTTGTGGGAAGACCCATAAAGATCTTGAAGTAATCCTGTTATCATGTTAGTGCTGTCCGACACTATGTCATGGACCCAGGAGTCCAAGAAGGGAGGTGAGTTCACTTACATAGATCATCCATTGAAGGCCAGTCAGGGTACCGATCATGACGATTCGCACGGGAAGACCATTCCATAGTCCAGAGAAGCCAATGTCCTTGTATATCCGGCCCAGGGCACCACCAAAGGCTTCACCAGGTTCGCGAGAGGCATTGAGCTTGCTCACCATGACGTCGGCTGGGTGAGATACGATGGCACACAGGATACCAGCGAGATATCCACCGGTGAAGGAGACACCCGTCTGAGCCGCCTTGCTGTAATCGTTCTTACTACCGGGGAGGCGGTCGTAGATCATCTCAACAATGGTCTCAAACGAGGCAAACTTCATCATGGTATACGGGATTTGACGGCCCCACAGCGGGTAGAGACCCTTATATAAGCCGGCCACGCCCTCCTTGCCAATAACCGTGTTGATGCCGTGCAGGGTGCCACGGTACGGATTCGGGATGCTGCCTTGCATACGGACCTTGACGGCTTCAAAGGGACACAGGGCAATGTCGGCGAGAAACTCGGCAGAGGCGGATGCGGCCAAGTACAGAGCCGTCTTGTGCTTGTAGGCGGCCTCGGCGCCTGCCATGTCCGAGTATGTCTTCTTGAAGTATTCATACCAACCGTACTTGAAAGCTCCTTGGGCGCTGTAACCAAAGAGAGTCGGGCTCCAGCCTGTGAAGATGCCGCGGATGCCTTCAGCGCGGTAGATCTTGCCCCATGCTTGGAAGTTGCTGGTGTATAGCTTCGAGTCGACTTGACGGCGAGTCTTGACGAGATCAAGAGGTGTCACAGCGGCGTGGGTAAAGCCCTAAAGGTATGAAACTGGTTAGTTTCTTCCACGGAGGTCAATGAGACGAAGGGACTTACACAGGCCATGAGTCCACCAATGGTACAGGCGGCATAGTACTTGGGAGAGAAGAGCTCGATCTTGCCAGCCTTGGCCTGTGCTTTAGAGCTCGCTTTCTCGAACTCGCGAGTTGCTTCGTCGCTGAGCTTTTTGGCCTTGTCCTTGGCGTCATCGACGACGGAGTAGGCGCTGTACAGCTCGGGACGGGCCTGGTAAGGGGTTCGGCCACTGTTTGCGAGCGGATTATAAACCGGGGAGAGTGGGAGCGAGTCCCGAGATGGATGCAAAGGCGACATAATAAGAGTCGGCAATGCCAGGAGAACGGGCAGCTAGGAGTGATCTAGAAGACGAGACGCGTGTAAGTCAGCGCTTGAGGCAATCAATTGGCCCGGGAAGTCAGAGCTGATGTGCCTTGGAGGTGCGAAAGGGTAAACATCTCATACGGCGACAAAAACCACCGTTTTGGGCGAGGAATGGTGTTGATGAATCGCAGACATGCACCGTGGCTGATGCTCGGGTGACTTACTGGTTGGTATGACGTCGACTCACACGCGGACAATGTGCACGCAAGGGAGGTAAAGGGAGACGCCCAGATAGAAGCGACAATGCCTTTGATGACGAGGATAAAAGATGCAACCGAGGAACAGAGGAAATGCAAACGAAAATTGCCGCAAAGAGATCGAGATGAAAGCCAAGGTCAGGTTGATTGTTGATTTCTCGGAGTTAAGAAAGGGTAGGACCGACAGCAGCTTCACAGTCTTCCATTCCCGGTTGTTGAAGGATTACATCCCTCGAAACAGGAAGGAACGGGGGCAGCTTTCAGGTGGTGACATCACCTCATTCGGCGTCGTATTTGTCTCGGAATTCTCAGGGACTCGTGCATTTGGCCATTGATCTCGGGAGAAATCATGCAATGATGTGAGCACACGAGAAGCTATTCACTGTATTAGATCTTCTGTTTCTCCAGACTGATCATCATCTTTCGCAGACATTATCTCCTACTCACCCGTTGCCATCACATATAATGTGGTGGATCATCAGTCCCGTAAATGGCGCTAAACAATCAATCAAATGTCAATCTGGAAGGCGGGCACCTTTTTCTGCCCCACCAATTTTTTCCCATTCAACGTGCAGTTGCTTCTCGAACCACCACCATCATCACCCATTCGACCATTTCGCGATCCCCTCACTTTCTGACGTGCGCGTTACAAGCCTAAAAAGACCATTCCAGCGCTACACCTTTGGAAGCAACGAACGACTCTTGCAATCAACCTCATCATGGCTGCTGCTGCTGCCTCTGCTTCCACGCAGCCCCTCGTCACGAGCTGGTCATCCCGATATCGCGGGGTAAGTCTTTGGGACCGCTTTACCTTGCACCTACTTCTTCCACATTCCCTCCATTATCCTTCCACAAGTTCTAACACCCCCCCATCGCAGGCCACCGTTCAAGACCTCGACCCTCCCGCCGCACTCTCCCTCAACCCCTCGGACGCAATCTCCCTCGCCCTCCTCTCCGCCTACGAGCGCGAATACACGCACCTCACCATCGTCGACGCTGAGACCCGCGCCCTCCTCGGCTACATCTCCATCCCGCACCTGCACTCGCTCCTCGAGGCCGGCAAGGTCACCCCGAGGACCGCCTTTCCGCCGCCATGACGCGCTTCCAGCGCCGCGGCCGCACCTACCGCGTCATCACCATGGACACCACCCTCGAGGAGCTCGAGGACTTCTTCCGCGGCGGCCAGCCCGAGGGAAGTCCGTGGAAGGAGGAGTTTGCCGTCATCACCGACGAGAACAGACGCTTTGTGCTGGGTGTGGCTACTGTGCAGGATCTGGAGGAGTTTGTCAAGAGAAGGCCTGCTTGAGCTGTGGTGTGAGAAATGAATGAGCGAGGAAATATTTCACCAAGTGGGGGTGATGGGGACCGTACAAATGAATGGCTCCTCGACACATTGAATACCATGAAATCCAAAGACCAGATTAAAAACGAAGCATCATGGGGCGTTGGATGGGCTCAATAGACTGCGCATCAGGAAAGATGGATCTTTTCGGGTAGGACACGACATGACATCAACATCATGACAATGGTGCAAGACAAAACATGCACGAACAAAGATGAGTACATTGGGTCGGAATCGGAAGGGCAACACTTTCAACACAGTGGAGAGTTGAACAAGACCACGTATGTTTGTAGGAAAAAAGACATAAATTCCTCATGGTTCATTTGTAGGCTCTGATCAACAGCAAAAAGTGACTTCTCTCATCATTGTTCCTAATCTTGAGCCAAGTCCCCTTCCTTTCTGGGGCAATACGGATAACGTCACGCAAAAGAAGCATATTGTAGGTCTTGAACAAAAAAAGTAGTACTCCAATTAGGCCAATGAGTCTTCTTCCACTTCTTCCATCCCGTCGTAACAGTAGAGATGAGGTTCTTCTATTCGGACTCGGGGAGGTAGTCGTAAACCAGACGAATCTGCACGCGTTCTTGCTTCTTGGTCACGACAATATGTCTGGCGTAGCGCCTCACGCCATCGATCAGCTCGAAGCCCCAGATCTGGACGGCGACCCAGCCGTTGTCCTCGGACTCGACGTGGCTCTTGATGAACTTGCCGTCGCCCTCGACGATCCAGCCCTTCTTCAGGAACTCGTCGTCGACGTCGTCGAGGGATACCCACGAGGACTTGCCGCGGACCTTGCCGAACAGCCAGTCGGCATGGGCGCGGAAGAAGTCATCGAGGCAGCGGTCCTCCTGGGTGCTCTTGAGGCCCGAGGCCGTCTGGGTGATGTCGATGTGGGAGACGACGTCGGTCGACTCGCTGGGGGCCTTGGGGGGCGCCGTGTATTGGTTGACATCGAGTGTGATGCTGGCCAGGCCGATGCCCTTGCGGGTCAGGAAGCCGATGCCCTGGAGAGCGAGGACGGGCTCTGAGCTATCGGAGATTGTCTTGTTCTGTTGGAGGGGTCAGCAAATGGAACCATGGATGCGGATTGCATGTGGCGGTGGAGGGGTAATCCTGATGAACGAGGGGCAGCAGCCGACGCGATGTTGCATCACTTACCAGGAGCCATTTGCCGCTGAGGTCTTGGAGGGTCTTTTCAGCAGGAGCAGCCATTTTTGATGTGATTTGGATTGGAAATGAAGGGAATATGAATATTTGGTAGGGAGAAGATAACAAGTTGAAAGTGATGTGACGTGAAAGCCAGGTGAGGTGAGGCAGGTGGAGCTTTTAAAGAGGTGACGTTTTGTGTTGGCGGTTCTTGCCCAACGACTGGAACAACTATCAGTCAATAGCTTGTCTTTCAGCTGCACGATTGCACAAGCTACAGACAGCGCTTTCCCAGAAAAACAAGGGCAAAACTAGCAAATAAGAGGTCGGGGAGATGTGTGAAAAATAGGGGAATTGTGTGACTTGTTCCAGAGACGGGTTCCGCGGGCTATTATATCAAGAAATGTCATTGTATCAGGACACAGGGGTTGTTCGGGAATCACAAGCCAAAATGGTGCCAAGAATGTTTGAACGTCAACACGTCAACGTGCCTCCCTCCGTAGCAAAGGGCACCAACAGGTCGGCACCAGCAGCTCCGAGGCCGATAGCACAGCCTGCAGAGAGCTACAGGGCAGGGCAGATCCCCACAATGAGGCGCAATCGCAATTGCGGGGTGTTGATGATGCCAGTGGGAGAGACCGGAGTGTCGGGCCAAGCCTTGGACGCCGCCATTCTTCGACGTCTTCATTTTGCTTGTGTAATTCATTTCTGGCCGTGACGCCGACAATCCAACCACACATGTCAAGCTCCCGTACAGGGTGCTTTTATCCGAACGAGCTTAATAGCTCAACTCGACCAACCAGCTGATGGCCAAGTCCCAATGCGGAAACACGCGCCGGCGCGGCTCGTTCGTGCGCCAAGAAGCGGAGGTTTCTTGGGGATGATGCCAGGCAACCAGGGACGCTCTGGTGAAGATGGGGGAATGGAGATGCAAATGAGGGGAACATCTGGGATCAAGCATGTCGACATGCAGCAGTTGCCCATCTCCGAAACAGGTAGGTCATTCGAAAAAGGGTCTTGTCATGAGCTTGGAGCTCGGTACGCATTTGACCTCAACGAGCGTCCTCACTCTGTGCTTCCCGAGGCACGTGAGAGCCTCATACTGGTGCCACGCCAGAGACACCGCGTTGACGCCACCAAATACCAAGCCTGCCGCCATCCGCATCACCGTCCTCAGCCTCCAAAACATCAGTGTCGGCCCTCTCTTCACCGACGCCGACGCCGACGACAGCTTCCACTACTCTGACATCGTCGGCCAGATCCATCATACCTTCTACGTATAGCATGTGCTGTCCCTTGCAGCTTCACGTCCACCAAAGCGACCTCACCCAGCTGCCCTTGCACACCATGTGAACCAACTGACCTAGCAAAGACACCATGCAACCCCACGTTGCGCTAATTGCAGGGTCCTCGATGCCATCCATCACCGCCTGCTTCCACATGCTTCTGCGTCTTAACCTTGGACAACCACCTCGGTTGCATCGCCAATCTGCAGGCGACCCTCCTCACCATCGCTTCATCTCCCCCTGTTCGTGCTCTGATCTGATCGATGCTGCTCACTTCATCTCGGCCATATCTGGTCTGCACATCGTCATCAACTGATCAACATCTATGTACCCTTGTGATATTATTACCCTACGTCTTTGTACTATGTACGTAGGGAGGTAGTCTCTCCCTCGAGATACTGTCAAATGGCCTCCCAAATTATTCACCTCCAACCCTTTGCCCTCTCCCAAGAGTCGCTCGTGTTCTAGTTATACACTGTGTCGAATCTCTGGTGCCTCTCCAGACATGTCTCTTCCCCAGGCACAACCAATACGTTATGTCGTCCCCCCCAGGCGTGGCCAGTCAGGCCCCAACTTCAAAGTTGTCTGCGGCCGTAACTCATGCCATGGTCGTGTGTGTCGTCCCTTGGTATCGTCCCTCCCTAGCTCATGTCGACTCTCCGCTCGGCCGATTCGGCTGCACAAAGGAAAACCCGCTCCAGTCCCCAACATGCATTACTCGCTCCCTGAGAACAATGTCCCGTGCCGCCTGCCTGCTTCAGGGCCACCAGTTCATCTTCTTATAGCTCTCAATCACGTCCTCAACCAGCTCCTTAGTGAGTGTTGGTTTCGTGTATTGGAACCCTAATAACTTTTCCAGCCGACTGCCGTCCATGCTGAGGTCCGTGTCCTTAAGCAGTTCCTTCTCCATGAACGGTGTCAGAGGGCCTGGTCGCGTGATTTCGGCTTTCGCGAGCAGATCTGCCCAAGGTCCGAGGAGTTCGTCGTTGACATCGTCCACGACGCTATCCAGATGCAACCGAGCAAATGTGCTGATGAGCTGTCCCTGGAATCCTGTCTCGATCTTGAAGAGCTCACCGATAATGGTAGCCATGGTGCCCTGACTGGTCGCACCCTTATCCACCACATTGAAAGTGACGTTCTTGCCCATACTTCCCAGGTCCCAGCCAGCCTTGCCGGCGTCGTACCAGGCGGTAATGTCCCACAGCGCGCGTGTAACGTCGTCAATGTGAGCGGTATTGGTTCGGAGTTCCTTTGTCCAGAGCCACTTCATCTCACCCTCAAGGTGCTGGTAGGTGCGGGCCATGCACAAAGCCGTTGCAACCCACTGAGAAGCATACGGACCATAGACATGTGGTAGTCGCACAATGACGAGGTTCAGACTGCCAGTATCCGTGTCAGCAAACATCCTGTTCGATATCGAGGTATCATCTCTGACTCACCCTTCAATCTGGGCTAGCTCTTCTTCCGCTTTCAACTTGAAAACGGCAATCTTGCTCCAAGGCTTGAGCTTGTCACCTTCCTTGCTCGGCGAGGAGTCCGATTTGTATACCATGCCTGTGCTCAACTCAACAAAGGCCTTGACCCCTCGCTTCGCGGCCTCTTTGCCCACAGCGATAGACAGATTCAGAGATCGCAGTTTGTACACCTCGTCCTCCTGAGAGTATCTCGTCTCGCCACCACAGTTGAAGACATAATCCCATTGCTTTCCATCGGCACGGTCGAATATTCTTGCTAAGGCATCTGTATGCGGCAGAAGACTCTCACATTAGCTCCAACAATCTTGATATCGATTCCACCTTCAGATCGTGGATAGTGGGAACCAGGGGAAATGGTGTAAATGCTTACCAGGTCTGCTAGCGTCAGCCTGCATGAACTTGTCCTGGGAACAGGCTTCAGAGAACTCAGGGGCTAGCCATGCGAGTTGCGGAAGGACCTTGTCGACGATTCGCACCTCAGAGGCGAGGTTGTTTTGGTGGATATGAAGGGCGAGGAAGCGACCGATATAGCCAAGACCACCGATCAGCAACACCGAAGGTTTCTCGGTCTCGTTCTCGGCCATATTTGCTGTCTTATTTCTCGCGATCGGCTCGAGTTGCTCGAAGGAGGCGCAGGGTCGGAGGTAAGGACGTCAGGAGGAAGTTCGCGGCCGCAGAACGACAAACGGCACGGACTGGGGTGCTGACGCGAAGCCTCCGGGTCAGGGGTTGGATGTGTTTCAATCGACGTTTGTGCGGGCTGAGGGGCAGGTTGAGGACGGAGCTGGTACTGTAACGACGAGAGAGTGGCCCCAGACCGTCGATGAGAACCGTTCTAAAGACTCGTCGAGGAAGAGCGAGGAAGAGGCGTAAAGACAAAGTTTCGTAGGAAGCGGTTGGATGCGTTGCGCTTCGAGGTGGGGGGGGGGGACAGTGGAACGGGGGGATCGAATTAAGCTCCCGGTAGTATCAAAAGCAAGCAAATGAAGCCAGTCTGGGTTGCAGGAGGCGCCTCTATGTTAGCGAGACACGCCAAGAGTTAAAAATGAAGAAAGCCCTGGGCTGTAAGAAGGACAAAAGAAGACAGAATTATGATTTTCGGTGTGTGCGTGCGTGTGTGGGAATGGTGTGCCTGATGTTACGGCGGTATAGTAGCGTGGGAACAAAGGGGTAGAAAAGGCTTGAAGGTATGCGGGACAGTGAGAAGCCGGTGGATGATGACGGAGGGGAATCGCGAAGTAGGTATTCAACAAGACCGAGCCAACGCACGAACACGATCCTCAGCCGCCTGCCAGGATGACGGTGATCTGGGTTAAGGTAGGTGGTAGGTATGGTGGCTGTAAGGTATGGATGGGTAGGGGCATGAGGAACCCTGGTGTGGTTTTTTTCAGTGTATCTGTGCAGTCAAAGGGACAAGGGATTTGGGATATGAAAAAGACCCTTGGACCAAAGAGAAAATTGAGTGGGCGCGTGGGCGAAGGAGTGGGTTGATGGTGGATATGGCAGAAAGACAGGATAGGGATAGATGTGTTGAAGTAGGCACGTAGGTCAGGCAGTGAATACTCAGAAAAGGAGCGAGGGGCGTGTTAGAGAATGTCGTAGGGATATGGTGGGCATGATTAAAGGCTGTGGCATGCTCCCGGGGAAGCAATTAACAAGGATCACTCACCCAAAGAGCAGATAGCAGAGGGTATCCAGCGTATAAGACCTACCTACCTGGGCGTAGATGGTGAGGTATTGAAGGAGGCAAGAGGAAGGTATCACCAACACCACGACGTTGGAGTTGAGCACGTGGGCGGATGTGCGTAGTAAACGGGGGGAAGAGCAGCCAAGCAATCGGTGGAAGGTGGAACGGGAGCCCAAATACTGACCCAAAGTGCAGGTAACTGCGATTTTGGGAAGGAACTGGACGGATGCGTTACCCTAACAGCCCGAGTACCGAATTATGTAAAGTAGGTAGGTACTTTGTAATTACAGCAATCGAACCGATCAAGCCAGGAGGCAGGTGGTCTGGGTGTGGAGGGGTTCGTTCTTTATTATGCGCCGTCAAGTCAGAGAAAATGGCGCCCGCTCTTCCCTTCTCTCACTGATCAATCAGTCAGTCGCCTCTGCTCCCCACTCCACTTTCTCATCAAGCCAGGACCACTTCAAATCCCTCCTCCACCATGATTCAAAACACTGTCTCATCCCTGGCCTGGGCTTCGGGCTCCTTTTTCTCCGTCGTTGGGGTTTTGCATTTTCCTTGGGCACAAAAATCAGGAAGGACCGTCTTCTTGACACTCAACTGTGGAGTATTTGCATCGTTCTTTGGGAATCGTAGCGAGCGACAGCCTCCCCTCCCATTATCCATACCTGAAGACGGGTGGGATGCTTGTCCATGTCTGTCATATCTCGCTGCCAGCGCCGGTCTGCTTTCCCGACCCTGGACTCCTGTCATACCGAGCGCAGAACACAGCGCCGCGCATGGCATAAACATCTGCACGGCATAGGCGCGGCATGCTTACGGCACGGCATGGCATGCATACGGTGAGGGTAGCAGAATGGCATCTTACCTACGTATTCGTACATATGACCTTGCATCCTAACAGGGGTTGTTACCTCAAGGAACCAGCCAGCCAGACGGGCTCCCGAGTCATTCATTACCACGAAACCTCTTCATTTTCTGATGGCCCCTTGCCGCCATCGTGATCATCCTGGCCTCACCCGCAACGAGCTCAAAGGCCGGACACGTTCAACAGGAGAGGAGGGGTCGGTGGGCTTTTGCGGACCCGGCGGCGGGCTGGGCTAGGGAGTTGGGCTGGAGCTGGGGGCGGGCTTGGATAATGGCCCGTTCATATCGCCTAGGACGCCGACTAGCTGCCAGCTACCGAGCTTGCGATGGAGCTGCATGTTCGTCATTGTCATTGCGGACAAGGGGGCTTCAAGCCTCCAAAGGGGAGAGAGGGCCCAGAGGGGAGGGAGCCATTGCGCCGCCCCTGGCATGATGACCGACCCAGATCCCCTGTCTGGCACTTTTCAACCAGGGCTCACCTCTTGCGAGGTTTGGGCCATTGGTCGGTTTGTCTGGTTGGTCGTTGATCCTGACTTCACGTCAATAAGTCATGTCTAACCTCTTCACTCAATGTCCCATCTTAATTCCCTCGCACTCGTATACGAGGCTCCATGTTTGGGATTCAGATTCCTCATTGCCATCCCCAGCAAGGTGCTCACCACCCGTCCCGAATCGTCGGCATCAGCGCGAATTTGAGGTCACCACCTCCTTCATGATACTCTCCCCCCGCTTCTGCAGCCCCCTCATGTCTGCGTCGGCCGTGTCATAATGGCACAGCATGCTGCTGCACTCCGTACGACCACAATCCCAAGACCCACGCCATCATAGGAATGAGGAGGTCCTCACTCCTCAGCCCCCTCTCACTCCCCAGCCAATGCCATTTCTGGTCGGGCAGCCCCTGGATTACTTCTCGCTGACCCGGCCGGACGAAACATTTGGGGGTGGGTAATTGGGGGGCGGTTGACATGGTACGACAAAAGCCGTGCCTGTGACTGACCGCTCTCTCATGTCATTCATTGTCTACTATCGCGTTAGGAGTCTTTTCGATAGTCCCAACGGCTTTAAATGAAAGCCGGCGAGGGGAGAGACGGCTTGCTGCAGGCAACCGAGTTTGGATAAAGAGAATCTCATGACTTCGTTAGGCCAAGACAAAGCGTCTGTATGATGCAGCAGCCAGGGACAAGGGCGTCATGCTGCGTCCTACGACTCAAGAGCATGCAGCATGCAGCAACGCACGTCCAAAACTCTCTCAGCGAGATAATCCGTACGAATACATGGGGAGACCTGGCGGAGAGAGAGGCACAAGCAGTGCAGAAGCCCCAAAAGCTTTGTGCTTGCTTGCTTTTAGCGCTCGCAGCCGGCATGCGCGTCGATCAACGATCCCGTCCGGGCCGCCCACAGGGACGCTGCCTTTTAATTTTAAAATGGCCGGTCAGTTGAGCAAGGACCAGACTTGTAATCGTGTGTCTCTTGCCGGGCCTCGTTCCCGT